>OY744541.1:72245976-72330976 GCA_963556195.1 Sepiola atlantica
CCCCAGATCATTAACACAAGACGCGGGACATGTTTTGAAATCACCGGTTGACCTTGCAATACACGTGGTCTCTATTTACAAAATCTTGTAAATAAATCTTTTATTTATGTTAATAAATGCAGTATATTTCGGAATTTTTTTTCTTTTAACATGTTAATATTTATTTTAAGGCAGAGAGTCCATAAATAAAACAAATAAAATATTAACATGTTTTCTTATAAAACATGTTTTTGATATATATATAATCAAAGTTAAGTCTGTATTCACAGGGAAAATATCAAAGGAATTTCTATGTTTATATAATAGTGTTCAATAATAAATAGAGCTATTTATTTATACAAATATTTTATTTATACAAACATGTACATACGCGACACATCACGTGGAGATGTTTCGATCATTAGCTCATCCGGCTAAAGAAAACATGTATGTTTTTAGTTGTTCATATTGAAAAAAGAAAAGAGACGAAAAAAAACAGATTCAAAACTGAGAAGATCTCATGATGAAAATTTAAAATAATATTTTAAATGAATCGTTAGTGTATTTCTTATTAAGGCAACAGACACTAACTTATGTTCAAGGTCAGATAAGTGTCACCTAATTTAGAATTGTCCGTGTAGTTGGATTACACATGAATGGGAAGCGGGCCTGTCGTTATTATTAGAAGGAAGTGTGAGGAGAGTTAGATGGCGTATAGAAAAGAAAAGAAAACTGGCAAAAGGGGCATATATCATAATTAAATACACAAACAAACTCTATGAACATAAGTTGTTTCACAAGTTACGTAATTTACAGAAACAATTACATGACTTAGTTATACATGGGAATGATATAAATTAAGTATGAGCTCTTATCATTATTCCATTCTCACAAGCCATAGAGCGATGAAGATCGTTGCAGTATCGTTAATGGGAGATGACAATTTGCCATAACATGATGCTGACCCAATTAACATGTTGAAAGGCATATCGTAGTCATCAACATACCGTATTACAACTCATCAGTCTACTGCGTGCGGCCGTCATTGAAACCGGGTTGTTTTCTAAACAATCCAAACTTCTATCGACTATACCATGCGTCCAAGGCTAGAAAAGGTGAACTCTTTCTGTGTTGATAAATAATATCGACTACAGAAGAGTGATATATTTGTGTTTACAAAGGTAGTTTTTAAACAGTCTGAGCTGCTATCCACTGTGGAACAGCCATGAGCCACTGAAATCTTAATGGTTCATAAAAAATATCAACAACAAAAGAGTGGGTTAGGTCTTATACAAAGAGCTTTACATTATTGCTGATAAAAGTTGACGAGTTTCCAAACAATAGAGCTCAATCTACAAGGGGTAGAAGGCATATTTAGTCATCCACATAGTGTTTCCTTGTATCGAAGCTCTTTAGTGTGGATACACAGTGAAGTTCTTCAGGCTAAGATTGAAACCAGATGGTCTTTTGACAGTCAGAGCTTCTATAAACTGCTTCAATCGCAAATATTATAGGGCAAGAAAACCTTACTGTTTATAAGCTATATCAGCAACTGAAGAGCGCTCTATTCTTTTTCACAAAAAGGCTTGTATTATCGCTAATGGCAGTTAACCATTTTCATATACGGCATTTCCCAACCCACGAAAGGGGGGAGGGTATATATGTAGTCATCCACAGGCAGACTGTGCACTGTATTGAATCTCTTCGGTGTAGCGAGATAGGTAAGTGATTTAGGCGAAGATTAAAACCGGATTGCTTTAGACAGCCAGAGATTATATCCGATGTGCCACCCGTTAAAAGTCAGGGAAAGGTAGCGAAATATGACTGTTTTATGAACGATATCAACTCCCGAAACGTGTTGTATTCGTTTTTTACGAAGAGCTTGTCATTATTGCTAATGGCAGTTAACGATTTTCTGTAGCACTGTGCTCAATGAATTAAGGGGCGCAGGACACAGACTGTTTAACTGTACACAGTTCCTCATTGTGGCTATACGCGCAAGTGCTTCAGACTTAGATTGAAACCGGTTCGTTTTAGACAGTTCGAGTTTCTATCTACTGCGCCATCCGCAAAGTCATAACACAGAGAAACCTTACTGTTTTATAAACAACATCAACTATACAAGAATGTTCTATTTGTTTTTTGACAATTAGATTTTCATTATCGATAATGGCACTTCATGATTTTTGTAGTAGAGAACATATATGTAGTCATCCACATAAACACTTTTTTTATGTTCCTCGGTATGGCCACGCAGGCAAGTGTGTATTGCTGATATTGTCACTAGATCGTTTTAGCATCTATTCACTTCGCAAACCTTATGGTACAGGCAAAAGCGTAATGTTTTATAAACAATATAAACTACCGACAAAGGCTCTATTCGTTTTTTTTCTACAGAACTTTTTATAATCTCGTATGTCATTATACGTGTGATAAGGATACGAGTATATACTATAAATTTAACACAACTTGAAATTTGACCTCAGCATTATTGATTTTTTTTACCTACCCCAACATCATCAGTTTGCAAATAATAAATGAAATAACGTGGTCGACTATAGTCTAACCCTAACCCTAACCCGCACTCTAACCCGACCAAAAGGACCCGTTTTTATTAGCTACTACACCGGGATGTAAGGGAGTACACCACTTAGTTCCCAGGATAACTCCACTTACCTTGCGTCTCACAAGGCATCAACTATCATTTTTTGAGTATTTGGTATGGCGACTTATGATTAAACGCCAGTCTTCCGAGACTATTTGCAAATACTCTAACCATTAAGCTGCATGACCTGGTTCGCAACTTAACCACAGTTAATGAAATAGTATTTAACTTCACATATTCGTATACAGCGTCCCGAGAGTATCTACGAGACAAAATACGACCCCCCCCAAAAAAAAAAAGTAAAGATACCCAGATATACAAGGTGCGGCCTCTACTATGTTGGTTTTTTTTTCAAATACGTTTTTCTTTGAATCTTCAAGTTTTGGTATAAATTATGAGGCAATCTCTGTGAAAAGCGTTATCGCCGTCTGGCGGCGTTTTCATTGTCTCGAGTCGATCGTTGAGTTATTTGTTGGTTTGCTTTTTATCTCGATTTCATCATGTCTGTCGCATCATTTCCCTTTCATCTCACAGAATTAGACTAAATTTGTATGAGTGTATCAAGGTCTTTTTAGTCGCCCAGTAACCGAGAAGCCGATAAATCAGACGCTTTTATGAGTTGTTTGTCTTATTCGTAGAACCCGTACTGTGTTTTTTTATTTATTGATTCTTGTTTTGCTTATTCATGTTCAATAGTCAGCCTTTTCAGATCTCTTTCATCTTTACTTATCACTTGTTTGGGTTTACTGTTTTTGCTATGAAAATGTGTTTGACATCTCTCTTCTTCTTTATTTCGGTTGTATATATATATATATATATATATATATATATATATATATATATATATATAGCACTCTAAATGGTAGTACAAACATAGCATGACGTCACTTGCTTTATATGCATCATTCCTTCTTTAATAGAAGTAGAATGCCTGGATACTGCGCCCCTTTTAAATGTGTTAAAATTATCATCGTTTATCGGCTTTTCAAATATTGACCGCGCGGTTAACGACGTTGGATTTGAGTTGAAAAATATTTGTAATCAAGGGTTTCGAATCGTACGACCGGTAGTGAATAGTCATATCTCTATGCCGATGAGTCTTGATTGAGAAGGGACGAAACGTATACGTACATAGATGATAAACAATAACAAATATTATATATATATATATATATATATATATATATATATATATATATATATATATATATATATATATATATAGAGAGAGAGAGAGAGAGAGAGAGAGAGAGATGTATACGGATAATTAAGAAATTAAATAGATGACATTTGTATATGTTACACGTTTATTAACTTATCAAGTTGACTTGTAAACAATGGTTTTTCAAAAATAATGCTTTGATCAATAACAATTGAATATTAATTATTAGAGGTAAATATATAGAAAATGCAAGCATTTAAAAATTTTAGAAAACATTGTATAATATATATATATATATATATATATATATATATATATATATATGTACGTTATTTACAAACATACATTAGGGTTAATGGTTGATTTACCAGGGTCTCATCAGTCTTGACATGGCATGTCGTGGGCAAAAAGCCATGATATATTGTCAGCACAATTATGTTGTCGAAAACTTCGAGACAAATGACTCTTATAGTATGAATGATTGAGCATTTTATTGATTGCTTTTTAAACTAATTCATGATATATGCTATTATATATATATATATATATATATATATATATGTATATATATAGCACGTTTTAAACTGTAATGAAACCCACATATGACGAAAGGTGTTTTTCCCCGAAATATTATGTCATTAAGATGTCTTTCATTGTAAGACTGAACATTCAGCATCATTATGTAATTTAAAACTTCGGGCGAAATGGCTCTTATAGTATAAATGATTGAGCATTATATTGTTTACTTTTAAACTAATTCAGGATATATGTTATATATATATATATATATATATATATATATATATATATATATGCATATACATATATATTGCACGTTTGAAGCTGTAGTGAAACCCACATATGACGAGAAGTTGCTGAACTAGCAATAATAAGGAGGAGGATTTTTAAAAATATTTTTAGAACCTGGACAACGCAAATTATTCGATGTTTTTTTTAAATAAATTATTTATTTACTTTAAAAATTGTTTTTTAAACTTGAGTACTTTCAAACTACCTTATTCACGTAACCGCATGCAACACACACCGGCATATCAACATTAATTGTCGATAACATCAAGATAAATTTCAACTTGACTGCGATAGATATGTCTCAGTCAGGGAGGATTATACGAACCAAAAAGATAAAAAAATGTGCTTATACTTCTGACAAGGTTGTTTATCACCGAAAGTACTCAAGTTTTAAAAAAAAAGTTTTTTAAGTAAATATATAATTGATTATAAAAAACCTAAATAATTTGCGATGTCCAGGTTTTCAAAACATTTTTTTAATATATTATCTTTATTATTGCCATTTCAGCAACGTTTTCAATGTGCGACTTTTCAAACTACCTTATTCACGTAACCGCGTGCTACACACACCGGCATATCAACATTAATCGTCGATAACATCAAGACGAATTTCAACTGTACTGCGATAGATATATATCAGTTAGGGAGGATTATACGAAAAGAGAGGAGAAAAAATATGCTTATACTTCTGACAAAGGTGTGTTCACCGAAAGTACTAAAGTTAAGAAAAAAAGTTTTTAAAGTAAATAAATAATTTATTTTAAAAAACATAAATAATTTGCGTTGTCCAGGTTTTCAAAATATTTAAAAATATATATTCTCCTTATATATACAGGGCGAGTCAAAAGTAGCTGGACAGTAAAAAAACATTTATTTAGAGATAACTTATACGTACAATTACATGTAATAAAACTATTATATTAATGAAAATGAAATGTTATTTATCAACGCAAGTGTTCAAACTGTTTTCCTTCTTGATTTACACAGCTTTGAAGTCTGCCTCTTACGCTTCGACAAATATTTCAATTTATGCTGTCCACCTACTTTTGGCTCACCATTTATATATATATATATATATATATATATATATATATATATATATATATATATATATATAATATGTATATATATTTACATTTATGGAAAACGAAAGAGGAAAAACCGAAATTGGTTATATATTCATCAACGTTTCGTCTTTATTTCAATACTACCTGAAAATTATTGATTTTAAAAACATAACATACAAGTATAAGTTCTTCAAAGTAATCATCTTGATTAAGTCTTGAAATAAAAACGAAACGTTTATGGATATTTTCGGTTCTTTTTTATTTTCACTCACGTTGGAATATTGTTTCAGTTATTTATATATATATATATATATATATATATATATATATATATATATATATATATATATATAGGTGGCAATGCAGAGATATATCGCATTGGAGCAAACTGAAAGCAAAAAAAGCATACAAAGATTAAATAAAATAAAATAATTATTAAATATAAATAATAATAATAATAATAATAATAATAATAATAATAGTGATACAACAACAAAACAAAGGCAAACAAAGAATCTTAAACCCTCGATTATAAAATTAAAAAATATTTAGTGCTGCATTTATCTTGCACGTTTTGAGAATAATTAAGCTTTTGACAAGATCTGATGCAGTACCTTTGCTCAACACGTTCAGTCATTTTGAGAGAATCGGTAATCTGACGAACACGTTGTGTAGCATCTCACTCAGCGACCGACAGGCAGCAACTAACGCGTTGGAAGGCGGTGATAAAATTCACACATGCGCATGAATGTGTCTTCCTTGATTGTGTAGAGTGGCGCTGCCATATTGTCTCTATTTCGCACGGAAAAAAATAAAGGTCGGATACATTTTTAGACAGGTCTCGTATATCATTAACGGGGTATTTTTCCTGCTATTTCGCCTTGCGTTATTGGTCAATCTCGTTTTTGTGACCGACGATGCTGCCATTTCTTCGCACTATATGTTTGTATAAGTAACAGCGATTTTACTCCTATCGCCACTAAAAATATTGTAGCACGTTCCATTTAATTGGTCCCCCGATTCATAAAATCGGGGGACTTATGTTTTGAGGCATGTCCGTCTGTCTGGATTTTTCTCCGCAACCATCCATTGAATTTCTCTGAAATTTTGCATGAAGTTGTAATTTTGGTCAAGTTAGAAAATGACATTCTCCAATTTTTGCAAAATAATCTGGTCAAAAGGCCCCGAAATGGAAAAAATGACATTGTGTGCCCCATAACTTTTCATCCATCCATTCAATTTCTCTCAAACCTAGCCAAAATGTGGAGGCAATTGTTCCTAATAGAAAATAAGTATCGCTGACTTTGGAAAAAATCTGGTTCGCGCCTCAAGGGAGTCAAAAGCCCCCCAAATGGCAAAAAGATGACCCTTTTCTCCCATAACGTTTAATCCATCTATTCCATTTTTCTGAAACTTAGCCAAAATGTAGAGGCAATTGTTCTGGATATAAAATGAGCATCCTTGACCTCAGAGGAGTCAAAAATGCCCCAAATTGCCCAAATTTATTGCATTTTACACTCGCCACATCGAGTCACATACAAAGGGGGGCCACGCACGTGCGGCTTGTTATTTTTGTACTAGTATGTTTTATATAGTTCTATTGTTCTCGATAGTTGTTATTGTATTTTTTGCATTTATTTTATTCCTAGATGTATAACTATGGGAAGGTGTTTTTGCCGCTATTTCGCCTTGCGTTGTTCACAGACCCACGGATAGAAAACAGATGTCGGTTAGCTGTAATAAAAGAAAAATACAACTATAGTCACCCATTGGCGTCATGTTTCTTTCATTTTCAGAAGAGTGTCCTGTTACACACATGAACACATCAACAAAATAACAAATAATAGAAATAAAAATGGCGGAATGTAACTTCCGGTTGCGAACATGTTTATTTTTACGCCTGTATTTCTCCAAGAATGTGGCATTGTTATTGGTGTAGCCACTTTTTTGGAAAGAGAATAGCATTCTTTTAACAAAAATAGGAAAATACTTTACGAGAATGGAGACAGACGGATAGTGAAGAGAAAATCATGGAGGCTGTTAGTATGTTCATATAATTGAATTTTCCCGCCCACACGTCAGAATAAAGAGATCATTTCTGCTATTTTTTATCTATAGTGTTCACTGTTAATTTGAGAGGGAACATTGATGAAAGGAAAAAAAAACGCAATACTAATCATAGTATTGAGGTTAAAGTTCGCATATTGTAATGGAAATAAAGAATGCAAGAATCTGAGACAACCATTAATTTGATTGTATTGAACAAATAATAAAATTGGTCGTATGATACGGCTATTGTACCGATAGGTAAGGTAATTTTAAACAGATAACATGGAGGATAGGAATGTTAACTGAGCATGGGTTCAAAACGTAACAACCATTTTTTCTAGTTACCTGTGTTTTTAGAATAGCAGAAATAAAGAACAGCTATTTTTTCTTCTATTTAACCAATTATCAAAGCCAAATGCCACTCGGGGATAACGGTTAATAGGTTTAATAGTTTAATGGTTAAGAATATTATAAGAGGACGGAAAATTACTAACGGAATGTATGGTTACTATTGGGATATTTTCTGACAAGTATTGTTTACATTGGATTTTAAGACAACCATGTTGTAGTCTACGGGGAGGCATTCCCGCAGCTATGCGTTCCATTGAATATTTTTATTCAATATATTTTTTTATATTATTGACACTCTAACATTTCCGCGTGACACACGAAGGAAAAGATATAAGTTATTTTCAGTTAGAGTAGGAACCTGAGTTAGTTCTCTGGAAGGAAGAACCGGAGATAAGAGCTCAGTCGAGCGTATTTCATGGAAATAACAATAGAAGAGAAAACTCGCCGAGATTGAATGAGGAGCACTGTAGCCAATAACAGCGTAGTTCTGTTTTTATTCTTATATTTAAACATTTTATAATAGTCAACTCTTAAAGTTGAGTCAAAGGAATGTAGTAGGCATCGATTCGATTGGAGGGGTTAGTAAGTAAAGTGACATTTATTGAAATAAATTTCGGTAGATTTATCGCCTCTAACACCCCTGAAGGCACATCCGGCGTTTCTCGATTATTAGTAAGAATCCTTCGTGCATTCCCATTTCAAACAATGTATCTCTTATTAACAGGTGTATTTTTATTTTTGCTTTATTTTTCATCTAATGAATACAATACAATGTTGGGAAGAGAAGGATGAAGGTAATCCGACGTGATGGTAAAATGAAAAAGGAAAACCAAAAACTGGATGTTTTTTTATGTGTACATCAACGTTTCGTCTTTATTTATAAGACTTCATCAGGATGATGATATAGGGAAAAGATATCATGCAAGTACAGATACATGTAGGGTAGACATGTTGGGAAGAAAAATAAAATAAAATGAAAAATAATGGAAGCGTCTTGGTGGACGTCCGTACTAGTTAGAGAATGAAAATGAGTGACGAAAATGAGTGGGAGAAAGGGGGAAGGGTGGAGGGAGCAAGGACTACTGTGGCTGGCGATGAGAGAAAAAGGTGGGGGATGAGCAGGGGTAAAATGGATGGCAGAGAGAGATTGGAGGAAGAGGGGGAGGGGGTGTTTGACCAGATGGCTGTGGTCAAGATTGAAGGGGAAAAGTGAGTTGGAATGTTTGTGTGTGGGGGGTGTATGCAGGGAAAATGGGGATGGGTAGAGAGGGAGGGGGGCTGTGATTTTGGTGGATGGGCGAAAGTTATGGTCTTAGAGAGCGTTTTGAGAAAATGAGGGAATTTAAGAAGAGGTATGGGATAAAATAGATGAGAGGGGGAAGAGGGAGGATTTGTCGTGATAGGGTGTGAAATATTTGAAATATTTGGAAAATGATAGCAATGAGTGAGGGATTGGAGTGGGTGGGGGAGGGCGGTGATTGAAAGGGTGGGTGAGGAATATTTGAAATATTTGGAACATGAGAAAGTTTATTTGGACTGTAGTATTAAAAATGTGAGGGAAAAAAAAGTAGATTCAGGGAGAAGAAGGAAGGGTGTGGGTGAATGGAAGAGTGTCATAAAGGTTAGAGATGAAAATAAAAGTGAGCCATGATCAGGCAAAAGACTTTGTTCTGTGAGGATGATCTTGCTTATTAAGGGTGATAGGTTAAAGAAACCATTTCGTTGCTTGATGGTGGTGGAGGAGGTGATGAGGGTAGTTTCCAATAATCTTCGCCGAGATTTGTTGTGGATGTGTTTAGTGATTTTGGCTTGTTCAAATTTGAATGCATGACCATATTCTAGAGCATGGGAGAAAAGTGCACTAAGAGGGTTGTTGTTTTTTATGTCCCTTTTATGTTCATTTAATCGTTTCTAAACACATCCAGACATTTCCAAAAAACACCCACATCCCATGCCGGCTTATACACTGTCCCTTGCAATGATTGCCATCAATTCTACGTGGGAGAAACACAACGTGAATTAAAGAAACGATTAAATGAACATAAAAGAGACATAAAAAACAACAACCCTCTTAGTGCACTTTTCTCCCATTCTCTAGAATATAGTCATGCATTCAAATTTGAACAAGCCAAAATCACTAAACACATCCACAACAAATCTCGGCGAAGATTATTGGAAACTGCCCTCATCACCTCCTCCACCACCATCAAGCAACGAAATGGTTTCTTTAACCTATCACCCTTAATAAGCAAGATCATCCTCACAGAACAAAGTCTTTTGCCTGATCATGGCTCACTTTTATTTTCATCTCTAACCTTTATGACACTCTTCCATTCACCCACACCCTTCCTTCTTCTCCCTGAATCTACTTTTGTTCCCTCACATTTTTAATACTACAGTCCAAATAAACTTTCTCATGTTCCAAATATTTCAAATATTCCTCACCCACCCTTTCAATCACCGCCCTCCCCCACCCACTCCAATCCCTCACTCATTGCTATCATTTTCCAAATATTTCAAATATTTCACACCCTATCACGACAAATCCTCCCTCTTCCCCCTCTCATCTATTTTCTCCCATACCTCTTCTTAAATTCCCTCATTTTCTCAAAACGCTCTCTAAGACCATAACTTTCGCCCATCCACCAAAATCACAGCCCCCCTCCCTCTCTACCCATCCCCATTTTCCCTGCATACACCCCCACACACAAACATTCCAACTCACTCTTCCCCTTCAATCTTGACCACAGCCATCTGGTCAAACACCCCCTCCCCCTCTTCCTCCAATCTCTCTCTGCCATCCATTTTACCCCTGCTCATCCCCCACCTCTTTCTCTCATCGCCAGCCACAGTAGTCCTTGCTCCCTCCACCCTTCCCTCTTTTCTCCTACTCATTTTCGTCACTCATTTTCATTCTCTAACTAGTACGGACGTCCACCAAGACGCTTCCATTATTTTTCATTTTATTTTATTTTTCTTCCCAACATGTCTACCCTACATGTATCTGTACTTGCATGATATCTTTTCCCTATATCATCATCCTGATGAAGTCTTATAAATAAAGACGAAACGTTGATGTACACATAAAAAAACATCCAGTTTTTGGTTTTCCTTTTTAATTTTACCAATACAATGTTGTAAAACTTAGTATTTCCTATTTGGGAATTTTAAGCACCAACCTTTGATCAACATTAAATACACTTATCCAATGTAGTTTAAGTATATTAATTATTGTAGTCGATAATACCCCCCGCTTTGATAAGCTCATAGGACTAACCTTCCACCCAGATATAAAATGGAAGACTTGCATGACATTTATTTCTAACGTGGCAGGATTCTACCGCTCCTGAAAGTATTTCACTCTTGACGAAATCTTTTTACCTGTACAAGAGCCAAATATTCTTGAGATGGAGTACTGTTGCCATCTCAAAGCACTATTTCCCGTCTTGACATAGTAAAGATTGGAGTTCTAACTGTGGTATGAATTATCTCCTCTCTGTTCTGCAGCCTCCTTCTCACAGGAGAAACGTTGCTAGATTTTCTCAGCTCTATCGTTTTTTCTAAGGTTGGTTCTTCTCATCGGAGTAAATATTTAGTATTTCTTTTTCTAACATGAACAAGTTCAGGTGCTGAATTCTGTTGATTCATGCACAAACGATGGATGCGAGCACGAGTTGACAACACAACTATACGCGTGCCCGAAAACATTTAAGCACACACACACATACACACACAAACACATTATATATATATATATATAGGGTGGGCAAAAATAAGGGTCCTATTTTTAAAAATTCATAACTTTTTTATTTATTGATTTTTTTTGATTTTTTTTTTAGAATAAGTAAAGGACCCCTTCCGAAGCAAGCATGAGCCGTATTAGCCCTAAGGAACGTACCCTCATTTAGAAAACATTATTTTTGCTTAAAAAACTCAAAACAGTGTAAAAAACAATACTTTAGTTTTTGTAAGTTTTAAGAAGTGTTTTTCGGCTAAAATTTGTTTTGTTTATTCCAAAAAATCTCAGAAAGGTCCAGTCTACACACACATAAAGTTTGGTGAGTTTAACTTTTATTTTGTGGAAGTTATTCAAATTCAAGTTATTCAAATTTAAAGATAGGACCCTTATTTTGGCCATATATATATATAAATATATATATATATATATATAATTAGTATTCTTGTAATATCTTGGCTACTAATTAGTTATGTGTAGTTTTGTGTCTGTCGTACTAAAAAGGTACAATTGAGTTCCGTTCTGTTATTTATTTGGGGGTTAAGTTTTCTTATCAATTACTTCTAAGGTTGCCTAAATCCTTCGGTAAGTAGTATTTTAACTCGAATATTTTAATAAGGTTGTGTTTCTGAAATTATGACGCCTTAGTTATTGTGTGCTCATGTATGTACACATGCAATGGTCTATCCGTGTTAACGATTTAGAATGACTTGAATATCGCACATTGTAGTTGGTACACTTTTTATGTGCAGTTGCACAAGCCTGTGTTGTTGATTTGGCAATTTGGTAAAGTTCAGGTGTTGTTGATTGATTGTGTTCTTGATCTAGATAGGTGTTTGATCAGTGATTTTACGGAGTGTGTAAGTTGTATTTCTAAATATTCTTTGTTGATAGCAGATCTGATTCTATCGTTAAACTGTTGTTATTTTAAGAGAAAGTTCTTGTTTTACTAGATGCCTTAACATAGTGTTTAGTGTTTGTTAAGTATCTATTTTTATCAAGTAAGAGTGTGTGTGTGTGTGTGTGTATAGGTGCCTTTTCCTAATAGTGCGGAAGTAAAAGTATAATAGTAAGATGGATCCAGATGTGCCGGGGTGCTCAATTGTTAATTTATGTTGGGGTTTGTGTTTTAAAAGGTGATGAAAATGTTGGCAGATTCATTGTCATATGGTGTTAGGATGAGAATGTTGTCCACATATCTCGTGAGTATATTAAGCATAGTAGTTGCCAAAACGCACTTCACATATAAACAGCACACCTACAAACAACTAACAGACCTGCTTGTGTGATTCAGCTTTTCGGAACTACTCGCCATCACATACAGGGTGGGCAAAAATAAGGGTCCTATTTTTAAAAATTCATAACTTTTTTATTTATTGATTTAAAAAATTTTTTTTTTTAGAATAAGTAAAGGACCCCTTTCCGAAGCAAGCATGAGCCGTATTAGCCCTAAGGAACGTACCCTCATTTAGAAAACATTATTTTTGCTTAAAAAACTCAAAACAGTGTAAAAAACAATACTTTAGTTTTTGTAAGTTTTAAGAAGTATTTTTCGGCTAAAATTTGTTTTGTTTATTTCAAAAAATCTCGGAAGGGTCAGTCTACACACACATAAAGTTTGGTGAGTTTAACTTTTATTTTGTGGAAGTTATTCAAATTCAAGTTATTCAAATTTAAAGATAGGACCCTTATTTTGGCCCACCCTGTATATGAAAAGACTAGAACACCCAGATACTTACATTGCCACATCTACCTCGTGAGATAGGATGACAATATGTTTATCCTAACATCATCCTGCAATGAAGCTATCAACAAATACATACAAATAACTAATGAATAGTAAACAATATTAAACAAGCCCTACTAACACACACACACACACATGCATGTCTGCTTTAATATTTTCGAACCCTGGCATGGTTATTGACGAAAACACCTTCTCCCATTTGACATTTGTGCATTACTTAATAATATGCAGCACGTGGACCCTTTATGCAATACAAAAGCGCAGTAAATATTAAATAAGAATATATAGAAAATCTAAACAAACCATGAGAAATAATTAAAAGACAATAATAACAGACATAACGGGAAGTATCTCTTATCATCTTAAACTCAACGAGTTATTCCTCTGAATTACATGTTATACTTATAAGTTTACATATAATAACACAGACATAGTTTAAATAAGAGAGAGGAAAATAAATAAAAAATATACATTTCAATAAAAACACTAATTCAATACAAACACTGTTTTCTATAGAGTGGTCTATCACTGTTTCTTTGTTGTGTCAATATAATGGGTGACCTTATTTTAACACGTGGTTCCTTGTATTTCTATTTTTGGTTTTAGTTTTTAAATTATTAGGTTTTAGTTTAATTTAGTTTTTTTACTTTTTTTGTTTGTTTATTTATTTTTCTCATTTTTACGTTCAATTGATTTTGCGGGTCTTTAAAGTTTTGGATTTCTAATTTCTCATTCAGACATAATCTACAGGGGGCGTCTAACTGTCTACGTGTACTGACCTGTCGTATTATATGCCATTCAATTCTTGGTGAGCATCAATTTTCTTTGAGCTCCCAATAATGGTTTGCTAGTGCTGTTTAAATTCTGACGTTCTCTGTTTTAAAATGTGCTTTTGTGGTTGTAATATCTGGTTAAATAATCTAGGGAGGTCATACCCACATAGTACTTCTTGTTATTCGGTTTTTCTTTGGCAAATAGTGTAGCTTCGTAAACAATACTTTTGGTTAGGCATTTATTTTGTAGTAGACAACGTGAACAATTTATGCAGTTACATATTTTCTCTTCATTTCTATTCAGTTGTTTACTATTAGGGTTTTGGTTATTTCTATTTATAGTGCTTACATTTTTTTAGTGTTATTTTTGTTATATTTGTCACTTTTTCATGCAATTTGTTATTTTTTCTTTCTCTCTTCTGTTATCTATTAGTAGCTTGTTACTCTGTGCCTTAATTATCATTTCTAGGTTTTCGTAGGAAAGTTTTAGGTTATTTTTATTAACTATTTTATGCGGGGAGTACGGGGAACTGTTTTTCAATCAAATTTAGGAATTTCTTGCTCAGTTTAGTTTTTAGCATCTGATCATAGGGCGGTGTATACCAGATTATATTTCTGTTTCTTTTATTTTTAATTTTATTATAATGATTGTGATCCTGTTTCTTACATTTAATTTCGATATTATGGTAACCGCTATGGTAACAACTGTATTGTAAATGATGCTTGATTTATTAAATACATTTTCGTAGCAAGAATACGTTCGATAGAATTCGAAATCTGTTGTATGATTGATGGAGGGTGATTGGACTTTGGGTTTACGTATATTGGATTTACGTTATCTTTAAAGTATGGCTCGTAAGTATTTTAATTTATGTTTAACGTGACATCTAGAAAGTGAGTTGTTTTTATGTTAGCCACTACTTCTTCTTTTAGGCGTAGTTTTTTCATTTCAATGTGCATGATTTTTTTGAAGTTTTCTCCCTTGACTTTGATGAAATCTCTTATTATCGCTAGCTTTCATCTCTATATAGGACAATATCTGTATTATCAAATATATTTGTGAGTGTATATAAAATAAATAACCCTACAAGATCTGATACCTTCGCAGAGTCAAGGACACTCATGGTCAAATATAATGAGTGTGTCATATTTGTTTAAATCTATTGGTCATGATTATTGATTAAAACTAATCTCCTACATTTTTTTCATTATGTGGATTACAAACTTGGATATATCAGTATACATCTCGACAAATTCTATGGCGATGTTGAAGAGTTTTTCTATCTAACTGTAAAAGTGAAATAACACACAATTGCCTGCACGGAAAAAATTACCTTAGCTAACAATACATGAATAAATATACAAACAAATAATTAAAAAACTAAATTAAACTAAAACTTAATAACTTAAAAACTAAAACCTAGAATAGAAATACAAGAAACCACGTGTTAAAATAAGGTCACCCAGTATATTGACACAACAAAGAAACATAAATAGGCCACGCTATAGGAAACAGTACAATAGAATATGAAATTAGAAGTAAAACTACCGGAACTTTGTTCCTGATAAGCTCAACGATTGGCTAAGAGAACAACTAAGAATCTAATTATTTAACTAGCTAGTCGTGTATATAAAAACACCGGGTAAAACAAACTCCATGCATTTTAGCCTGAAGATTCTTTTCGGGGATGAAATGCGGGAGCCTATGTGTAGCTTAATTGCCATACATATATTTTCATAGCTAACAATCTAGCTCTACTTATGTATCGAGCACTGTTGAAGTAAATACTAAAAATTGATACATAAAACAAAATACATCTCCTTATAAAATTGTACGTATATATATATATATATATATATATATATATATATATATATATATATATATGTATATATATAGGGGTGTATAATCTCACATCGTAGTTTTCTTTCTTGTGTTTGCAGTCGATGACCATAAATACAATCACTAGCATCCGTGCCACGACAATGCGGACAGATTTATAGCAAGAATGCGAAGAACGTAGAGAGGTGCGTTCAGCGGGGGGGGGGGGGTAACCGAGGTGTCGGCGTGAAATATTGTTTTTAAAACAAAGAATGGAAAAAAGGTGTAGACAAGAGTAAACAGAAATGAGAGACAGTTATAAATGACGAAGTAAAATGAACTTCAAGTGGATAGATGTGTGTACGACCGTTTACGGACATCGAATGTATTTCAAAGAATGATTGATATATGAATTGTAAAGCCATTCGCATATCGTAGTCATGTGGTACTGAAGGAAATTAATAACAGTTTTCTATATAAGCACTAGCACTACTAATAGTCCTAGGATGGGTTCAGAAAATCAGATCTTATGCTAAGATCACTGGAAACGTGTTTGATCATTCTACCGCTTCATCAATTTCTTCACTCCTGATGCAATTATCTACATCTATGAGTCAAATAGACCCAAGATGGAGTAATGTTACCACATCTTGTGAGGAGCCGCTCAAAGCACTCTTTACAGCCATAACAGAGTACAACACTGACTTTGAAATTTCGTGGGGTGTCCTCTTCTTCTCTTATAGTTCAGCTTCTTTCTCACAGAATAGAGGTTGCTAGTCTTTCTATGCTCTAACATTTTTTTCATCAGCTTATATTCCCTGTAAAACAGTCAACCACTGTGAATAATTTTCCTCTCATCTCTTATGTACTTAAACCTGAACGAAACTTCTATGATCAAAGTTGATCTTCAAGAAACAACCGTCTGTGGAACACAATAGCGCGAAGTTGCTTCTTTGCTGACTACAACATTGTTGTTTTCAAGTCAAATGTTAACAAATTCTTGTTGAGCCGTTATTTTACACAATCAAATTCTCTTGAGTTTCAAGTATTGTTACTGATCCTTACAGTATAGTCTCGCCGTCCACCTGAAAAACTCAGTAGCGCGGTTATTTTTAGTATATAAAAAGGACGGGTTTATAAAAATGATACACTTAGAAATTGAAAGTTATTAAAAAAAATGTTATCAAAAATGCTGCAAAACACTTCAAACATATTAATATGGTATAAAGCGCAGAAAACAATTACATAACTGAAGTTCTGTATTTTAAAATGTTTTAGTATGCAGGATCTTAGCTTATATTTGAATTATTTTGAGTAATGCACCACTATCTATATTTAAGTTGTTAACTACAAAACGTGTTGCACTATGTAACCCCTGATCGTCTTCAGGTCCATCTTCAAAAAATCAAGAATTTTCATATATCGTAAACGGGCATTTGTGGTATTTTTTACTAGTTGACCAAACTTCATGTTTTCTTGCCCTGAATCAGTGAAGGAGAATATCTTTAAGACTGAGGCAATCTTTATTTTCCTAATACTGAGTGCCGCTTTTAGAGGGAGCTGGATTTATCCACATTAAAAATGATATTGTGTCTTACTCAGCCCTCGTGGGGATAAAAGTACTTATAGACTGTGCTGTTTTCAGATAGTTTCCTTTGTTGTTTGATACACATTTCTCAGAGCTGATGTCATGCTCGGAATGGTTATCTCTGGACAGTTCTTTCCTGTAGTAAGTTCGTGTTGTTCAATTATATGTTGTTGCTTTTTGCGTACAGACATCCTTCCAAATATACCAAGTGGTTTTATTAGTAGTGTTGTCTATAGTGTCAATTTTTCTCTGATATTTTTAGTATTATAATCAGTTGCAATATTGTAATCATTATTATTATTATTATTATTATTATTATTGTTATTATTATTATTATTATTATTATTATTATTATTATTATTATTATTATTATTATTATTATTATCATTATCTCACTACGAGTTTTCACAAAGGTTAGCATCAATTATTGCTCAATAACCAGTGCTGTTCCCAGGAATCTCTGAAACAACAAGTCATCACAAATAAACATCACTCCAGCCCTGCTTTCGATAACCAATACAAATCACTTTGCATTATCGCAACAGCCGTTTACCATTTATTTCTCGCAAGCAAATACCGTGTGTCTTCCATGGAATTTGAGCAACACTTAGTCTCCCTAGGTTCAATACTTTCCGCACACTTCTATTATTATCATTATTATTAGCATCATCATTATTATTATTATTATTAGTAGTAGTAGTAGTAGTAGTAGTGTTAGTTGTAGTAATGTGTTTCAATTTTAACTACTGAACACATTCATAACTTTACGAGATCTTCATACTAAAGTAAAATTATGTTCAATACTTACATAAGATATAACCCTTCATTATTATTATTATTATTATTATTATTATTATTATTATTATTATTATTATTATTATTAGTTATAGTAGTAGTAGTAGTAGTAGTAGTAGTAGTATAATTGTGTATAGTATTTATAAAGTTAGCAGCAGCAGCTCCCTCTGCATCTCCAACGCTTCCTCAGCGTGATAGGTTGGTGAAAACAATGTAGTGTCAGTGCTACCTGGCTAACAGAGATCTGGTAGGTGTCGCGGGCAAAATACTTGCAATCTTGCAGGTATACCGAATAACCAACGGGGTAAGGCTTTACGCGATGAGACAATCCTGAGCCACGATCTTCATGGGTTCTCTGCAGAAATCGTATTCGCTAAACAAGAGCAACGTCGTTTGTCGGAAAATCATTTACACCTTTTATGAAAGTTTATATTAACTAAGATATTTTCTCCTGTTTTACAGACGAGAGAAGATCATAAAATATCAATTGTATCGTATTTTCTAAATACCGTATTTTCTTAATATAATCTTGAAATAATAATGTTCGAAAACAACTTAATTAAATGAAAGAAAATCTAGTCATGTGGTTGATAACCTTTGTATATATTATTTATTTTCTATATCGAGAATAAAATATGCTATCTATAAATCATGGAGATTTGGTATATCTAAGTCTGAAGCCGAAACTATACTATTACTTCTATGAGTGAACTATAGTATAATCTTTTAATGCTCAATTCAGTTTACTATACTATTTCAGACTAATGTACACTCTGTCAATGCTCAATTCCGGATGACGGGGGGGGGGCAGTGCTCTATATGTTCTGACATTATCCACGGAATTACCTTCCACTTAATGTAGCTATCATACGATCCTCCTAAGCAATACTTCTTCCTTCTTTTTTGTGTGGGGGTGTAGAATATGTTCTGATGTTAAGAGACTACTATGGTGGACGATTACATCTTAAGTTCGTGATAGCATTATTTCTTCTTTTGTATTGATTTACTCCTCTCTAGGAGTTAGGCACAAGGCCAGTTTTTATCTTACTCCCACAAGAAAGATGTGACCCAAGGTCGGGTCGGGAAAATGGGGTTTAAAATTTGCCTGGGCAGCCCCGTCGGCATTCCCCGGTAGGGGCGCCTCAGGCAGTAAGCAATAAACTTACTCCTCGTCAAAGAGGGGAGGCAAAGCTTGGGAGGGATGACCTCCTAGAACTGCACAGGACAGACCCATAGACCGGCGTAAATAAAGCCTCGAAGGCCAAGACAATACCAGTCTATGGGGTGCAGTATCCATCGGAACAGATACTACACTTTGATCTTAGCCACTTTGATCTTCTTTTGTAGGCAGGATAATAGATGTCCATTCTTCATTATAACGCTCTTCCTAGGCTAGCAAAAATATGCGTCTAGAGGAAGCATATATTTGCTAGTTTTTGTTAAAAATAATCCTTCATTATAATGAATATAGATTGGAAGATCAATACCGCCCCAGAAGCTATTTAATTATTGGCGCTACCCTCTACATATATAAGAGTCAAATACGTCCTAAGAGTCAGTACTGTTGCCACATCTGCGGATATACCGCACGGAGTATCCTTTCCTGCTTTGACAGAGTGCAAAACTGACTTCGAAATCTAGTGGGCCCTGCTCCTACAGAATGTTGCTCACAAAAAAGAGGTTTCTAGTCTTTCTCTACTCCATCATTACTTGTTCTCATCTTGAGTCTTCTTCTAACAAAGATTCGGTCGATGTTTCCTCGGACCATCTTCGGGTGTATCTTTTCGAACTCGGGAATTGCGAATGAATGAACATTTCTCCCCAGTCATGACTGAGGAAACAAGCGCATGCTATTCCCGTGGATTAAGTAAAGAGTTCCGGTCGGAATTCCGTGCAGATTCCCGAGTTCGGCAGAAAGATATCCGAGTTCAACAAGATACACCTGAAGTATGTCGGAGGTTACATCGACCGAAACGTTGTAAGAAGAACACTCAAGATAAGAACAGTGATCTGAATAATCCAAATTATACAAATAATCAACCATCATCTAAAAAATGTATGAATAAATTAACATGGTTTTGGAATATCGTACTAATACATTCTTGGGGACGAGAATAGCATCTGAACATTCTTCCTACCGATCCATGCCTTGGTGATGTCTACATCGCCTAGACCTAGCCTCAGGGACGTCTGAATCGATCTCTCGCTGCTTTTCTCTTGTCAATCCAGCTCTAGGTGATGTCTGTACAGACCGGACTAAACCTCACGGGCTTCCATATCCAACTTTAAATTATATTGTCCTATCGTTCTAGCTCCAAGAGACGCCCTCTACTCCAGCCGAAACGCTCCAAATGACTAGGCTTAACAAGCAGACACTTGGTGTCCGCTATATTTTTTACGATTTATTGTTACACCGTTCTTTCTGTGTTTGTCCTTTTTTCTTTGTCTTGTGTCTCTCAATAGTTTTAAGACCGATCACTAGTATAGAACCAAGCAACAATATTACGATAAAAGGGTGCTCTTCTATTTGTATTCATCAAAAGTATATTTAAATGCACCTGATTCCACCCCTTTCTTTATAAAAGATTAAAGACTAGGATTACTAGTATTATCCTGTGTGGAACTACATCTTCATACATTTGGCTACACGATGTTTGAGGCTGTTAATTGATTCTGTATTCACTGCCTCCACAGGAAGCCTGTTTCAGTGCCTATTCTCATGTACATTTAAACTTTTTTCGTACTTCCGGTCTAGCATGCAGAGTAAACAGCCTCAGTCTATTGTCCCTTATAACAATGAGTAATAACATTTTATTTTCGGAGTTATTTCTTCATAACAATGCAGACATGTGACTGTTTCAATGAGGCCACCTCCTAAAACTTTTTTATTCCAAAGTAATAAAATTAATCGTCGTCAGCCTCTGTTAATAGAACAGATCCCTTTGTTGTCCTTTGTGGTACTTTTACTTACTTTAGAATATATATCTGCAATGCAGTGCTCCATGCTTGAACAGCATATTCCAGATGTGGTCACACGCAGAATTTGTGCAACTGAAGTACAATTTCCTTATCTTGTTATATTAAATTTAAACTTAACAATACATTACAATTTCTCTCACATACGGATGTATACCATCCGAAAAAAACTATGAAAACAATTATGTTTCACCAGTGTTCTGAATCATATTTATACTTATATAAAATAACGTTGAAATCGATGAAATTAGAAAATTATAAGAGAGAAAAACTCTCAAAATGAAAAGTTAAAAAAAAGAAACTAAAAATGTAACAATCGCCATGAAAAGAACAAAAGAATAAAGTAAGAAAATGTTTATTATAGAAATAGAGTGAACAATTTTTTTCTGATTCATTCAGGGGGCTGACTATTTATTTGCTTTATTTCTTTAACTTTAACACTTTAAATGGTTCCGTCTGGCAGTTTGTTATTCGCTAACCATTGCGTGGTAGATTCTTGTTAATGCTAATTCGCTACTACATATATATAATAAGCTACATTATGATTAATAGTCCTTCTGTCTAGATATCTGTCGGTATATTATAGGCTCCAAAACTACTCATAATAAATGCACAAAATTTAGTATGGATCATCTTTAAAATACCTGATGTGTCATACGGCGGTTGGGGAAATGATACTACTACTATTACTACGATTGTTACAGTTTATGGAGTTTCGAATGTAATCAAACTAAACTACATGGTTGTACTACTGGTGATCCTACGGGTGTAAATGTACGTCTAGTCTATTATATAGAATACAGTTGTCTGCTTATGCGTATGTGCCCACCTTAAAGTATGAAACTACACGAGACACATCCACAAAGCTGATATATTATTTTTCTATATTCCCTCGGGCAAAATACGTACACAATTTTTTGGTAATATTCATTCTTTCAATTACAAGTTTCGGGGTGATACAGAGAAGATAATTGAGATGGGATGAGTGGTGCAAAGCGAGTGAACATGAAAATAAAGAGGTAGGGCTAGCGAGTGAGCTAGAGAAAGAAAGAGAGAGAAGTTAAATTAATGTTTATACGCACGTTTTAACTCTTCTATTTTGCTGTCCACACCTCTCCCTGGCAACGTCGAGTAACAATGCTAGTTAATTATAACTACTTCAATATGACATAGTAAAAAATCAACTGGATAAAAAAACATCCAAAACATTTAAGTAAGTGACAAATCACATGAAATTTGACAGATTCCTAAGATTTTAGCGAATTTCAATAATTGTAAGCATCTTAACGAGGGTTAAAAGTACTAATTTATTAATGTACACTATAGTTTTTAAAAAAAGTTTTTGTATATGTGTGTCTCAATCCTTACTATTACTTATGTTAATAATTGAGATTCTATATCTGTCAGTCTGGATCAGAATCCATACTATTACTTATGGTAATACTTGAGATTCTATATCTGTTAGTCTGAATCCGATTATTACTTCTGTAAATAATTGAGATTTTACATCTGTCTGAACCTGAATCCATACTATTAATTCTGTTAATAATTAAGAGTTTATATATGTCTATCCGAATCCGTATTATTACTTATGTTAATAATTGAGATTGTATATCTGTCCATCTGAATTCGAAACTATACTGTTACTTCTGAAAATAATTGAGAGTTTATGTCTGTCTGAACCTGAATCCATACTATTAATTATGTTAATAATTGAGATTTTATATGTGTCTGTCTGAATCTGAATCTATACTATCACTTCTATTAATAATTGAAATGTTATATGTGTCTATCTGAATACGAATCTATACTATTACTTATGTTCATAATTGAGATTTTATATGTGTCTGTCTGAATCCAAATAAATACAGTTACTTCTGTTTATAATTGAGATTTTATATCTGTCCATCTGAATCCGAATCGATACTATTACTTCTGTTTATAATTGAGGTGTTATATGCGTCTGTCTAAATCCGGATCAATACTATTACTGCTATTAATAATTGAGATGGTATATGCTTCTGTCTAAATCCGAATCCATACTACTACTTATGTTTATAATTGAGATTTTATATTATCTTTCTGAATCCGAATACATACTATTACTTCTATTAATAATTGAGATTTTAAATGTGTCTGTCTGAAACCGAATCCATACTATTACTTATATTAATTATTGAGATGTACTATGTGTCTGTCTGAATCTTAATCCATACAATTACTTCTGTTAATAATAGAGGTGTTATATGTGTCTGTCTCAATCCGACTCCATACTATTACTTCTATTAATAATTGAGATGTTATATGTGTCTGTCTCAATCCGACTCCATACTATTACTTCTATTAATAATTGAGATTTTATATGTGTCTGTCTTAACCCGAATCAATACTATTACTTGTATTAATAATTGAGATGTTCTGTGTGTCTGTCTGAAACCGAATCGAAACTATTACTTATGTTAATAATTGAGATTTTATATGTGTCTTTCGTAATCCGAACCCATACTATTACTTCTATTAATCATTGAGATTTTATATCTGTCTGTCTGAACCTGAATTAATACTATTACTTATGTTTATAATTGAGATTTTACATGTGCCTGTCTGAATCCGAATTAATACTATTACTTATGTTAATAATTGAGATTGTTTAATTGTCAGTCTGAATCCGAATCCATACTATTACTTCTGTTTACAATTGAGATGTTATGTGTGTGGGTCTTAATCCGAATCCATACTATTACTTGTATTAATAATTGAGATGTTATATGTGTCTGTCTGAATCCGGATTCATACTATTACTTCTATTAATAATTGAGATTTTATATGTGTCTGTCTGAATCCGGATCCATACTATTACTTCTATTAATAATTGAAATGTCATATGTGTCTGTCTCAATCTGAATCCATAGTATTACTTCTGTTAATAATTGAGATTTCATATGTGTCTGGCATAATCCGAATCCATACTATTACTTCTGATAATATTTGAGATGGTATATCTGTTAGTCTGAATTATAATCCATACTATTACTTGTATTAATAATTGAGATGTTATATTTGTCTGTCTTAACCTGAATTAATACTATTACTTTTGTTAATAATTGAGAATGTATATGTGCATCTCTGAATTCGAATAAATACTATCACTTATGTTAATAATTGTGATTCTCTATCTGTCTGTCTGAATCTGAATAAATACTATTACCTCTGTTAATAATTGAGATTGTCTATCTGTCAGTTTTAATCCAAATCCATACTACTACTTATGTTAATAATTGAGATTTTATTTGTATCTGTCTGAATCTGATCCATACTATTACTTCTATTAATAATTGAGATTGTATATCTGTCGGTCTGAATCCTAATCCATACTATAACTTATATTAATAATTGAGATGTTATATCTGTATGTCTGAACCTGAATTAATACTATTACTTATGTTCATAATTAGGATTTTATATGTGCCTGTCTGAATCCGAATTAATACTATTACTGATGTTAATAATTGAGATTTCATATAAGTCAGTCTCGATCCGAATCTATACTATAACTCATGTTACTAATTGAGATTTTATATGTGTCTGTCGTAATCCGAATCCATACTATTACTTCTATTAATAATTGAGATTTTATATCTGTCTATCTGAATCCGAATCCGTATCATTACTTGTGTTAATAATTGAGATATTATATCTGTCTATCTGAATTCGAAACTATACTATTACTTCTGTAAATAATTGAGAGTGTATATATGTCTGTCTGAACCTGAATCCATTCTATTACTTCGGTTAATAATTGAGATTTTATATGTGTTAGTCTCAATTCGAAACTATACTATTGCTATCTTTTAATACTCAATTCCGAGGTTCGGATAATGTAGTATCGGTTTTGTTGTCAGGATAGTATCCTTCCATGCATTACCTCATCTTTTGGAGGAGGGTGGTGTAGTATATTTTCTGTGATTATCATACTATCTTTTCAAGGATCACTTTTTTCGTTGTTTGTGGGGAGTAGTGTAGTTGCTGTTCGGTTATCATGATACGATTCTACCAGGCATTATAACCTCCTTTAGGGGGTAGTGTACTGTGTATTCTATTGTCATAAGAATATCCTCCTAATGCCTTCTGCTTTTGGGTTACAGTAGTATATGTTTTTTTCTTCATGATACTATCCTGCCAGGCATTATCACCACCTTTTCTGTGAGAGTAGTGTAGTATATGTTTCTAGTCATTCATGATTTGGGGCAATAGAATATATGTTATGTTCTCACGAGACCATTCTCCCAGGCATCAACTATTTCTTTGTAGAGGGGTATTTATATTAATGTGTCACTACATATCAAAGCCCGAAAGACACTCGAGGATAATGGATAATTAGATTGCCAATTAACGAGGAACAAGGGGATAACAAACGAAAGGTTAAATTGTCACACTGCGATTACTATATGTTCGTTTTTTATACGGCTATTCGCACAGGCATTACCTCCTTGTTTGGAATTAGTGTAGTATATAGGTTGTCGTTTATATCATCCTCCCAGGCATTTACTCCTACTTTAAGGAGGTGGTGCAATATATATTAATTCGAGGTATATACTAAAATAACTAGAAGGAGCATATTTTTGCTTATAATAATCGTATGTGTTCAACACGTGTTTAAACAGAGCGAACGTAAACCGGCCGCCACGAAGTACATGTGTAACAATCTCGTTACTGTTTCGCAATAGATTCCAGATGCCTGCTAAAAGTGCCCTTCCCGATATGCACAGCTGACAATCAAACAATTGCTACTTACCCCGCTTTGTATTAGGCCCTCCCTCTTTTCAGGGGTCACAGGTTTAAGTGTAGACGTGAAAAAATAACCGCAGATTGACAGGTGGAGGCGTGGAGGGCATTTTGTGTCCTGCCCCCTTACCTTAAAATTCGCATGTGGTTCGCGTCGGCGTCGAAACCAGAACATTTATTTACATAGTTTTCCTTCAAGTCAATTTTCTGTTTACTTTATTCATGTTTTCTTAAAGTAAACATTGCTTCATCGAACGGGGTCTCAAGAAGACGAATATGCTGGATGCTCTGTTTTACGGCATATCAACAATTTCTGAATAATCCCATGCTAAAGCACGCAAGCTGATGTAAATGATTAACAGAATAGTTTGAACGTTTTAGTTTTACTGAATATAAACCACTTTGGCCAACCAAAAGAGTAACAGACTCAAAGTCAGCAGCAAACGGTGTTCTGTCAGATTTAGTTCCTGCTATTAAACTTCATTCGTAATATAACTTTCGGCGAAGGCTTTAGTTACACAAACTTATTAATTTATTTATTAAATTATCAGGTTAAAGTACAGAATAGTTAACAAAGCTCCCTCCATTAGTTAAGAATGACCTTCTAGTTACTTATTTTAGTAAAATAAATTATTCAAAATCCAAAACAATGACATTTCATAACATTTTTTATTATTATTTAGAAAGCCATGTTTAATATAGGGAAGCGTACATTGTTTACTATTCAGTACTTTCAATTTTAATGAATTAAAGAAATAAATATGTGTACAAAACTTAGCTAACTAAAACCCAAATGAGGGAGTATTAAATATCAGGAACTGAATCTAACAGAACATCGTTTGCTGCTGACGTTGAGTTGCTTACTATTCTGGTTTGTAACCACTTTTAGTTAGCCAATGCCGAAACCTAAACACACTACTAATTGTAAACAATTAATTGGTTAGCCGAACTATTTGATGACACGGTGCATACCAGTCGAGGATCGGTCATCGGCAATCATTCCGTCAGAGACTGGACAATAGTTGTTGCCTTTTATCTGTCGGGTTTTCGTATTAGTTTTGGGTAGTCATAGAGGATCAACCCTCTTAGGCTTTAGCTTACCTTTTTGGGAATGAGTTACTTAATTGCTAACTGCCTGAGGTGCCCCCATCAAGGAATTCCAACCGGATTCCCAGGCAATTTTTAAGCGACCAGACATCACTTGATGCGCTGGCCTATTCCCTTCAACTTCCGGCCTTGTGTCACATCTTCCTGCGGTGAGAGGGAAGTTGATACCGAGTCACTGGTGTGTTTGGTTGTTCTGTTTTATGAAATATCAAGCTTTTTTGAGTATTTTAATTGTACAACTAGCAGGGTTAATTAACGTTGACCGGGATCCTGGATAATAAAAATGAAGAATTAAAAAATTTGTGTAACATCTTTATTTTAAAACTTCCCCCTCTCGCTACACTTCTTTCTATCACTACCTCTTAATCTGACTGCCCCTCTCTCTTTCTCTAACAGCCCGTCTCCTCTTTCTATCATTCCATCGCTCTATCTTACTTTGGCAACTGTTTCAATATAATTGAAAGAATAGAAAATAGAAGGAAGAAATAGAAAAGAAGGCAGAGTGTATTATTTGGAATATTCCAACAACTGTTTACATTTTCAGTATTATTATCACAACGTTTTGGCCGATGTAACTTCAGATCTTCTTGAAGTGTATCATGTTGAACTCGTGAATCTTTCTGTCGAACTCGGGAATCTGTCTTGAATTTCGAACGGAACATTTTATTTAATCCACGGGGGTAGCTTGCGCTCGTTACGTCAGAAATGACCGGGTAGATGTATTAAGTAATTCGCAATTTTATTATTAGTATCGCCCGCACTGAGGATTGAACCTTCAATTTTCAGAAGATTGTCACATAGAACTGATTATTACTTAGGACATTATCTGTTATGCCAAACGTCGTTGCGAATTACTTCTACCTGTTCATGGCTGATGGAACGAAAGCATGCTATCCCCGTAGATTAAATAAAAGGTTCAGTTCGAAATGCCGTACAAATTCTCGTATTCGACAGGAAGATTCCCGAGTTAAAAACATACACCTTAAAAAGTCGTCCCAAACAAAGCATGAAGCTACATGATGTAACGAGTTAAAGGAACGACACATGATAACTGGAAAAACAGGAGATCTATTGACCTTAGTCTTGAAAAGAACAAGACTATAGGTAGGAAGAGAATAGTCATCAGGAAGAGAGTTCCATAAGCATGCAGTTCATGGGGGTTATCTACTGGAGGAATAAACTGTATCATGAAGAGATATAAAAATTGCGAATTTGTGAAGAACACTAGACCACCTAGTCAAACGAGCTAGAATGAAAGGGAGCAGGTAATAGATCAGACAATTCTTAAGAATACCCGCCACAATAGTATTTATAGAAATGATAAAGAATAGCAATATCAACTTGTAGAGAATGAGAAAGGGGGTGCAAACCATATAACAGAGTCGCTTCTGACCCTTATCAAGAACCCTCAAATTGGGCAAAGATTCAGCACTCAAAAAATGATAACAGTACTCCATACAAAGAATAATAGTAGATTTTCAGAGATCGAGAAATGCCTCATGTGTGTAAAAGTGTCTAAACTGATAGAGAGAACCGACTTTACGAGAAACAAACGGAGCAATGGATTTAATGTATAAACGCTAAAAGATTTGATGAGAATTAAAAAGCAATAAGACTTTTTTACTTAGCATTTATTGAGCGTAACATGACTTTTTTATTACCTGTGCTAAAAATGTAATCTTTTTTTTTAACTCAGTGTCGGTTTCTTTTTGTCTATCTGTTAACGACTGCAGATAATAATTACTGATAAGATCTTTAACTAAGTATTTCCAAATTATTTCATATCTAATCTTGTTTACATACATTTATAATAATCTATGTATACAAATCAATGCAATCGATAAACTTTCAGAACATTTGTAAAACAGAATATGTTGTATTTCTTCATCCATACGTAAATATTGAGAAGAAAATGGCGACAAAACATACAACGAAATATAGCTTTTAGAAGCTTTAGACTTTTGTTTCCCATTTTATTTTTCAGTGGCTAAGTCACTAAATAGAAGAAATGATGATGAGTTTCTCTTGAGAACACATAGCATCGGAGGTTTAGGCATTTTCTATCTGAATTTTATTACGTGGTTGAGTCCCCAGGCAGCGGCCTTATATCTGTCTATATAAGTTTAAGTAAGTGTATATATATATATATATATATATATATATATATATATATATATATATATATATATTAGTGTGTGTAGATTTCAATTTTGCGTTGAGAATCTGAATAAAAGAGCTACATGTAATTTAAACAGAGCAAAACAGAATTATTAAAAGGAAAAAACTATACACACATTAAGGTTGTATACATTATAAATAATATCGACCTCTTAATTAGGTCTACTCAGACGTATAAACAACCACGTCAAAAAACAAAATCTTTGGTTTTTTGACGTGGTTATTTATACGTCTGAGGAGACCTAATTAAGAGGTCGAAATAATTTATAATGTATACAACATTAGTGTGTATAGTTTTTCCTTTTAATAATTATATATATATATATATATATATATATATATATATATATATATATATATATATATATATATATTACAAGGTAATCTATAAAACTAATGAACGGATAATTTGGAATTTTAGAACATATATATTCTAGGACACACGGTGAATAACATAGGCACATTATTTTATTAATCTACCAAAATGTAACAAAATGGATGCCATTTTGTTACATTTTGGTAGATTCTCTGCACAAATGGAGTTTTCCTCTGGTGTTTATTATTTTTACCCAAAGGGAAGTTTCTTTTCCCGAAATATTAAATAAATGATTTTTAATAATCATCCGAACAACACACAAACAGCTAACACCACACTTGCTGTTATGTAAGATTTAAAGAAAAAATAAATAGTAAGTCTTATTCTGTATTCGATTTATTATTTTTGTTCCTTCCAGCTTACATCCTACCCGGAATTTGCATTGCCCACATCCTTTTAAAAATATACTACTAATATATATAAATGTTAATAGTTTTTATGAGCCGATTATTATACATTTTGAAATATATATATTCTAGGCAACCCAGTAAATCACATACGCATTACTTGTAACCTCTTCTTTACCAGTGTATGTATGCTGATCCAAACTCTAACCCACCACAACAAAAGTTGTAAAATAAGTTAGATACAAAAAAATAATTGAAGAAAAATGTCTCCACATGAAATTTTGAGTTATAGTAAGAAATACATTCTTAAAAAGATTGGTACGGGCGCGTGAGCGTCAATAATATGTATGTTGTTCGTAACATCGTAACCTATAGAGGTTTTCAATATAAATTATGGAATATGTATTCTAAGCAACAGGGTGAGTAACGTAAGCACATTACTTACGTTTTGTAAACTTTACCATTTTGAGGGGGGTGGTCCCACTGAAAAGTATCATATACCCCAAATAAAAAAGAAACATTATAATTTAAAACTAATGCTGTATTTATCGCTTATACCTGTCTTAAGACGGGTACTCTTCTAGTATTCATGTATAAATACAAGCAGACTAACCGTCTCAGGATTAATAAAATTAAAATAAATTCCCTGAAAATTCCAGAACAGTTTTACACAAATTCGATGTCACCTTACAAAGATTCAAATCAGTATTTTATGTTACTAAATATCATGTCTTCAATCTTTATTACAATTTTGATCAAAACCCATTAAATGATTGGGAATCTAGAACATACCTATAATTTTAAAATAAAGCGTAAGATGTCTTAAGATGAAATTGAAATTCAGGGAATTTAATTTAATTAGTATCTAATGATTATGGATAAAGTTCAAATGCAAAACTAATATATTCGTATTTTCAAATTGGAGGCTGTGTTTAGATTATACCCCCTAAAACACCCTTAAATAACTAATTTATTTATTAGCGTTTATTACCTATTGTAAAAATGTCTGAAAGATCTGAGGTATTGGAATGTTCACAAAGGTTTGTTAAACTTCTTTGCGCCTTTTGAATAAAACGAAATTAAACTAAATATAGTCTACATTTTTACCTTTACATGTAGAAGATATGTTATCAAATTAGTTACGATAAGCTAATTTGTTGCAGAGTGTTTACATGTTTATATATATACACATGTAAACATACCTAACTTTATAAATATACAAGCAGGCGTTTTCCGGGAAATATCTAAAATAATAATTTAATTAAGAAATATAAGTAGTAGAATACAAAGTCTAAAAAATAATCAAAAAATAACTTATTTTACTTTACGTAATTTAGATTATTAAAATAGAATGTATCCATGTTTAAGAGTTGATCGGGGAAAATATGTATTTAATTTAACAAAAAGAAATGTTAGAGTGTCAATTTAAAGGAAAAAACTAATAAAATAACAGATTTAAGTGTATTTAAATTTAGGTAATTTAAAATAGGTTTTTAAATAAGTGTTCATTGTTTTAAATCAAACAAATATATGTATATACGTTTGGGTTATTAAGCTTACCACTTTTTCAGTTTTAAGTAAGGGCTAACATAATTGAATCTTATTTCAATCACCTGAATTACAGTGAAATAGATTGGACTTTCAAGTAGCATAAATAAGCAAATGTCAATCCTTACCTCAAAGATAGAAACAACTGCACAAAAGAGTAAATGTGACTCAAAAGTATTCGTGAACCTTTCCGCGGTCAGTAAAGAACAAATCCTTCTAGACTGCAGCAGTTATGATTGTGCCCCAATCGAGTAGTAATGTTTTGTGAGCGCAGACATTCTAATTTCCTTATTTTCTGTTCATTCTATATGATTGTTATTTCTATCTAAATCTGTTCTGTCTGCGGCAGTCAAAGAGAAATCCTTTTACACTGACGCAATTGAGATTTGGTTCCAATCGAATTAGATTTACTTTATGAGCGCAGAAATTCTAATTTCCCTCCAAAATATGCCATAAAGAAAACAAACCCTTCTCTTACATTACTGTGCCCGTTGATTGATTCCTTCTTTTTAAAGTGATTTTTAAAATCGCAATGCTGAACCGAAAACAGAAAACAATTCAATTTAAATTATAATTCTTCTCCAAATAAAATGCAAACAATCATTTTTCTTTTTAAATAGGACTTTTTGTGAAAGTGTGTTTCAGTCTTCCCTTATTTTATTTCAGTGCTTCTACAGAATTTGAACCGAACCAAACCGACTTTTGCCGAACTCACTCTAAAAGTTAGGTTAGGGTTAGGGTTAAAAAAGAAAGGCGTTCTGTTAAAATTCTGTAGAAGTATCTATTCTATAAATATTAGAGTAATATTAAATAAAAAGTTACTTCAGTGTCTAATGCGTAAATCCCGTATAGGCGAAAAACAGACACCTACGACATCTAAAATATACTCATGTTTACATTTAACCTTTCAGTTTTTTCTTATTTTATTTCTAATTTCTATAAATAGTTCATATTTTCTTACCTCTCCAAAAATTGCGTTGTTTTACACAAGGCCGAGTTTTGATATTTTTTTCCTCACGGAAACAAGCATATCCGCAAATGAAATTGACTGTGCGCTATTTGATGAATTAAAAAGGGAACAACAATATTTTTGTACGCAGAGAGAGAGGATTTGATTTACACAGTTTTTTTGTGCTCCGCAGCTGATAGCCCCGCTACCTGATACAGGACTACACGATCATCAGGAGGAAACACTTTGCAGTTTCGGCACCTATTCCTCGACTGCCTGCCTGTCAGGAGGTGCTTACGTAGCACTGGTATCAACTGACCATAAATGCCATCAAGCCATAATCAACATCAACACTTGATTTTGATTTTAATGTGACGTCATAAACTACCCTGCATATAACGTCATCACTATCTACTTCCTCTCCCTTCTTTCGCCGTCCAGAATTCACCTCTCCTTCCAGTTCATATCATCCCACTTCGGCCATATACAATAAGATGTTTTCTCTGCTGTTTCCTGAAGATCTTTAATCACTTTTCTTAAATTCTGAGTTGTTACAATAAAAGCGATGTTTAAATAAGTTCGCTCTACATTTCCTCTTGCCCCAATTGTCAAATGATGGAATTCGACCTTTCATCCTTTATCTTGACACTCCTGCACCAACTCTTAATATCTGATCTCTTTCCTATTTTCTGCAGCAGCAAAGTTTCATCCCATGGTACTGTTAATTCCAGTATTACCCCTTCTTTCTTTTCTTCACACAACAAGACAATATCTGGTCGTTGTCCAGATGATATCAACGGAAACACAAAAACGTTTTCCAGATCTATACTTAACTTTCCGTTTCCAGTCCATCTGTCATCTATTTTCATAGTAGTAGGATGACTACTCAGATTACTTTTTGTGCCTGCTTTGTGGACTTGATGGGTTCCTCAATTATTGCAAGCACCTGATTGTGACGCCAAGTATATCTTTCTGTTTCCAGCTCACAGTTTGAGAAAATATGCTTTAACGTTCCCTTTTTCCCGGATCGACATCCATCTGTATCACACATCCTCCACCGAACAAGATTGGAAGGTGATGGCATTGCATCATATGTAGTCTAATCAAGAACGATGTCCTTGCCCATTCCTATGCCCATTTTTCTTTTTATTCAATTTTTCTCTCAACAACACACTCCTCCCATCGTAAGCACTGACCTTGATGATCACATTTAACAAGATAAAAATGTCGGTCCTCTTGAACTTCTTTCCTAATTTCTTTCACGACAGCATCCCTCTTTCCTCTTACATTATTCCTGGAAAATGGTTTAAAGTTTCCAAATACATTTGCATCATTTTGCACTGCTCTAACAACATCTGCATGTTCTAACTTTGCAATTGCATGATCGACTTCAGTTTCTGCTCTCCATTTCATCCTAGTTCTTAATTCAGGTGGATTATATTTGATTTTTCCGTCATGGGAAAAGCATAGCATCATCACTGTACGCACTTTAGCAGCCATATATTTTTTTACAATAAACGCGACCAGCAGTTGTAGCTGATTATTTCTGCCAAATATTGCAGTATTATTGAACATTCCTAACAATCACAGCTATTTTCTTATATAGATGTTATATTGCTGTTCTATTCTTTCAACTCGGGTCAATGGTATCTCATACACCTGTAAAGGCCACACATTTACCTGGGGCACAACGCATACTCTAAGAACCAACATTTGAATTTCCCAGGTAGATCAGTCTTTACTATAGTTTGTAGTCCCGCTTCCGCTTGCTGCTGTATTTCCGCTCCCTTACTTCTGTCATTTAATGCCCCCTTGTACCATCTTTCGTAATTCTTCACTGGTTCTTCTTTAACAGTTGGTATCATATCATCTCCTATCTTATATCGAACTTCTTTCTGTTTACCTTTTACATATGTAACACTTCTGGATTTTTCGTTTTGAATTTCATTCTTGACCAAAGAATCAATTCATTCAATCGAAGAACTTCCTCTATTCCTTCGACACTTTCCGATTTAACTTGTCACATCATCCATAAATGCTTTCAGTACTGTATCACCTAGTGTATTTCTGCAATTTGTTGCACTTAATATCATTTCCATTACAAGTACAAATAAGATGACAGACATTGTGCAACCTACGGCAATCCCACTTCTAAACTTTATCAATTTGTTGTAAAACTTCCGATTGTAAATCTCATTTTGAATTGGTCATAGTATTTCATTATCATTCTTTAAGAATCCAAAAGAAATATATAGCTTTCTGTGTTATCATGTGTGGTACAGAGCCGTATGCATTAACAAGATCTAACTATACCATAACCACATCTCCATTCTCGTTCTTTGCATTCTGTATAATTTCCATCTTTCATAAGCATGTTTAATGCACCCTGGGACACCTTGGATGCCAGCCTTCTGTACTGATTCATTGATATATCCGTTTTTCTGCACATATGTCATTATCCGATTTGCTATGATACCAAATATTATCATTCCATCAAAATTCTCCTAGTTTTTTTTACCTTTCTTCGTTCGGCAAATAGATGCCTTCTGCAACACACCAACTATCTGCTACATATTTACTTCGTCACATGTCTCTTACCACCAAAAATGCCGGAATCAGAGTCGTGGACAATATTTGTATACTTTGTAGCTAACCCCATCATTTCCAGGGGGACTCTTTGCTCTAGCCTTCTTCACAAAATCACCTAATTCTTTCTTTTTATATCATTGATATAAAATAGTACTCCTAGCTATGTTGGTCTTTTTAACCCTATTATATACGGTGGTACCCTATCTTTAGTTTGATCGCTGTATATATTCTTAAGATGCATTTCCAATTATTCTCTTGGACATTCAAGCTTCCCACCTTTATTTACTGTAAATAGTTTTTGTGCGAACTTATATGTGGTTTTCACAAAATTTTTCGGCAACTTCCTCTCTTCTTCTTCCGGTAAAATCGCCTTTCTTTCCATCATTTCATTTTGTAATCTTCTCTTAATATATACATATAGTTGTGTTAATCCATGTTTCTTTTCTATTGCTGCACATAACTATTTTGTCTACATCTTTTTTTCTTCCCTCTTCAGTTCGGCAAATTTTCTCTTTCCTTCTAGATTGTTCTTTGATTCTAATACCTTTCAATTCGTTCTTCTTTTCTAACCCAAATCTCGTTCCTTTCTCGTAGATCGTCTCTACTAACTTTTCCAATTTCTCTTCTGTACTTCCTTTATATCGATCTACTATCTTGACTAATTCGCCATCAAACTTTTCAGAAGTAGCAGTATCATTGGTTTTTGGCCACTTTATCTTGGATGTTTTATTATTATATTTTTCTGCTGGCTCAAGTTTCTCAACGGTAGAGTGTTTCCCACTGTGGTTTATGTCCTGGGTATATGTGCTACACGTATTATGATCCATCGACCCGCGCTGTTGAGAACCTCTCTTTTTACAAACTTTTCCTTCGTGTATTCGTAGTCCTCGAAAAGTATCAAATGTCTTTCCACAGCAAATACATTTTCGTTGTACATTTTCTTTGTACTTTTTTCCTACTGAGTTAATTTCCATGTTATCCGATGTTTTTCATTGGTTATCCTCCCTTCGTTCCCGCAGATACATTAAATAATATGCTATTAGACATCATTTCCTAATTGTATAAAAGAAAGTAAATAAAGTTAAATATACTTCTACACAATGCGAGCCAAGCTGTTTTTTAACCTAACCTAACCATAAACTTCGTTTTAGGTTTAGCTCTGCAAAACACGGTTTAGTTTGTTTTATATTGTGTAAAAAAACAAAGTTATATGTAATTAAATATGTATATTTGTAAAGTGTTCGTTGTTCGTTGTAAAAAGGATTATTTTAATATACAAATTAAATTAAGTTATATTTAATTAAAGATATTTTTAACTTGTTCGTTACAAAACAACTTAATTTAGGTTATATTTAACTAACGATATGTTTAAAAGTGTTTCTCAATTTTCTTCGATGAGGATTTGTATAATTTGGATTACTGAAGACTTCTCCTAGTCATGGCTGACTGAACGACAGCATGCTATTCTCGTGGATTAAATAAAGGGTTTCGTTCAAAATTCCGTCAAGATTCTCAAGTTCGACCGAAATATTCCCGAGTTCGAAAAAATTACACCTGAAGAAGGTCGGGGATTACAGCGGCCGAAACCTTGTGAGAATAACACACAAAATTAAAACAGTAGTCCGAATAATCCAAATTATACAAATGTTTAAAATTATTCGTTAGAAAGAAAAATTATTGTATTTTTATTTGTCTATTTTGTAATAGATGTATGTATTCATGCATGAAACTCACTTCTTGTGTGTTTTTTTTTGGGGGGGGGGTCTGCGGCGGTAAGTATTACTTGCAATTAATTGTTTTTTGTTTTCGGGTCGAACTTACACACTTTTTTTAATTTTTTAACGGAGATTAAAAAATCTCCGTTAAAAAATAACGACAATGAATCGATAAAAGCGCAAGTTAATGTTAGGAAGGGGACAATTTTTCCTGACAAAAATCATTTAATTCTAAGCAAATACATCAGCACTTAAAACCTTAACCAAACAACCAACGACATTAATAGTCGCAGAAAAGTCTTGCTGTCTACTAAGGACGGCCCATTTACGTGATATCCAATCCTCAATACAGTCAGAACGACTGGAAAAATGAAAGTGAAATTGATCCAGTGCCCTTATTTAGATTTAAAATCTAGCGTAGTAAGAGTTTAAAAAATAAAATAATGACATTTATTTAAGCGAGATTAACAATATTAAGTAAATTCACTAGTGAGTGTGAGAGTCGTTATAGTGGATACTTCTAGGAGAGTGAAATTCACTGCCACCTTTTGTGTGAAATACGTAGTTGAACGAATCAGCTATTTCGGAATAAATGTAAGAAATGTATAAAGAATACAAAATATGTATATATGTTTTCTTTGTTTACTATTCGGAAATCGTCGTAGTTATCGCACTATTTTGGGTGAATCTTCACTTCTAGTCTAAAACTGTATTGCTTTTATTTTATTATTTTTGTTTATTTTTAAATACGATGTTGAAGAAAATTTTATTGGAAAAAGCGTATTTTTCAGGAATAGTTTAAACTGAAGTCGCCGCAGTAACTCATGTGAAAATATCAACGTACCTATTTTCCGGTGAATATCGGTGTTTTTAACCTATGAAAATTGCGTAACGTTGTCAAACTGAAAATATTTCTCTCCGACTTGCTCTGAATCTTCCTAAAACTCAAATATTGATCAGGATCAAATATTAAGATTGCAGAAAGACGTATCGTACTAACAAAGTGTTTTATGCGACTTTTGTTACGAAAGCTGTCGAGCACAAATGACTGCCTAGTTACGTTATATATATATATATATATATATATATATAATATATATATGTGGGTGTATTCATATATACGTATGTCTATGTAGGTATATATGTAAATCTAGAAACATGCAATTCTACACTTACACTGTTCTCGCTTAAATATATATAGGTGTGTATGCTTTGCTTATGCATTGATAACTACTTGAGTACGCGTTGTGCGGAGTTATTTTTGTATGAACACTCACGATTCTAAATTGCATCGAAATAAATTTGTGCTATAAGTATTGTTAATGCTATCTACTTGTTTAATTTTTACAAGATTCTCGGTATAATGCAGGTTATATTATGTTTATGGGAATGAAAAGCAATGATTAATTCACTTCAATTGTTCTTACTTTTTATCTTTAGTTTTAAATCGCATTGTTCGTCTTAGTAGTAGTAGTAGTAGTAGTAGTAGTAGTAGTAGCATTACTAGTAATAATATCCGACCACAGAAAGCATATTATTTCAAGTATATGTGACAATTTTTTGTTTTTAACATAGTCCACCCCAAACAAGGCAGGCCGCCACTGTAGACGTAAGGGGCTACTGAGAAAACAATGGGTGAAGGTTTTTTTTGGGGGGGGCAACCTAATTTGAATATCTGTTTACATTAGTTTTAGATTTCTGCTTGTAAATAACGTAGGAAAGCAGGGAGCAGGGAGGGAGTTCCAGAGGCCAGCAGCACGAGGAAAGAAGATTTTGGAGTAGAAAGCTCTTCGGCATCTGGGGACCTCAACAGTGTATGGATGGAATTTGGCAGATAATCAGGTTGGTCTAGTGAATCTACGTCGTGGGGGCACCAGAGCAGCAAGCTCATCAGAGCACAATCCATTGAAGTACTTGTAAAACAGGCACAAGGAAGCAACATTGCTGCGATATGAGAGGGTCTGGAGCTTGGTGGATAGTGAGGACCTATCAAATTGGCGACTCTTTTTTGGACCTTGTCTAAGAGGGAGAGACTAGCGGATGATGGACCAGCCCAGATGTGCCAACAATACTCCATTCATGGGCGGATGGTTGCTTTGTAGAGATATAGGATAATGTCAGGTGTGAGAAATTTACTGGCACGGTAGAGGGAGCCCACTTTCTTTGCAGTAGCCCTAGCAATGTTTTCAATGTATTTATTCTAATTCATGTTATCTGTGAAAGTTAGACCGAGGAGTGTTAATGATGAACTCTCAGGCAGGGTGCTATTTGCAATGACAATCGGTGGTTGAAGAGATTTCTTGTAATGATTGAAGGAAAGTAGCTTGGTTTTTGCTGCATTAAAAGTTACCATCCATTTTGTACCCCATTCCACTGTAGCCTGGAGGTCATTTTCTAAGGATTCAGCCATTGCCTCAGATATGTGCGCGTCGGTTTTGCCCACATGACGAGAGTAGAGCGTGGGGTCGTCAGCAAAAATTCCTATCTCAGTCGCAATGCCATCAGGGAGGTCATTTATGAAAATCAGGAACTATAGTGGTCCAATAATAGATCCCTGGGGTACACCAGCATTTATGTCATGTTGCCTAGAAGAACAACCATCGAGTGCGACCTGGATCTTTCGTTTTGTTACAAAGGATTTGATTATATTTAATATTTGTCCAGTAATACCATATGAATGCAGTTTTCTGAGAAGCTCTTCCTGCCAGACATTGTCAAAGGCCTTGGATATATCGCGCTCTAGCTTCACCTGACTTGTCCAGTGTATGGTATATGCGTTCGGAGATGACCGTTAGGATATCTGCAGTAGATCATGGTTGTCTGAATCCGTATTGATGATCAGGAAGAAGTTTAGCATGAACTAGGTGCCTTACTATCGCTAGATAGATTCAAAGATTTGAGCAAAGATCGGGAGAAGACAGATTGGGTGGTAGTTTAGAGAATCAGTTCTATCTCCAGAATTCTTGAAGACTGGTACCACAGAAGCAATTTTCCAACTATCAGGGAAGCAAGATTCAGTAAGGCATTTGATGTATAGTTTAGAGAGGACAGGGCCCAGCTCAGCAGAACATTTTTTATTACTATTACTGGTATAAGATCAGGCCCACAGGCTTTGGAGGTGTCAACGTTTTTTATGATGTCTATCACTTGAGACGGGTTGATGACCAGGTTCTCAAGTGTGGCTTCAGTCCGCAATGGGAATTTAGGGAGGGGGTTGTTTGACGAGTCCAGAGTGGAGTTTAATGCGAAACGCTGGGCAAGTAGTTCAGCCTTATCAGTTGCCGTGCAAACAACATCGTCGTGATTTGATAGCGGGGGCGTTGTCGATTGTCCATTGTTCATCACACTATTGTAATTTTCCAGAAATCACGACTACCTAGTTTCTGTGACTGAATGCGTTTTTTTGTTATCTCTGTATACCTCCTACTCGCTTCATCTATCACTACTTTGCAATCATTTCTTGCCTCTACAAATTTTTGTCTGTTCGCAGCTGACTTATGGCGGTCGAATTTTCGGATGCCTTCTGCCTTTCAACAATAGCAGTTGCACATTCTGAGGTGAACCATTGATGAGAGTGGGGTTTGCTGAAGAATTTTAGCGTGGGGACAAAAGCATCAATGCCGGTTAGCTCTAAACATAATTCTACACTGTGCCTCCGAAGGATGAAATAATGCCTGGGAGGATGGTATCATGACGAACGAAGATATATTACATTACGCCTAAAAGGAGAATATAATGTACAGGGTGATAATTAAAAGAGAACAGATAAAACTACCCACCAAATGAGCTGGTAATGCCTGGTAGGATAGTTTTATGAAGCCTGAATAGATACTACACTGCAACCCTTAGACGAGGAGTAATACATAGGAGGGTAGTATGATAACAAGAGAACGAATGCTATGCTACCCCATTTATTCCCAAAATTGGAGGTAATGCCTGGGAGAATATCATGATCACAGAACAGCTACTACTCTACCCCCAAATAAGGAACTAATGCATGAGAGGATGTTCTCATGACAACGGAACATATATTACACTTGCTGTGTTGATCATCAAAAGATAATGTATTAGTCTGAAATAGTATAGAAAACTGAATTGAGCATGAAAAGTACAACAATTGAATATTAATAGAAGTAATTATATAGTTTCGGCTTCAGACAGACATATACCAAATCTCCATTAGAAATAGATTATCATATTTGTTATCATTATTGTTCTTATCGCTGTAAGTATTATTATTATTATTATTATTATTATTATTATTATTATTATTATTATTATTATTATTATTATTATTGTTATTATTTGTCCGCACAAGAAGTTATCACACAAGTCATTGTGATTGCTCACCGACAACAACCGGTGGTGTTCCCTGGAATCTGAGTGACAACAAGTATCCATAGATTTCTAGTACTCTCCACTTCTTTTCGATCACCACCGCAAATGGGTTTGTGGTATCGCAACAGCCACCTACCATTGATGTCTAGCTTGTAACGAGCAGTATTCTCCCCTGTGATTTGGGTGAGAGTAAGTCTTTCCAAGATCCCAACACTCTCCGCACTCTTCCAATGGAGGTCTGGGTAGTGTTCTCCATCTTCCGTCTTCCCATCCTTCTAGGACTATTTTGTGTGGTGCTAGCCAAGGCCGGTGTCTTCATTGTTGGGGTGATGGGTGGGCGATGCAGCTATTATCATCATCATCATCATCATCATCATCATTATTATTGTTGTTGATGATGATGGTGGTGGTCGTGTTGTAACTCACAAGGAGTTCTCACTCCAGTCGTTATCAAGTATAGCTCACTGACAGTAACGGGTGGTGTTCCCTGTAGTTTGAATGACAAGTCTCCCCAGAGTTCAAGTATGCTCCGCCTCTTTCGATAAGCATTGCAAATTATTTTGCGTTATCACAAAAGCCGCTTACCATTAATTTCGCGCTGGCAACGAACATTCACTGGCAATAAGTCCCAGTATTATCCGCACAGTAAACATGTCATCATCATCATCATCATCATCATCATCATCATCATCATCATCATCATCATCATCATCACCACTGCTACTACGAGTATTACTACTAAAATGTAGTTCTTTATTTGCAATTTGATTTGATTTTTTATTTGTTTTAGTAATTTTTATTCGCCGTTCCATATCATTTTTGGTACGAAATCAAATAAAACAAACATTATTTCACTTGCTTAATGTTCTTAATGTTTTTTTTTTTTTAATTTTTAACAAATTTCTTGCTTTTATTCTGAGAGTTATTCGCTGCTAAAATACGGTGCAAGATGAGCTTCGTAGCTCTCTTGGGAAAAGAGGGTAAATAGAATGCACTTTAGCGAATGGGAAAAAGGCATGTTTAGAATGAAGTCCAATAAACGTCGAACGAATATTCAAGAAAATGACGTAGGGATTGGGATACGCGGAATTAGAATGTGCATGTGCGCGTTGAAAAAAAACTACTATACCTGTGAGTATATATGCATACATACATCTATGTACTGTATATATATATCTACTCTAACACTATAATGAAGACCAATGTGTATTTTTTATTTGTGTATATATATATATATATATATATATATATATATATATATATATATATATATATATATATATTAGTCTAAAGAAGCTTTGAGCCATGTTAAACAAAAGAAAAAAAAAGGGGAAATACAATTTAAATTCACAGAGAAACTAACTAAATCATAGGTATCGCAGATCAAACATTCGTTGGAAAATTCAAATAAAAAATAATAAAAAGGGGGATTCAAGTATCTAACAGTAAAACAAAAACAGGGGACCTTAACTTAAGCGTGAAATATTAAAAACGGGAGTCATCAACTGTTTACCATGAAACAGTTTCGGAGATTTAAAAACAGGACAGTTATAATATTCATGGTTCTCTAATGGTACGGATCAAACTACCATTTCCCCAATAATCAAGTGTAGAAATAAGTCAGCTCAAATTTTACTAATATATACATAAAAAACTGAAATAATAATAATAATAATAATAATAATAATAATATATCACCCTTAAGACTACCGTGTGATATGATAATTTGCATATCAAATAGCATCAATTATAACAACAATAATAATAATAATAATAATAAAAATAATAATAATAATAATAATAATAATAATAATAATAATAATAATAATAATAATATCATCAAAACACTACACCCAAGAACCATTCTGCAATATGGTAGCTAGCAATTAAATTATATAGGAATAAAAGTTAACAAAAAAGCTTAAGTACATTAGGTACCAGATAGGCAATATATATATATATATATATATATATATATATATATATATATATATATCCGGTTAGAACAAGTGTAGGAGGAGAGAGAACGTGCATTGTTGAGCAATTGGACAAAACAATTTAAAGAGACGAGGAGAGGCGAGAAAGTAAATAGCAGGTCAGACAAATCGCTCTGTCTGAAATTAAATCAGAAATAAATTATTAGCTCTAAAAGAAAGGGGTCAACAGTCGATGTTTTATTTTTATTTTTTAGAACATCAGAAATTATAATAATAATTTAGATATGAAAAGTAAAATTACTAGAGTTATTTTAGTATTTTATGTGAATATTAGTGTAGATACTGGGAGTCATAATTTTCTTCCGTAATTTGTTTACGGAAGATGTACACTAGTATATATATATATATATATATATATATATATATATATATATATATATATATATATATATATATATAATACCCTAACCCTAACTCGGTTAGTTAATTTTCTTTTAAAGCATCTTTTTAAGAAATGTAGCATAAAATTGCGGCATACGCCTAAAAGCACAGAGGATACAGAATATAATAATAAAAATAAAAATCAAGACAGATTTTTTTTTCATGTTAGATTTCATGTATTTGTAGTTTCGTTTTTCAATCATATCGCTAAAAACATAGTCTTGTCAAGCAGACAGATATTAGAAGTAGTAGTAGTACATGTTGTCCGTCAGAATGGAAATACGACGAAGATGTTATTTACTTTTTTATATGCTGGTCTCTTGTTTTTGAATATAGGGAAACGCCGCGCAGCGTGGAAATGTTAAAAATTGGTTAGTTCATATTCTTTTAAAGCATTTTTTAAGAAATTAAGCATACAATTGAGGATCGGATAAATATATGTTTAATTATATGTGTCATTCTCTATCCAATACTGTCGAATTTGTTTTGTCTGCTGGCTTATGAATTTTAATTCCATTCCTTCACGTTGATAAAATCAACATATTTAGTGAGATTGAACTATTATATTCTCTATTTAAAATACATTTGCCTATTTCTATTGTAGAATTAACTAACATTAAAATCCAGTTAAGTGGATTAGGCTGGAGGTTTTCTACCATACGCACTAAATCAAGCGATTGTAATTGCCAGAAAACACATTTTGAAACAGTGAAATTACTAAAGTCGAATTCTCATATTTATATCACACGTCCAGGCAAAATAATCATACATTTTTATACTAAACCACGTTGATTGTATTTCCAAAATGTCACACAATTTTATTTTGTTTTAAGATGGGTGGTTTAAGCCATGATGATACTTTTTGCATGGAAATAAAAATTCAGAATAGGCTTTTTCAGCTTCAAAAAGCAAGTTTATTTCTAAAGAGATTTACGAGAGAATACGACCTATCGGCTCTCAAAGGGCTAGAATGTAACGTTTACTCAAGTTTAAGAACCCCTACATTACGGTCTATATCAGGACAGTGCCAAGAGATGGTTTCGCAAGAGATACTGACACTTTTGCGTCATATCCAAATGTGTTTATGATTAAACGGAGGTAAAACAAAGACTGTTTAAGATTCAGCGATGAAACTTGCTGCACACGTCCAGCATAGTCTCAAGGATACTTGTATCAAATATAGTCGGATTTAAAAATTATTGCGAATTTCATTAACAATTAGTGTGTGGTATATTTACAGGTCACCTGCATTTTCTTTAGGGTAGTATAAATTAATCATCAAATTAGCATCTAAGAGGATCTTACACTTATAATTTAAGTTTGATTGGTTTCAGTTTAAATTGAGCTTCCTCATTTTGGCTTTTATCTATTTTAATTTGAAGTTTCAATGTAAAATTGTAGGTCAATATCAGAAGCTAAAATCTTTTTAATCTAAAATTATATCATTGTTATGAGAGTAAAATGCGTAATATTATTTTAGTTTATTTTTTTATTATTTTTAAGCCCTTTTACGTAAGTGTCTTAAAAACAGTATTCACAATTTATTCCTTAAACTATTTCTGTCTTTTTATATCATCCTCCCCTCTCACTATATGTTGTTTGACCTGTTCTCTCTTACTTAATACAGTGTCTATCACTCTCGAGTCTGTCGCTCTTTTTCTGTTTATTACCAGTCAAAGGTAATAAAAGTAACATTTACGTCATGTTGCTTGGATAAACAGCTATCGAGGATAACCTGGATCTTTCTTTTGGACAGGAATAATAGTATATATATAATTGTTTTTGAAGTTGATGTCGCTATTTTGGTGTCATATTTTAATATTTCTGGTGTAAGATGATATAGATAGTGTTTGTAGGGGCGAACTGTATATTATTTATATGTTATGTTTCTGAATGGAAAATGTTAGATCCTTAATATATCCACACTTCTAAATGTGAATCGTTTAATTTCAAGAGTAAATACAAACTAATAGAAGGAGTTCATGACAAATGTCAGATGTTCTTTACTTGAGGTAGGCTTACTCGCGAATATTAATGTTGGTATTGTTACGTCCCAGAGCAACATGTTCCTTAATATCTTTGAGAGAGAACATAAACTGTTGAACATTCATGTCTGACACTTAGATGACAAATCAGGCGTTGAGTGCAGTTTATTTGTATCAACTTGCAGAAAGGATTGAGACGTTTATTAACGGTTCTATAGTTAGCACTGTTAGGGTGTAAACCTGTAGTTTTCTATACCAGTGATCAATAAGCTGATTTACTTAAAGAGCAATGTACATTTCCAATGCTCCCTTAGATACGCCACGGTTCTATTAGCCATTACACTGTTAAGGACTGAAATTGTTTATATGTCATTTAAAATGTTAAGGGATTCACATTTACTCCCAAAAGTAATAGTAAGCCGGTTAATATCGAAGGATCAAAATCAAGTTTCAATAAATAAACGAAAGAAAATTAATCGATCCTAGTTGAGGTCGACCCAAAAGCCCTCTCTTCGTTGGCTACTACGCTCAAAAGTAGGGGAGAGCTCAACTGATTTTACTGGATCGCTACAATTAAAATTGCTCTTAATGTAAGAGAGGTTGAGAGTAATACAGAGAAAGTTAGTGTGTTTTCTATTTTAGGGTTAAGTTTAGAAGATCATTTTAAAGACAAGTTCCCAGAGAGGATTAAGAAGAAAAACAATTAAGTAAAAGTAATATGATACTCCATTATTTGAACTACGGTTCTCATTTTGGATTTTATTGCGATATAAACTCCAACCTTCTTCGGATGTGTCTTGTCGAACTCGGGAATCTTTCTGTCGAACTCGGGAATCTATACGGACTTTGGAACGAAACACTTTATTTATTCCACGGGGCGGGGGGGAGGTTCTACCGTTCCGTCAGTCATGACAGGGTAGAAGTCTTAAGTAATTCGTAATTGTATCATTAGTACCGCCCGCACTAAGGATTGAACTTAAAACCTCCACAAGACTGTTGTATAGAATTGATTATAACTTCGACACGGGTCCTTTGGGATGCATCTGTAGTAAGGTGGAGAGTTTATCGACCGAAACCTAGTGAGAATAACATCCAATATGAAAACAATAGCTGGAATAATACAAATAATACAAATAATCAATCACGATCTCAACATTTCCGAAAAATAATAGTATACTTTAAAATGTTTAACAAGTGAGCATCAAGTATCATCTTTTTAGTATTTTCTATGACTCGACTGAAAATTGAACCCCGATCTCCCGTTATGGGATTTAAAGTATTGCGAATACTTTAAATCCCATACCAAATTGAAGTGCAATTAACGAAAACTTTATAGTAAGGTCTGTTGATTCCTGTTTCAGATTCTATTTTATCTCTTTTTAATTTGAAATTGATATATTTTTTCATGGAAATGGCTCCAGACCAGGCATGAAGCCACTTGATGTAAGGAGCTAACAAAGATGAAAGATTATTATCACAAGGACAGGAGATGCATTTTGGCCTTGATCTTGAAAAGACCAAAGCTATAATGAGGATGAAAGCAGGCACCAGGTGAGGTGTTCCACAAGCCTGCAATTCTTTGAAATTATCTACTGGAATCGGAAGCTGTATTGAAATTATTATAAATAATTAATTATTAAAACAGCAAATTGATGGAGACCACTAGACCAACGAATCAAATACGCTGGAACAAAAGAAGCAGGGAATAGATAACATTATTATAGACAACACCTACCAAAATAGTTATTATAGAAAAGACTGAGACTAGTAACATGACGTCTTTTAGAGAGAGGGGACAGAAAAGACGAAAGAGTGGGTATATTCAAATTACCGATAAGTTTTTGAACCTTATCAGGAACTTTCAAATAGGGCAGAGATTAGCTAGCAAAAATCTGACAAACTCCTTCCATACATGGTCTCGTAGTAGATTTGTAGAGATAGTGAATAGCTACAGGTGTAAGATAGTGTTTAGACCGATAGGGAGAACCGACTTTACTAGAATAAGAAACATCAATGGATATAATGTATGAACTCCAAACCAGATTTGATGAGAGATGAAAACCAAAGAAGTTTGAGAGTCTATTTCTCTTCAAGAGCAGAGCTATCCATGGGGGGGGGGGAAAGGGGCACTCTTACGATTCAAAAACACGAGCTGAGTCTTAACAGGTCAACTTCTAGATCAGCTGCATATTTTTACTGATTTGAGGGAGATAGGCGAGAAGCAACACCATATATATATATATATATATATATATATATATATATATATATATATATATATATTAAATTTGAAGTGCGCTTTTGTCACTCCAAGTTATTTTTTTTAATTGGAGGTAGGTATATTTTAATTTTATGTTCAATTATTTCAATCTATAATATTAATACTTTCCATGATATTCCCTATTGTTTCTAATGGATTATTTCATTTTTTATAGATAGAGTTAATAGATACTGTAGAGACATCTAATGAGAGAGGGTGAGAGTAATAGACAGACACTTTGTTTCTTTTAAGTTTGGAATTTAAGAGATAGTTTTACAGATTTAATGACTAAAAAGCCCACGGAAAATAATAATAATTGAGTAAAAGTATTATTAATCTGTTTTAACTCAAATTTAAAGGGTTTAAAAAATTGAGCTACAAATATAAACCGTTGTAGAAGTAAGTTTAAGAACAGTAAAAAAAAGTCATACCGAGATGAAAGACGAACACGAGAAAAATTGTGAAACTCCTATTTCAGCAGTATTAGCAACAACAAAAAACAGTAGCAGAGAAACGATATTTGTAAAATAGCCGAGTTATATTGGTTGAAATACTTAATACTGATTGGTCAATTTTATCAAAATACTCAATCTCGATTGATCGCTGATACCGGACTTTAACCAATGGAATGAGTGATCATAGGAGCCGAGCACTTGCTGACGTTTGCTACTTAAGCAATAACGCACAGACAACCATCATTGAGAGACTCAACTTAACAAACGAACCCTTGCCAATCTTAACTCGACTACACTGACTCCTTGAAGGCAAGTAAATATAGTATTGCTCGCTTTCTATACGAATACTGGAAAACAATACAAGTTACAATCACATCAACAGCTTAATACACAGTTTCGCAAATACACTCACATACAAATCCAGAGAATTCGATTTGTTCACTTGAAAAAATAATGAGTCTACAGATACGAGGTTCCCTGATGTAGTTAGGGCACACTTAAAGTGTTGTTTTAAAATAACGGTCGTCAAGTTAGGGGGAAGCTTATGAATTAGGTTTCTTTTTTTTTCTATAGATAAGGCTGGTCATTATTTTCAGGTGGATAACTGAGTGTGTTTTCTAGTTTTTTCCTAAGTGATATATATATATATATATATATATATATATATATTCCAGTAGGTGGGCAGGGGGAAGGGCAGTTGGGCGTCTGGCCATGTCACGGTCATTTAGTTTTCGCTGACCTTCAGAAACAGATGGTCTCTTTGTGTTCGGTTGAACTTGTGATTTGATATGGTTGGGCTGGCAATTCTCATTGGCAATTCTCATTGGCAATTCTCATTGGCAATTCTCATTGGCAAGTCTGTGTTCAGTAAGAGAAATAGAGTACTATTGTAATTTTCAAAATATAAACCTTTATTTCTTATTTTAAACTAGAGTTGTAATTTTATTTGTAGTGAGAATTATACTGTCGAAGCACTGACTGAGACCACGCAGTTGACAGTGTGGTCGGTGTCGAAATCGAGCAACAAATTTAGACCAGCACCATGAGCGGACAATCATGGTCTGTGTAATGAACACACGTGCACATTGCGTTATTCTTAACAATTGAAAATTAGTTGGATTATTTGATCGCCCAAGAAAGTACCTGACTCCTGAAACAATCCTCTACCTGTATAAGAGAAAACAAATCTTAAGACGAATTACTGCTGTCACATCTATGAAGGTACTACTCGTAGTCCTCTTTTATGCCTTGGGAAAGTACAAAACTGATTTCGAAATTAAGCGTCCATTCCACACAGAAAATACGTTTTTAGTGTTTCATTGCTTCTTCGTTATTCTCATGGTAGGTGCTCGACTGAGCCGGAATCTGTGGTTCCCATGTAAAACATTCACAGCAACAAAAAAAAACGTCTACCTGTGACCATTATACAAACTTTCCGTTTCTTAACGTAGCTAAAACTAAATGAAACTTTCCTGAACAAACTTTCTTTTCAAGAACTTCCCGTCCGTGGAACACAATACCACGGGACTGCTTCACATGGTTGTTTTCAAGTCGGATGTTGACAAATTTCTGTCAAGCAATCCAATAATCAAATGTTGTTCATTTCACCCATCTTTTATCAGTCTTCGCAAGGTGTTGTTTCTAGTCAACCTGACAAACTCTTAAACCCTTATCCTCGAATGGCTTGTAAGCATTGATAAAAGAGAACTCGTTAGTATATAGAAACAAAGTTGACGGAAAATCCTCAAAATAAAAGCAAAGTAGTATACATACAAAGACAGAAGTAAACATAGAAATTTCAAAAAAGGCGGGAAAGAGCTGGTTAAATATAGAGAAGCAAAGATAACAGAAAATGGAAAATAAATGACGACAGTCGAGTTGAAAATGTACGAAAATTTTAATAAAAACGAAAAAAATGTCTTAGCGAATGTACGAAAATGTTAATAAAAAATAAAACAAATGATTTGAAGAATGTATATAACCGAAATGGCACATTCAAAATCGATAAAAAGCCGTTTAATAATCTTTTACAGATCTCTATTTATTATTAGACTTTGGCTTTATGACGTGACATATGTGCGCTCTCAAGACGACATACTTTGCGCCATTTTGAAGTACATTTTCCGAATTTGTTTCTCATTCTTTTTAACTGTCGCCTTCAAAATATTAATATACACTTGGGTACACGCAGAATATTAAAATGGATACATATATCAAAGAATATATTTACAATCTAACACTTACAGCCACATCCATAGACGCAACCACACATACATAAATAAGTTCTAACACACACATATATATATATATATATATATATATATATATATATATATAATCTGAAAACTTATCTGGCATCTAAAAAGGATGAAACGATGCAGATATGTGCGTGTATTTGTTAGAGAGTGTCATACATGCATATGAATATATATATATTCAAATTAAAATCAATTCCAAAACTGTTTTAAAGTTAACTACAGAGATCTTACATAAATTGTAAATACTATATCAGTTAATGATTTCACCGTATAGTGTGATATATATATATATTAACATGATTCACCCCAAACAAGGTAGGCCGCCACTGTAAACGTAAGGGGCTACTGAGAAAAAAGAAAAGGGGAGAAGGTTTGGGGGTTCAGCTTAAATTGGGATCTGAGCAGCGAGATGTCTGTTTACATTAGTTTTAAATTTCTGCATGTCAGTACTGTCGTGGAAACAGGGGGCAGGGAGGGAGTTCCAGAGGCCAGCAGCACGAGGAAAGAAGCTATTTGAGTAGAATGCTCTCCGGCATCTGGGGACCTCCACAGTGAATGAATGAGATTTAGTAGAATGTCGAGTTTGTCTAGTGAATTTACTTCGAGGGGGCACCAGAGTAGCAAACTCATCGGAGCATAATCCATTGAAGTATTTGTAAAACAAACATAAGGATGCTACATTGCGGCGATGGGACAGGGACTGGAGCTTAACGTACAGTGAGGAACCTATTGGGTTGGCGACTCTTTTTTGGACTTTATCAAGGAGGGAGAGACTAGTAGATGATGCACCAGCCTAGATGTGGCAACAATACTTCATGCATGGGCGAATGGTGACTTTGTAGAGATACAAGATAATGTCAGGTGTAAGGAGTTTACTAGCATGGTAGAGGGAGCCAAACTTCTTTGCGGCAGCCTTGGCAATATCTTCAGTGTATGTGTTCCAATTCATGTTACCTGTGAAGGTTAGGCCGAGGAGTTTGAATGATCAACTCTCAGGTAGGGTGTTATTTGCCATGATAATCGGTGGTTGGAGAGGCTTCTTGTAGTTATTGAAGGAAAGGAGTTTTGTCTTTGCGGCATTAAATGTAACCAACCATTTATGGCCCCAATCCACTACAGTCTGGAGGTCATTTTCTAAAGATTCAGCCATTGCCTCAGATATGACCGCGTCTGTTTTGCCAACATGGCAAGAGTAAAGTGTGGTGTCGTCAGCAAATAAACCAATCTCAGACACTATGTCATCAGGTAGATCGTTTATATAGATCAGGAACAACAAAGGTCCAAGAATAGATCCCTGGGGTACACCGGCATTTATGTTGCTTAGATGAACGGCCATCGAAGACAATCTGGATTTTTCTTTTATTTAGGAAGGATCTAATTATATTAAGTAATTGCCCAGTAATACCGTATGAGCGTATTTTCAGGAGAAGCCATTTATGCCATACCTTGTCAAAGGCCTTGGATATACCTTGGATATATCAAGCGCTACTGCCCTAGCTTCACCTGCCTTTTCGAGTGTATGATACATGCATTCAGAGATGACCGTTAGGATGTCTGCAGTAGATCGTGCTTGTTTAAATCCATACTGGCGGTCAGATAGAAGTTTAGCATTAACTAAGTGCCGTACTATCGCTAGATTGATTAAGGATTCAAAGATTGTGGCATAGATCGGCAGTAGACTGATTGGGCGGTAGTTCTGAGGGTCGTTTCTATTCCCAGAACTCTTGTAGACTGGTACCACAGAGGCAATTTTCCAGCTATCGGGGAAGCAAGATTCGGCTAGGCATTTATTATAGAGTTTGGAGAGGACAGGGGCCAGTTCAGCAGAGCATTTCTTTATTACTATTACAGGTATAAGATCAGGCCCACAAGCTTTTGAGGTGTCAAGGTTTTTTATGATGTCTCTGACCTGGGATGGGGTGATGACCAGGTTATCAAGTGTGGCTTCGGTCCGCAAAGGTAATTCAGGGAGAGGGTGGTTATCTGAGTCTAAAGTAGAGTTAGAAGCGAAACGCTGTGCAAGTTGTTCAGCTTTATCAGTGGCCGTGCAAACGACATCATTGTGGTTTGAAAGTGAAGGAATCGTAGATTGACCATTAGTCACTACACTATTGAAGATTTTCCAGAAATCGCGAGTACCTAGTTTCTGTGACTGGATGCGTTTTTTTTGTAACTCATTATACATTCTCTTCGCTTCGCCTATCACGGCCTTGCAATTATTTCTTGACTCTATAAATTCATGCCTATTAGTAGCTGACTTATGGCGGCCGAATTTACGGAATGCTTGTTGCCTCTCAGAAATGGCAGCTGCACATTCCGAAGTGAACCATTGAGGAGAGTGGGGCTTGCTAAAAAAAATTCGCATGGGGACATAGGCTTCAATGCCTGCTTTGACCCATTCAGTTAATTCGTTTGCACACTGGTTCGTAGGGAGTGAGAAGGTTTCCCTCCATGGGGCGTCACTGATGTGATCTCTGATTGACTCAAAATCAGCTTGCTCGTAGTATCATGTTGTTTTGAGCAACGGTTCATCAGCTTTTGGACGACTTTTTAGGGTGATATGTATCATTAGCACAATGTGATCAGCATTCCCGAGTGGGCTATGAGCTTTCGTCACACAAGCCTCGGGTATTGAGGTCAAGAAGAGGTCTAGAAGTTAGGCTTGTTGGTCTACTCGATCGGGGATGCTGGTCGGAAAATCGACAGTCTGAGAGAGGGAGTGAGCTAAGGAGAAAGTATACGTAGAGTTGCCGGCTGCGTCAGTAAGGCTGGAGAATATATACATATATATATATATATATATATATATATATATATATATATATATATATATATATATTATTTTATGATTTTGTAATTTTATCATTTTATTTCCTTCGTTAGTATTTTATTGTATGTTGTGCAAATTTTTTGCGATTTTTGACATGGGGTTATTGTCAATGTTAGTGCTAATTGGCTTGTAGTAATTTTTGTTTTTAGTGCCTTTAAAATGTTCGACTTATATTAATTTTTGTCCATGATGACTACCCTCCTGCCTTTTTCTGTTTCTTATATAATTCTGTTACTATTATCTCGTGCTTGGTTTTGCTTAAATGTTATGTTACTGGTAAGTTGTGCTTTTAGGTTTTCAAAGATGTTTAGTTTTTCGTATTGTTGTGTCTGTTAGAGAAATATGTTGATTTGTGTTTTACTAATGAATCATCTGTTTTGTTTTCGTTATTTTTTAATGTTTCTATTAGTTTAAATTTACGTTCAGAATCTGTCACGTCTTCTTTAGTTCCGTCATATTACTTTTGTGAGTTGGGCAGAATTTGAGATACAATTTTAGTATTTCTATTACTTCCTTTATTAATGTGTATGTGGATAAATTGATGATTTTTGGTTTTGTGTTGTCTAATCAGTGATTGTTGTTTGGAGAGGAGTTTCTGAAAAATGATGAGTCCTGTTTTGTTTTTTTTCGTTGATTTGGGGAGTTTTTAAAGGGTGATGACTTCTATATATTTGGTGTTTTTTACAGGATGATGTTGTTTTTCCGGAAATATTGGTGGTGTGCATGTTATTATAAGGGTTTATTCACATATATTTGAATGTGTTGCTATTGTGTGTTAGTTGTTTTGGATTGGGGTATATTGGCAGATTTTTTGATGGTCGAAGTGTTTATGGGGTTTGTATTGTTGTGTAAGCTTATGTAAGTAGGTATTGTCGTATGATGGTTTTGCTTGATGATGTTGGTAGTGCTTAGAGTATTTTGTTGCATCCATTGGTTGGTGAGGGGATGGTAGGGTCTGTTTCGTTGTATGTGGTGGGGTGGAATGTTATTGTATGAAGTTTTAATATGTTGGTGTAGTGTGTGTATAGTGGTTGTAAGGTTTACTTTTGTTTGGATGGTGTTTGTACGGGTTATTTTGTGATGTGGGGTAATTTTGGTAAGGGTTGTTAAGTAAAGGTATTTTGTAGTGGTTTATTTGTGTAGTGTTGAGTGTATGAGGTGATATTTTTGTTTACATTGGTTGGTGTGTATGGAAGTACTTTGGTGTGTACCGTTCTGTTTGACCGTGTCTGTAAGGTGTAATATATGGTGGAATAATATGAGTGTTTGACATGTTGTTTGGTGTGTTTTGGCAGTTGTATATGTTGGACGGGTGTGGTTGCGAGGTGTGATTAATGAAGGTATATATTGATTTTTTTTAAAGGGGTGGATGTATCGTGTGGGTATATTTTGTGTGTTTCCTTGTAAGTAATTAGGTATGTTGTGTATGTGTGTGTTTGTGGGGGGGTGTTTTTACATGTGTGGTGTCTGTATTATATATATATCGGTTTGTGTGTTGTTCGTGTGTGTTTTTGTGTTATATATGTGGTTGGTGTGTGTTTTGTGTTATATATATACGTTTGTAAAAAATTAAATTATTTCAAATTATATGGCAAACAATGGTATCGAAGTTGTGTACAGTTTTAAATAACGCAACATTTGTCTGAACAGCGTCCGTCTTCAGAACGGGACAACCACCCAAGACTTAGAGACGTGACTTTAATCGAATTCAGAAAGCAATATTTCACTCTATAATAAAAAAAACGGTGAGTGTTAGTTTTAGTACATCAGAAATGATAATAATTTCATATAGAACATTTTATTTACTTTTTTTAACATAGTTCACCCCCAAACAAGGCAGGCCGCAACTGTAGACGTAAGGGGCTACTAAGAAAAAGGGTGAAACTTTTTTTTTGGGGGGGACAACCTAAATTGGGAACTGCGCAGCGAGATGTCTGTTTATATTAGTTTTAAATTTCTGCATGTCAGTTCCGTCAGGAAAACAGGGAGTAGGGAGGGAGTTCCAGAGTCCAGCAGCACGAGAAATGAAGCTTTTGGAGTAATACGCTGTTCGGCATCTGGGGACCTCCACAATGAATGGATGTGGTTTGCCAGATTGTCACGTTGGTCTAGTGAATTTACATCGTAGGTGCACCAGAGCACAACCCATTAAAGTACTTGTAAAACAGGCACAAGGAAGCAACATTGCGGCGATGGGACCGGGGCTGGAGCTTAGTGGATAGTGAGGGACCTATCAAGTTGGCAACCGTTTTTGGACCTTGTCTAAGAAGGAGAGACCAGTGGATGATGTCCCAGCCAGGATGTGGCAACACTACTCCAAGAATGGGCGGATGGTGGCTTTGTAGAGATATATGATAATGTTAGGTGTGAGACGTTTACTGGCACGTTAGAGGGAGCCCACCTGCTTTGCAGCAGTCCTGGCAATGTCTTCAATGTATTTATTCCAATTCATATTATCCGTGAAAGTTAGGCCGAGGAGTTTGAATGATGAACTCTCAGGTAGGCTGTTATTTGCCATGACAATCGATGGTTGAAGAAGATTATTGTAATTATTGAAGAAAAGTAGCTTAATGTTAACGGAATTCAAAGTTACCATTAATTCTTGACCCCATTTCACTACAGACTGCAGGTCATTTACTTAGGATTCAGCCATCGGCTCAGATATGTGCGCATCGGTTTTGACCACATTACGAGAGTAGAGAATGGTGTCGTCAGGAAATATTCCCATTTCAGTCTCAATGACATCGGGGAGGTCATTTATGAAAATCAGGAACAGTAGAGGTCCTGCATCTTTCTTTTTGTTAGGAACGATTTCATTATATTAGATATTTGTCCAGTAATACCATATGAATGGAGTTTTAGGAGAAGCCCTTCATGCCAGACCTTGTCAAAGGCTTTGAATATATCGAGCGCTAGCGCCCTAGCTTCACCTGCCTTGTCCAGTGTATGGTATATGCCTTCAGAGATAATCATTAGGATAGTTGCATTAGATCGTGCTTATCTAAATCTGTATTGATGATCAAAAAGAAGTTTAGCATTAACTAGGTTCCGGACTATCGCTAAATTGATTAATGATTCAAAGATTTGAGCAAAGATCGGGAGTAGACAGATTGGGCGGTAGTTTAGAGAATCAGTTCTATCTCCAGAATTCTTGAAGACTGGTACCACAGAGGCAATTGTTCAACTATCATGGAAACAAGACTCAGCATTTGTTGTATAGTTTGGAGAGGGTAGGGGGGAGCTTAGCAGAGTATTTTTTTTATTATTTTGGGAGTGTCAAGGTTATTCTAAGATTGTATCTAAATATTTCAATAATACTTCTAAATAAATATTGAGCGAACACCGGTTACGTATAATTTATACTTCTCATTAGTTTTGACAAATGATGCACACACACACAGACACACACACACACACACACACACACATATATATATATATATATATATATATATATATATATATATATATATATATATATATATATATAAAATTAAGACATTTTCCCACCTCCCAAATCAGTTCGGAGTTAACTAAAATAATGCATCACACGCATTAAGTCGTTTACTAACTTCGACCGTGCTTGTACAGATTTTCAATTATTTTAAAAATCTATTCAAGAAATGTTATTATTAGTCCCCTCGTAAGCCTCTCACAACTTAGTAAACTAAAAAGAGGGTAGCAAATTTTATTTCCGATAACAATTATGTCATCCCACTAAACTCAAAATATAACCTATTGTAGCAGACCTATTATTTCACAAACAACAAAAAACAGAAACCCCGGTTTCAGAATTCGCAAACCAGCCGATGAGCGATCACTAACAACATTCACAATAACGCTGAACGCTTTGATATTTTCATAACTTAGACTTTATTTGATGAAATATAAATTACCTGTAAGTACCGTAAGTGATTACATATTTGCTACCCACCCTATTCATACAAGGACAAAAACACTTTTCACTTACAACGCGAACTAAAAAAGAAAGTGTTTCCATATTGCCGCCAGCCAGCAAGAATCCGCCCACTACTATTCCTACATCAATCGCACACATACTGATTACAAGGTAGGAAAGAGTGACCTAAATAATATTTCGTAATTACTTTTAGGTAACTGCCTACATATTTTTAAGTAAAATTACTTAATAAAAACGTTTCTCGCCGTTTTAATGGGCTATTAAAATCCTTATTACTTATGATATAAATTTAATCTTTATTTTAAAAAGTGCTGATAAAATGTTAATATGTCCACATTGAACGAGTATGAATAGTCTGTTCACTGGGAGATATTTTTTTAAAAACTTAGTTTACCACAAACAAGGCAAGTTGCAACTGTGGACGTAAGGGGCTTCTGAGAATTAAGGTAAAGATTTACGAGGTCATCCTAAATTGTGAGCGTGCTACGATATTTTTGTTCACATTGATTTTAAATTTCTGCATGTCGGTACAGTTGAGAAACAGAAAGCACGGAAGGGAGTTCCAAAGGTCGGCAAAATAAGCTATTGGAGTAGAATGCTCCTTGGCATCTGGGGACATCCACAGTAGAGTGATGGGATTTAGCTGATTGTCGGGCAGGTCGCGTGTATTTATGTTGAAAGGTTCCAGAGCAGCAAATTTATCGTAGGACATTTCATTGTGAAACTTGTAAAACAAGCACGAAGATGCAACATTGCAACGATTGGAAAATGGCTGGAACTTGGTGGATAGTGAGGGACATCTTTGATTAAAGACTTCATTTTTGGTTTTGTCTAAGAGAGAGAGAGACACGTTGATGGTGCACCAGCCCAGATGTGACTACAACACTCCATGCATGGGCAGATGCTGGCTTTGTAGACATATAGGATACTGTAAGGTGTGAGAGGTTTTGTAGCACGATAGAGGGAGCCACTTTCTTTGTAGCAGCTTTGGTATTGTTTTCCATGTATTTGCCCCCCACTCATGCTGTGGAATGTAAACAACATTTCCAAGCAAATCTTCCTAAGATAATTTTTTCATAATAAAAACACATTAAAAAACATACCCATTGAAAAAAATACTAGCAACAGTAGACTTAACACCATCGTTTTATGAAGGAACTCAAATCATGAATACTAGACATGCTAACCCGGTGAGTCGTGCTTTATCCTCTTTCTCGGAACTTTTGATAAGGAAAAGAGACATACGACGATGTCTGTGTTAAACACCACGATGTTTCCTAATGCCAGCATGACCAGATAAATGAAACCCGTGTATTTCCAACGGACACTAATGTATAGTTTTTAATAAAGTAATGTATATATATATATATATATATATATATATATATATATATATATATGCATATATTCCACGAATAAAATTATGTTATAGACAGATAGCGTCTTGCACGATAACCCCTGGCTAAAATTATAATCATTAATTAGTTTTACCAGAAAATATGTATTTTATGTGTAAAATGTGTTTTCTCTTCTGACTGGTTTGAACGCAAAAAGACCTTGTAACTATCCAGCATGATAGTTGAACACAGACAAAGAGAAAGATTGAGAGAGAGAGAGAGAGAGAGAGAGAGAGAGAGAGACCGAAAAGAGAGAAATTAGAAATATCGAAAAGTATAGGATTAAAAGAAATATGGAAAGAATTGATTTAATTACATCATTAAGATCGGGACCCGTCAGATATGCAGCTATTCAAGTGTGTGCAATTATTACATGATTTGATTACATCTCATTAAATAAAGTAAGACCAGACACATGCGTTGAAAAGAAAAGGTTTATTTCGTACCAATATGAAAGTTTCGTGAGACTTTATTACTATTGAAAGTGCAACTGGACGTTACTTATTTATATTATAATTACGACTTAAAAAATGTTTTTTTTTTCAATTTCTTCTCAATAGTTACTAGCGCTATATATAATATATACAGTTTGAGGATTTGAACATTTAGATCCAAATAGCATCGTAGTTTAACATCAGTATTTGATTCTGCCTAACCATTTGTCTTTTTTGTCTTTTTCAAAATGCCATTGGCATAAATATATAGATATTCGGCTTAGGAAGATTATTATCGTGCCGAAAATTTTACATAATCAGATAAATAAAAGAAGGGGGCTAAATCTTCGCATAATAAAATATGACATGTCTTTCACAGTATTTTATTCATTACTGAGCATTTTGTATATATTTTCGTCTATCATTTTCTCTTTCTTCATTTGACATATAAATATAATGTATCCTGTCTTACGATCATGTCTTTTTGTATTTTCTAAAATACATTAGTTTTGAGACTGTTTGAAAATTATGCCGGTTAGAAAGATCAGTAATACTAAGTTAATTATTGATACAAAATACACAGTTGCTTTATACGCAAGTGTACTACTCATTTCATAGGATGTAAGAAATATGAAAACAATTATTTAATTGTATATTTAATATGTTCCATGAGATTTCATATTTTGTTACCGCTTCGTGTGATTGGTATATGTTCGTGTTTCTCGCCTATACGTGACTTATACATAATTATTATTTCATTTTACATTATTTCGTGCCTATTTTCTTTAATAAACTTTAATAACTCCATATAACGTTTCTTAATATCGAAAAGTTTTAAACGTTAAATGTTTTTTTTCAAGTAATAAAAAGGTTTTAAACTACCAATACGCCCTTTCTCTATTATGAGACCAACCGTGATACAGTTTTGAAAGGGGTTTTAGATGTTCTAATGTCTCTTTTTTCTTTTAAAAGTGTATAAATGTTTATTTTAATATGAGAGAAAATTACCTCTGATTTTCTTTCGTTGTGTTATGGATGTTTTTTTAAACTCAAATGCTTTTCTCTCTCATTCCAACGCCAAAGTTCATTACAATTCAATGTCATAATTTAACTATTACTTTTCTACTCTTCCTGTCTTGCTGACCGTCGCGCCGCCTTCACGGGCAGATCATTTTCGTCGTTATTAGTCTCCGTTGTGCCGTGAATTCTTTACTTTTTTTCTGTCATAGTTCATTTCCATTGCATCTTTTGTTGTATTCTTTATCTCCTGGCCCGCGATCTCAATAGTAGTGTAACTGTGGGTAGACCTTGTATACGACAAACGAATTCGAAAGACAAGTTTCTTAAGACAGGTTCAGAAGTTTTATTCGTCCTATTTGAGATAATGCCCGGTATAGAAACTGCCGTTTTCTAGCTTAATTGGGATATTCCTCTAAGTTTCTGACTTAGCTAATTCCTTACAATTCCTGAGTTGGACGAAAAAGAAAGTGTCGGCTCATTCTCGTCTCATTCGAGACTCAACCCGTTGATACGGTCCATCCTTAAAATTCATAGATAGACTGATGAAAAACTATCGCTTTCCAACGGTCACCATATTCACACTCGCTCTCTGTCCAAGCCCTGCTAACCCTAAATATTTGATCTCAGCCCAACTTGTCTATTCTGTTATTTCATTCACAAAAACCTATGTCAGTTTTACTCTCACGCAACTTACTAATTTATCCTAATTCATAATTCATACCAGTTGATGTAACCTTTTTAAAAATATCTAGCCTTTTATAATGTAGCATAAACAGTGAAATTATGCAATGATTACAAACACATGAAACGAAATTGTCCATCAACATTTAGAAAGAATGACTGGTTACAGTAAGTGAATTTTGGAGTCAAATGTTAATATTGTCATTTGATATATATATATACAGGGTGTTTCAAAAGTCTTGGGAACATAACGATTTTTAATAACTCAAAAACTATTAGGAGTTGAAAAATGAAATTGGTACCGTTGGAAAGGTTAAAGTTTCAAGTTTTGTGGGGAATCTTCAAAGTTGCTCAATATGAGCACCATTCGTCACATGGCAGACATCTAGTCAATAGTCCATTTCCTGCCAAACGCGTTCCAGCATCTTGACGTCAATGGTTCCCACAACTGCCGTTACTCGAGCCTTTAGTTCGTCAATATCTCTTGGAAGGGGCGGCACATAGACTTGTTGCTTGACAAAGCCTCAAAGGAAAAAGTCACACGGGGTAAGATCTGGAGACCTAGGAGGCCAGGGCATGAGAACGTCATCACCTCGCCCAGATCTCCCAATCCATCTACCAGGCAGCCTTGTGTTAAGAAACTGCCTTACTCTAAGACTCCAGTGTGGTGGTGCACCATCTTGTTGAAAAATGAAGTCATCAGATTCTGCTTGTTCCAACTGAGCCATTAACCAGTCTTCCAGCATGTTGAGATAGGATTCACCAGTGATAGTTGCCTCTTCAAAGAAGAACGGTCCATAGACACCTTTCTTGGAAATTGCACAAAACACGTTCACTTTTGGTGAATCTCGCTCGTGGTCAAGAAGTTCATGAGGATTCTCAGTACCCCATATGCGAGTGTTATGCTTGTTAACTTTGCCATTCAGATGGAAGGTCGCCTCATCGCTAAAAACAAGCCGGGCATCAAAGACGTTATCTTCCAACTTCTCTTGCATTGCAATGCAAAAGTCACGGCGAAGTGGCTTATCAGTGTCCTTCAACTTTTGGACCAACTTGAGCTTGTAAGGTACCATTTGCAGTCGTTTCCTTAAGACACGCCAGACAGTTGCTGGAGCAAGCTGAAGTTCCCTGCTGGCTCTTCTCACTGATTTACGGGGGCTACGCTGAAAGGCTGTCCGAACTTGCTCAACTGCATCTTCTGAAGTTGAAGGGCGACCTGTTCGCTTACTTGGGCACAAACACCCATCTTTCACAAATTTAGCATGCCATCTGACAATGGATTTCCTTTCAGGGGCTTCTTTTTTAAATTTCCTGCGAAATGCACGCTGAACACATGTCCACGATTCAGTTTTTGCAAATTGGAGGACGCAAAATGCCTTGTCTTGTTTTGAGAACGCCATTACTGCACCTGGAAAGATAACACGAAAATCATTAGTATGATCAAAAACTTGATCAAGCAAGCTTTAAAATGGCACCAGTTTCATTTTTTTACCTAGAATAGTTCATGGGATATACGCATTTGTAATGTTCCCAAGACTTTTGAAACACCCTGTATATATATATATATATATATATATATATATATATATATATATATATATATATATATATATGTATACATATGGTGTATATCGAAAAAAGGATAGTGCAGTATTAGTGCAGTTCCAACGAGAGAAAAGTATATATGTAAAGGAGTAAGGCTAGCAACATTTGTAAACAGTTTTTTTCAACATTTATTTATTATTTTGTTATTTTATCATTTTATAATTGTATATAACGCGTTTCAAGCGGTGGCCCGCTTTCATCAGATATCTAAATCTATTTCAATTTGCATATCTGATGAAAACGGACCACCGCTTGAAACGCGTTATATAAAATTATGAGATGATAAAATAACAAAATAACAAATAAATGTTGAAAAAGACATTTTACAAAAGTTCGTAGCTTTACTCATATATATATATATATATATATATATATATATATATATATATATATACAGTAGGAAAATATATATACATATATATATATATATATATATATATATATATATATATATATATATATATGGCAAGTTACACAGAAACGTCTATGTTTTATTCCCCATCAGGCTAATTACGTGGATGTTTTGCTTACGATTTATTTTATTTCTATGTAATCCTTACTCTTTTTAAATAAACAATGCAGATTTTTGTTGTATTACACTGCTATAACCTAACCTATGTTTCAGGGGTGTTTGGCAATAGGCTAATGAAAATAATAGCCGAGAGTGGATAATATAACCAATAAAGTATACAGGTTTGTTCAGTAGAGTACACACAACTTATATATAAAAGCTATTTCTAACCATATATATTTAAGCTAATAATTTCCTTCGGGAATTAAACAAACGTTTTTAGAAGCTTAATTGGAATACATCCATTTTCCTGTTTTTATGTTTACTAACGCATTGGGCACTGTTTAAGTAAATACTGGTATATACATATATATATATATATATATATAATATTAACTTGTAATATATTGTCTATATACTTGAACTAATAATAAACATTATTTAAGCGAAATCAAATAATATTTCGATGATATATATATATTTATATATATATAAATATATATATATATATATATATATATATATATATATTTATATATATATAAATATATATATATATATATAAATATATATATATGTCATCGGAATATTCTTTTGTTTCGCTTCAAAAATGTTATATCCTTTTCTGACACCTCACTTGAGCAATTGTATTTTTTTCTATAATTTTTGGCTATGATCTACACGTTGACGCCGATTTAAATATAAAAGATCTTATCGAAATTTATTGTCTGCCTGTCATCAGTAAATAACCGGTTCTACGAACCATTTCCGCAGACGCCCTGATCGCCAACAGTTTCTGATCATCTCCACAATCTTTATGTTGTGTGGTATTTTGCCTTCTATTCACAGGTTAATTCTTCGAAGCGTCTAAAGGAAATTAAACCAAGAATTAAATAAATAAAAGTTTCTCTTCGCAATTCGAATGTTTCCGTTGGCCACTGTCGAGAGTATCATTACGACTTGCGTATTGTATATAATAATACTTAGAACTATGTATCTGTCTGTTTGAAGCCGACACTTTGCTATTGAAGAATATTGAACTATGGCATTTAGTATAAAAATAGTATAAAAGTAGTATAGTATCGAGAGAAGTATTCTGACTGACATACTGCCATAGTAGAATATACTTTGTGTCAACATATATATCGGCATAGAAAGAAGAAATAATGAAAAATATCTCATTATGAAAATAGATTGAAGGCGAAGAGTTTGTTGAATTTCTATTTGCTTTCTCAATCTCCATAACTACTTGAAATGCATTCGTCTAGCAGTTTGTGTACATGCTATGTTTAATGTGACGAGATGGATATATCTATTAATACAACTAATTAAATATTGCTCTTTATTATAGAGTTGAGGATGTAAGTGCTTTTATTCTTTTTTTTTCTCATATAGATGTAAGTTATTATTTTAGTATTTAGTTAAGATATGTGTTTGTGATGTGTACATACACAGATATGTAACTTAGATAACAGCGATGACAACAAAAGTCAATTTTTCTAAAAAATAGAAAGTAATATACGAGAATAGTTTAATCAACATATGATGATAGGCAAAAGTTCGACTTATTAGAACTAAAACATTTTGTCAAACATATCACAATCCCAGAATTGATGTATATTTTAGCGTGCAATGTGTGTCATTGATATATATAAAAAAAACAACGCTGATTGACTCACATTTAGTATAATAATAAAAAAAATAATGATTAAAATCCTTAAATGTGGAAATCAACCCACATAATCAGGAACCGCTTACCGGCCACAGATAAATGGAGAGGAAAAAATACACTTGCCGTGGCCCAAGTCTCGGCTTATACAACAACACATTTCGTAAAAAGCCATGGGGATCGAAAGACCGAATAACAAGAGCACCTACCAGACTTCCACTGGACGCTGTCAGAGTACTGGAACCTTGGGACGGCTTATTATCACTCAAATTCCAAACGATACCCGCAGTCGTTGATAGCAATAACTCCATGGAAAACGACTGTTGCAATAACGCAAAATCATTTCTGACCGTTATCAAAAGAATTAAGAGTGGTGGATATCGAAAGATCGAGCAGTGGGAGCACCTATCAGAGTTCCTCTAGACGCTGACAAAATACTAGAACCTTGGGAAGGCTTATTATCATTCAAATTTAAAATGATACCAGCAGTCGTATATAGCGATGGGAAACGACTGTTGCGATAACGCAAAATAATTTGTGACCGTTATCAAAAGAGTTTGTGTGTGATGGATATCAGAAGATACTTATTGTAATTCGGACTGCAGGGGAACACCACTGTGTGTCAGTGTGCAATCACTGATAACGAATTGTGTGAAACATCCTAGTGAGTGAAATAATTACAATATATATATATATATATATATATATATATATATATATAATATTTATAAATAAATATTAAATTATTAATACCTACAGACGCTGGCGTTTCAAGCGTAGTGCAGGCAAGTAACAATTTCAGACGGTCGGTCGGTCACAGAGTCAGCCTAGAATCTGCAAGCAGTCGCCATACGGAAACTATCACGTAATTCAGGGAAATTAAGATCTATATGTACCTAGAAGCGGGCACAGATAGAAGACTAGTCGAGAGTGTTCGAGCTTTTTGACAGTCTATTTTTAACATCCCCGAGAGTGCTCAACTTTAATTTCTTAAAGGGGCTTAGTATAATATTTATAAATAAATATTAAATTATTAATACCTACAGACGCTAGCGTTTCAAGCTTATTGCTTTCATCACTGCAGGCAAGTAACAATTTCAGACATTCGGGAGGTTTCAGCCTAGAATCTGCAAGCAGTCGCCATATCCACTCGGCCAACGGAAACTATCACGTAATTAAGGGGGAAATATATATATATATATATATATATATATATATATATATATATATTCATGTATATATATATACATGTATATATATATATACATATGTACATTTATGTATTTACATATATAGCACGTTTCATAAATCAGTTCAATAAACAATAAAGTGTTCAATTATATTTTCTACAAGAGCTCATACAAATTACTTTATCTAAAGTTGGGGGTATCGGGGTTTCATCAATGTGACCATGGCATCGCCTACTGAACGGTGCTGATGTGTTGCCCTCCCACTCCAAGCCGGTTTCAACACCAGACCCGACATATTCAGATCGACAAAACCCCGCTGCGGATACTCAACAGACACAGTAATATATAGTATTTTTATTAAATACTTTATATATATATATATATATATATATATATATATGAATTTTAATATTTTAATATCAATTGTTTATAACACAAAGGTTCATAATAGCCCGATAAGACTAGAGCTTAAATAAAAATATTTTAATATTATAAAAACACACATCAAATGCAGGGACCAAATTCTCATAAATTCACTAAAAATAGTTTTATTCGCATACAATTGCTTCGACCTTCCTCAATTTTTGAAATGCATAAATCACTTATTTTTCTTGAAGAGGTAATCATCAGTGCTGACAAAAAAATGGTCTTTTAAAGAAAAAAATGAATGCTTTACGAATTTAGAACATTAAAAAAATGTTTTTAACGAATTTGTGATAATTTTTTCCATGCATACGATGTATTTTCATATATATATATATATATATATATATATATATATATTTATATATATATGAATATGAGATGATATATATAATTATTTTCACAATCAGGTAGCTCAGTGGCAGAGTACTCGCTTTGCATGCAAGTGACTCGGGTTTCGAATCCTGAGTTCGGATGATCCTATGGAGGGCGAAACTCGAGTCTAGGACTTCCGGTATGTTTCTTTCATAGGTTGTGGGCTGCGGCGTGGTCGGATTGTGGAAATAATTATATATATATATATATATATATATATATATAATTAAAAATAGCCGACAACTCTTGTCTGGATATTTTAGTATTGATCCTTTCAATTCTCCGGATTAAAGTTTTAATCTCGGATGAGAACTGGCTGATGAAATTGCCGTAATTTACATGTTGGTCCAGAGTACTTTCTGACCTATCTGGGTCCATCGTCAGTGGAATAATGTCAAACAGGTAAAGACCTTGAGTGAGAGTTATAATTAATTATGGCGGGAACATTTAAATATGAAACTATACTTATTAGGTATTATGAGCATTTAAGTATATTAGTACTAGTGTAAAAATTAATTTGTTAATAGCAGTTTTTTTTGTTTTAATGAGTAAGGCTTCTAGTATGTGGAGGTTTTGTGTATTAGTATTATGTTCTAGGATTTTAGTATTGTCTACGGGAAGTTTTCGGATTAGCGAGCGGGGGCAGGAATGTTCATTAATGAGGTGTCTAGCTATAGCACTATTATCGGATAGATGCATGGTCAACCTCCTAGACAAAGGCGTGGTGGTCGAGCCGATATAAACGTTTTTTCCAGACAAGAGTTGTCGGTTATTTTTAATAATACTTGTCTTAAGGAAAAAATGCTGCCTCGATATATATATTTATATATATATATATATATATATATATATATATATATATGTTGTGCGCGCGCGTGCGTGCGTGCGTGTGTGTATATATATATATATATGCAATGTTTATGAAAACATATTCTATACGCATTTGCGTAATAGGATCATCGGGAAATCCGTCCGTGTTTTAATATTGAACAAAGAACTAAAACCGCACTGGGTAATTTGCGTTTACTTCGACAGCTGATAATGGGTTGAAAACGAAATCTTTGTTTTGATTAGATAGGACCACCCAGCATAACTTACGTTCGCAAAATCCTGATTGAGTTTGTTAAATCCTATCCGTCCTCATTTCCAATGTTCTCCACTTGACTTACAGAGTTCGCGAATAATCGCAATCTCGTGGTGCGCACTAGCATAACGGTTCTTGGAATTCGAAAGGTGGATACTGAAACTCGAGCCCGACGCTCCACAGAGACAGGACCGTTTGTTTATTTAGGCAGTCGATGTAAACATTCTTTTGGGGCTTCGTTCGGGATGGAGTGTGGTCTTATTCGCTTCTTGGAGGCCATCTTCCCAAGTATCACCTTCGTATTCGTAAAGAGAGATTATCAATTTGTCGCCTGTCGCCTGGGAAACTTCTACCGAAAAATGACGACGGGACAAATCAAAGAAGATTATTCACTCATATGGAGTACCCTCTTTGGGGAGGGGGAACACTTCCCCACTCACCTTATGTGTGCATTTGCTGCTGTGAAAATATAACTCATCATATATTTAGTTGTGTGTATATATGTATGTTTGTAAATGTGTATATATATGCATAATATTTATTCAAAATAAATAATATTAAATTATGTATACTTACATACGCAAGCATTTCGAGATTTCGCTCTCATCATTGCAGAGATGAAAATCTCGGATGGTCGCATGGTGCGAACCCCTGCTACAGAATCAACCTAGCAAGCGCTGTAACAATTAGGCCATGAGGCATTACCACATTCAAGAAGCGAATGTAAGTTCTATTTATGTCAAGGGCGGCATATCAAGAAAGACTGACTTTGAGATTCTACGAACGTTGTCGGAATATGCCTTATAGCTACAAGTCAGTCTATTTTTAACTTCCACAAACGGGGTTCAACTTTTATCTTATTAAAGGGGCTTAAAACAATATTAATTTTCGATACATAATGTCAAATTATGTTCACCTTCATACATTACTACACCAAAATTATGTTTGGTTCCTTGTGCTTCTATTGTTTAGGTTGGATACCTTTGCCACTAACCCTCAGTATCCAAAAAATACACACGCACTATAACTAAAAGTAGATCCTTCTAATTGCTTAAAAAGGTATCCACAATTTAAAAACGAACAATGTTTCTAACGTTATTTTAAAAAATAAAATTCTAGTCGCCTGTTACTAAAAATAATAGCGCCTTCTATATTTGTATACCTCAGTACATATATATATATATATATATATATATATATATATATATATATATATATATGAAGGAAAAGAGATAAAAATGTGCGGATGACGAATCTATTTCATCTTCGATTGTTCAATGCAAGGTGTACTCGAGTACACCTTGCATTTAAAAATCGAAGATGAAACAGATTTGTCATCGCACATCTTTATCTCTTTTCCTTTCATTTATCTTTATATTTATCTTTATATTATCTCGTATATTTAGCTTAAACCATTTAAGTATAGGTTCAATTTTCTAAAAGTATACTTTTAGTCTCATATAATATATATATATATATATATATATATATATATATATATATATATAGTGAATGCTTTTTATTTAAACATGTACAAAGTCTGCTACACTGGCATGTCGATGTTATCGATCTACAGCAATCAAGAGCTGAGGTCTAATCAGGCAGAATGTTTTTTTGTGATCCAAAAAAACCTTCTGCCTGATGAGACCTCAGCTCTTGATTCCTGTAGATCGATAACATCGACATGCCAGTGTAGCAGACTTTGTACATGTTTAAATAAAAAGCATTCACAATACAGCTCTATATTTTTTATTGTGCACTCTTTTATAAGCCCGGTTTGATTCCCTTTGGGTTTCTACCCTGTGGATGTTTACCCTACCTGGATTACTATATATATATATATATATATATATATATATATATATATATATATATATTAACATACATGCATTGTTGAGTATTGTTTTAGTCTCTATCTAAAGAATATATACTAAAACTAACTTCGATATTACCTCTAATACAGACTAGAATCGAGCGCCTACTGGGACAATACGTCATCGCCAGACATGGTGACTACACTCTGACATATCTATTATTGCCCCCCTCTGAGTGTCCAAGGGCTCTAACAATTTCGTTTATTCATCGATTCTCATATATAATATTTCCATCCGAGAGAACACATTCACTTACTTAGCTATAAGTAATATTCAAACATATTCTATCTGTGATCACATCGAGGCATTCCTATCGTTTAACGTTGAAGAACAATTATCAATTCTCCGCTTAGAAACTGCGTAATAATAGGAGATAGAGGATTTTGTTTTTTAGAATTATACACGAAGAAAACAACCAAATATTATTCTATTACGGTTTCGAATTCGACTAGTATACGACACTTACTTTGAATTATATTTCGAAATAATCTATATTTGTATTATGTGGATATTTCAGACCACTAATCTTATCTGGAATCAGTAATACCATTAATTTCCGACCACTGATCTAATCTTGAATGATATTCCTAGAAAGTTTCGCCCGATTTAAACCCGGACCTTCTTCAAATGATTTTTTTGTGGAACACGGGAATCTTTATGGCAGGTTGCGCAACATATGAACTAAGGTAAGTAACATTCAGTTCTAAGTGACAATTTTCTTGGGGGTGAAGGTTCAATCTTCACTACGGGTGATATCAACTAAAAAAAAAGAAGAATTTAAAAATGGTATCTTAAGACTTTTTACTGGTCATGGCTGACGGAACGAGAACTATGAACCCCCGTTGATTAAATAAAATATTTAGTTCGATATTCAAGATAGATTTTCGAGTTCGGCAAGATGCATCTAAAGAAGACCGGAGTTAACATCGGCCGAAATGTTATGAAAAAATAATCTAAAATGACAGGTAATTCGAGCTTGCTTCATCCCATCGCTCTTGAGGTTCTTAATCTCTCAACTGACAATCTTTTCCTCTTATTAATACAGATGCTCTGGTAGATTTGCCGTTGATTAGTAATAAAAAATAAAAGTCGCCGCATTTAAGACATTGAAAAATCTATGTTATAATTGATCAACAAATTTCGTGTTCGTACGTACGTTATCATCATCTACCCTTTTTTATGTTGAAATTTGAACAAATCGTGGTATTACGTTCGGACTCAAAATCTAGAGGATTGACGGCAGCAATATGTGTACAACAGATGAAGGATACAACTATGCAAGTTTCACGGGTCTCACTAGTGATGGAAATATTCTAAAATATGAACTTAAACAACGGCAGGATTTTTGGTGCTGTTTCGGATCACATATCCAAAGATTTTCAGGCGTGACGTAATCGTGACGTAAGCAATTCCGACTACGAATAGAAAAAGACAAATCAAGTTACAATGTTTCGAAAAGTCTCCCGATATATCGAAACTCTCTGGACAAGTTTCTTTCTGTTGACCCTCCAAATAATAATTATTACAAGCAAAGATGTCCATTTTCTATCCGAGGCAATATTAAAACCGAATGTGTGCGTCTTGTGTAGTTTCTGACTTTTAGGTAGACACACACATGCACAGACAATCGCCTCTTATATGATGGATAAGGATACGTATAGTATATAACTACTCTTTTCTATTTGGGCGTTTTACAGAAAACAGAATTAGTACAGTAAATCGTTAGTGAATAAGATGAGAGTAATTTTATATCGATAAATACAGTAGGCGACGAATCGTTTTAGCGAATAACTTATTATTTAAATAGTTTTAATTATCTTGTATAGCAGGAGCGCTGAAAGAGTTCCTCGGCACAACGCTCTCAATGATATTGTCCGACGGGCCCTAGACATCGCTGGCTTTTCGTCCATCCTCGAAGTAGTTGGCCTTGACAGAGGGGATGGGAAACGACCTGATGGCCTGACGGCGTTTCACTTGTCAAACAGGAAGTCACTTATATAAGATGCGACTTGTGTCGACAGTTCTGCGCCCTTGTGAGTTAACAAATTGGCAACAAACCCTGGTCATGTTCCCACGTTGAAAGCCAGGAATCCTAATAACTGGACCATATATGAGAACTCATAAAAACTATACACTACAAACTCTATTTATAAATATCACAATGTTTTAATCAATTGCCGTGGAGACGAGTGTAGTGATAGGGCCCGCTGTTTATGACGCGCCACACCGGTACCATCGGGCCAAAATAGAACAGAATTGTTATAAACTATACGTATTCTTATCCAGCATACAAGAGGCAGTTGTCTGTCCGCTCTAGTTAAGTATAAATATAACCGAGAACGGCGTCAGTACTGGCGCTTCGGGGGATTGGTAAGAAACCCTTAACCCTAATTCTAATCCTAACCGTAACCCTCTGTACCAAATGAGGAGGTAATGCTGAGAAGTGTTTACTAACTAGAATCGAACGGAATCATACATTGTTCCGACCAAAGAAATGTTTGTACACACGCGAGGTAGTCTCTGTTTGCAGAAATGATACCATGGACATATCTTACTATAGAACCAGTCATTCAGAATGCTGAAAAACCGATGCAAGCTGTCCTGCGTATTAACTTAAAATTAATTCGTAGTAAACCCCTTATTTGGGAGCTTTTGGCAGTGTATAGTTATCCCTTAGTTATCACTACATCCAGGTCGACTTGACTTTTTATGGCAGTGTCTGTGAATGTCCAATTCCTGGATTAAATAGAATTCGTCTCGGCCAACACTAAACACCATCGTTTCTCTCTGTGCAAGCTGTTTGCATCAACCTTGCAGGAAATACATATTTTGCAGGTGTTTATGCCTTCTATATTTCTTAACCATATAAACTATTCCGCAAAACATCCTAGGGATGGCAAAAAAATGCATCTCTCCGTGAAGCCTCAATATAGGTGTATGAAAGTGTTGGTCACCCCTTAGTAACCCGTATTTCGAGGTGTACTATCGCGCAGAGTTGTGGGTATTGTCATGGTTTAATTGCAACTATTGTTTACAGAGTATTTGTTTACGAAACATACGCCTGTAAACATGCCCTATCCAGCATATTAAGTAAGTTGCATGTTTGCAATGTATGCGAATAACAGATATGCTGCATATGAGAAATAATTTGCTAAGAAAAAAGAAATAACCCAGAATATGAGAAATATCTCTCATTTTAGATTTGGCCACCCAGAATGTTATTTCTTCTTTGAGAAAAGAAAGTATCTCTTTAAACGGGGATTCATACTGCAGGATTTAACCCCATAATACAACATGTAGCTACTGATACGATTTAAAAACTGGCCAGATACAGAGTTCCCTAGGAAGTAGGGTCTTTATGTCTATAGATTGACAGTAGATTGCCTTTTGAAGTGGATTTTGGCGAGTCATTCTCAAGCGGTTTTTCTGGAGTGGCCCTGTGATATCCACATATATTGCAACAAATATGCACGGTCAGGCAGAGTTGGTACTCTGAGCGTCTCACAGTCAGTTTGGTTTTCTGTGATCTGACGGGCAGTTGGTCTTGTAGACATCCCACAGTAAGTGTAGCTTCCTGGAGCCTGGCAGGTAGTTAGGTGTGTGTGTTTCTCAGAGAGAGATAGACCATTGGGCTTTAAGCGATTAGACTTGTATTTTGATTTGGTTGGACTAGGAATTCTTATCTGCAAGTCTGTTGTTCAGTAGAAGAAAACGAATATCACTCCCTAACAAAATTAACCGTTGTTATTTGTCTAAACTCGGAGTGTGTTTTTATTTGAAGGGTGAATTCTTCTGTTGCTGCACTGACTGAAACAACATAGTAGACACTGCGACCGGTGTTGGAATCGAGCAACGCCTTCAGACAGATACAACGAGCAGAAAATCACGGCCTGTGCAGGGAACGCTCATACGTCTAAAATACAAATTAATCTACAAATCAATCGGAAACAAAACCTTCACGTTTCGGGTATAAAATGAATCAACGTGAGTTGATATGCTGTAAAACCGACTAACTGTTCTGAAGAATACGTATACCTTTTTTATGTGTCAGAAAAATCTTGATTAAAAATCCGTTCATTACACGAGTATATACGGTAACAAAAATTATTATATTACTTTCATAAAGTAAAACAAATTTGTATACGTTTTATTTTATGTTATTTGTTTTTCTTTTTCAGATAATTCATGAAATATTTTTGTTCTTTTACTTTGGTATTCGTTAACAATTTGTCTGTGAATTCGTCTGGAGAATAACTGGATACTTCGTAAACATCGCTGACGTTTTGGGTGGCACTAGACGAGGCATTTTAACACAGTCGTTCACATAAGCCGAATAGCGCCAGTTTCCGTTTCAATACAAAACGATTTGGTGCTACAAAAACCTCTTCATCCGTGCCCCCTAATAAAAATGGGGAAAAAGTCGTTATCAGACGCGTCTAATTGCCTGGTTTCCGAAGGAAAGCTCCTATGTTGGAATTATTCCTGGAATGGGACTTTGATAAGAATGAAGACGCTAGAAATGTTTGAGAATTATTTCAAGGTGGGGTTTCGTGCCGTTTACGTTCAGAAAAAAGATCTTTAAAGAAAAAAACAGAAACTCAAAATGAACATGTGTTTTTCATCAAAGAACGTACTTACACAGATTCTCTGTATAAACAATATTTGTATACATACGTATATTTACAGGCATATATCTTTATAATAATGAGGCAATTGTTCGTACTACATCACCAAACTCCACCCCATGTTTAAAAAAAAGTATCGCCCGATAACCGAATATGCGATCTAAAAAAAGTATTTTGTTGTTTCTAACGTGAAACTCGAACTCAAATACAATTACTTAACTTCTGGGCTCGGATCTAAGCGTAGTAAATATTCTGTAAACGGAGAGCATTATAATATCGTGGGGTTTGCGTTCGCTCCAGACGTTCATCGAATCAAAATATGTCACAAGCTCCTACAAAATAAAAGAAAAATCATTCATTCCATATAATAAATGCATCACATATTTTGAATTCTAACGGCTATGGTTTGCTCGGAAAAGAACAAAACAATTATTTTCACGTCACAAATACACCAAATATTATTAAATATTGTACTTGTATATTATTTCTTCAAATCAATCATCATGAATAAGTTTTGAAATAAAAACGAAACGTTGATGAATGTATACATAATTTTAGATTTTACATATATATATATATATATATATATATATATGAAGAGTTCGAATGCAAAACGCGATAAACGCCATTTTCAAAGTTACGAAGCTTTCACTTCAATAAGTGTTTCATTTTAATACTCCACCACATTCCTAAATCATGTTTAACATAAGATGATACCAAGAAAATTTCTATTCGTTTTAAATTAAAACAAGCTTTTAGTCGTGGTCTACATTTAATATATAATTGTTTAAATTGTTTAATTTCTCAGTTTAAGCAAATTGGAGTTATCGCGTTTTGCATTTGAACTCTTCATATATAGATAGATATAGATATAGATATTATCTCATGCATGTAAATACATACTATTATGGCTATATTGTGAATAGATTTTCAGAATATTCAATATTTATTTCAACAGTGCTCAATGCGTGAGTAGAGCTTAGTAGCAGTAGTAGTACGAAAATATAGTCATGGGAATTAAGCTACACAGAAGCGTCCATAAACTACATGTTTCATTCCCGCGGGAATTCGTCAGGCATAGTTCAATTAGATGCGGGGATAAAGCATGGGTGCTTCTGTGTAGCTTAATTTCCACAAATATATTTTCATACTACTATATATATATATATATATATATATATATATATATTTAAAGAGGAAGGATGAAGATAAAAAATTGCATAAAATTACATAAAATAACATAAAATTGATACACATTTTATTACACCGAAAGTTCAGATGCAAGGAGTTACACTAATCCTTAAACCTTGGTTTTTCAAAGATAAAACTCTTCTCGTCAGAGGATAAAATTCGGTAATGTGATATTTATAATAAATAAATATTACCTGTTCCATTTCACTTTGTAAATTCAAGAAGAAATAACAGAAAAGGTTGGGGATAAAGAAATGATATTAATATTTTATATATGTCTATATACTTATATTATGAAATGATATCTTATATTTTTTTATTATTTACTATGTCTAATACATTAGTAGAGCTTTGTTGTAGATAGAATGTATAGAAACATTTCAGTTACATTCCCGAGGCAAATCATCAGACTAATGGTTTAATAATTCACAGAATTCTAAAAACATTTTGTCAAGTGTTTTCTTAAATATATGTTGTCAAACACGTATAAAGTGATGATCTTCTGTTAATCTTTAATATTTTAACTCCATTTATCAAGGCTACACACATAGTAGTCCAGGGCATATTAATCTAATTAGTAAGGTGACCCAAATTGTGGCATTAGATAATTTGTGAACGGGTATTTTACGAATTATATTTTACTCTCATGTTTTGTATGTGTTTGTTACTACATATATATCATGCCGCTGGTTAATATTTCTGTGTAGGAAAAGATTAATAATACTTGGTTAATTCAATTAGGTTAATGCATTCATATATTTTGAATCATAAGAGTGTATGTTTCACATTGGTTTCTCCGATATCTTTCGAGTCGGAATTCTCTCTAGATAAACATTGAGTACTTTCAGGAGGAACCACGTGATGATTGCAATTATCCTAAGTTAAAGTATTACTGTGGAACGAACTGGCTTCGAACTTGTCACACGCAGATCGTCAGTCCGTGTTGTTAACCACCTAACCCACCTTAACTTCCTAGGTAGTTCAATTAATTCACATAAAGCTGAAAGACAAATATTTGACCCATAGTTAAAATTAATAACTGTACAATTTACGTCTAATATTTAAACTTGTTTCTATTTTTAAAATGTTCTAAATGTTCTGTTTCATATATGTTTAGTAAATTATTATTTAATAATTTTAAAAATATATTTTATATAGAATCAATTAAATGTAATCCTTATATAGCAATGATACATTTTAAATGTGGAAACATATAAAAGTTATTTTGAATAATCAATGGGATTTTATTTACCTTCTCCTCAGGAGGCTATACACAAAGTCAGTTATGGGTTTTGATGAAAGTGTTTCTGTGGAACAAACTGGATTCGAACCCAGGACACCCAGGTCCTGAGTCAGCGTCGTTAGCCACTTAGCCACTGTGGCATCTTTAGGATTATATTCTACATGCGTAAAGGAGCATATTTGTGTTGGGTTAGCTTTCATAATCGGAATTTTCTGCTAGTATTCTATTTTTTGTAGTTAATTTATTTTTTTGTGAGCCGATCATGTTAATCACCTGTATTTCATCTGTTGGATTCTGTTAACTGAAATCAGAAGGCCCGGTTATGTTAAAAATTAGTTGCTTAAATTCAGTTTTGCTTGCTGGTTCGGAGACGGGAAGACGATAACAATACAGAAAGTGTTCCACATTATAATTCACATAAGAATATCAAACGTTTTTAATTGAATGTTTACTCTATCTTTTGTTTATTAAAATGCTAGGTGAATGTACAGAATGGTTAACCCTCCCCATATTAAGAATGGATGTTTTAATAATAACGTTATTATTTCAGCCCGGTCTGTAAACTACAAAAGTACCATTTTTTTCTACAAATACTCAAATGAAATCGGAAGTGTAGGTTTTTTTTTTACTTTTTACAAATACTCATTGTTGTCTTACAAAAGCAATTTATAATGAATTATATTGAAAAAAGATCGCGAGTTTCACCATGACTTCACTTTATCTGAGAGAACGATAATCAGAGACGACTGAAGAGCATATCTGTGTTGGGTTAGCTTTCGTAATAGCAATTTTCTACTAGTATTCTATTTTCTGTAGTCAATTTCTTCTTTTGTGAGCCGTCTTTTAACTTTTTAGTTCTAGCACTAAGTAGCAAAATATCGTAGCTACTGGGGTTTAGTCGGCAAGCTTCCGCTGGGCTTCCCATATGTGTTATCAAAGTAGCATTTATATATCATGACGCTCAGATCTTTCTTCTGAGCCATACGGCTTTTATATTTATTTTATTCTACAGGTGAATATATATTAAGTAAGAAGTAGTTTATTCCAGGCTTATTTTATTTTCTATCAAAGAAGCCCCTGCAAATCATGATGTTCAGATCTTTCTTCTGAGCCCCACGGCGTTTATGTTTATTTTTCTGTCATTTTTTCATGGTTTTGTTGGTGTATGTGGCAACACCAGACCCAGTCTTATTTTCTATGATCCTGTCACATGCATAGTGTTTATCTAATCCATATGAAAAAATAATAATTCAGTATCGTACACATTGTACGTGTTAGATGTATACAATAAAGAATGTTGATGAGTATTTGATGTTTGCTTCAACAACTTACGACTTTGTATTTGCACAAATTGAATATCCGTGTTTTTATTTTCTCCCTTTACTGATGTTAAGTCAATTTTGTATCCGATAATTTACTGTTTCATAGTATTCATTTGTACCTGATATTTAAATTATTTCATGGCTGATATTAATATTTTTATTCCGTTATTGCTATGAATAAATTCATAGCAATAACGTTTATTATTTTTTCGTAAATGATATTATTTTAAATAGATTAAATTGAATTTTTTCTCAAATAAATTAGTTTTCAAAACATTCGTCACGGTCTTATAACATAATCTTAAACCTAACTCTGACCTAACCCTAATCACCCAGACTTAGGATTAATGGTAAGAAAATTGTTAACTGCCTTAAAACGCTAGAATCGTGCGGAAATAGGTAATTATTTTACGTTTAATTAATATACGTAAGTTGTCCCCATTTTATAATCGTTGTCATTTTTGTGTTTTATTCTTCTTTCTGTCGAGGTTTTCAAGGTGTTCACATGTAATCGCCTAAAAAAAGTAATCTTATTGGGGAGGGGGGGTAAATAAGGGGATTTTTTTTTAATCTACAAATGTGAAAAAAACATATTTTTTGTTCCGGTTTTATATTTTTACGGTAATGAAAATAACTTTACACCGTATGTATAGGCTAGACAAACACCTAAATTAACCGAAACGATATTACTCCTATCAAGAAAATTCAAAAGTACCCAAATTCATTTCAAGAGAACCAAATTAGATACCCTGCTACAGACTATACCCATATTCTTTGTTTATCTATTATTTTTCTTTTCTCCATTTCTAATTTTCGAAAATTGGATAAGGTTCTACTACAAAGATGTGTCAGTTCGTTCACAGATTTTAGGTGACAAGCATCCATGTAAAAATCGGTACATTCGCTTCAGTGGCAAACCCCATCGCATTCTTGTTTTACAAAGCACCCAGCTGGGATTGCCACTCACAACTATTCGAAATTGCTGGTGAGAACACGAAGGCGGTCTGAAATGATTGGAGAAAATAAAGAGAAAGACGATATGGAGAAGTAATAAACAATTTGAGAAATGGTTAACGCGGACATGAAAAAAAGTTTGTTTTCATCACCAAAGGTTAAATAAAGAAAAGACGTCCAGCGGACAATACGAAAAAGCACAAAACGATTATATCCCGCGCTTAGCTCTGAGCACGTGACGTAGGTTACGTGACATTATTTTATTCTGTCTTTTCACACAAGTAGTCGAGCGTCTTTCGATCTGACAAATAGGATACCGTAATTTTATTTATGAAATGAAAAATACGTTTAGAGAGAGAGAGAGAGAGAGAGAGAAAGAGAGAAAGAGAAAGAAATAGAATAAAAACAAGATAGTGAGAGAGGATATGGGCGAGATAGAAGAGTTGAACAGATTTAGGGATCAGCATGAGTTTAAGAATGAAACAGAAGAGGAGAGCGATAGAGCGATATAGATAGATAGATAGATAGAGAGAAAGAGACATATATATATATATGTATATATATACATAAATATATATATATGTATATATATATATATGTATATATATATATACATAAATATATATATATGTATATATATATATACATAAATATATATATATACATATACATAAATATATATATATACATATACATAAATATATATATGTACATATACATAAATATATATATATACATGAATATATATATATATATATACATAAATATATATAAATATATATATAAATATATATATATATACATATACATAAATATATATACATATACATAAATGTATATATATACATATACATAAATATATATATATATACACAAATATATATATATATTAGATTTATTGAATGTGAGATGATATATATAATTATTTCCACAATCAGACAACGCCGCAGCCCACAACCTATGAAAGAAACAAACCGGAAGTCCTAGACTCGAGTTTCGCCCTCCTTTGGGCTCATCAGTAGAACACATCCGAACTCAGGATTCGAAACCCGAGTCACTTTATAAAATATTTAGAAAACCTTCAACATGGTAAGCGAGTACTCTGCCACTGAGCTACCTCGCCACATACAAGAATGTCTATTAATTTACACAGATTAAGCAAACCGCGGCGATGACCGACTGTGGAATTTACCTACTCTTTTCAACAAGGGGTGTAGTCATCCAACTACTATGAACCCAGGCCAATGTCTCACAAGTAGGATTTTATACTCGCTAGGACGATGTCATCCAACAAGCTAACCAAGCGAGCAAATAAATATTAGATTTATTGAATGTGAGATGATATATATAATTATTTCCACAATCAGACAACGCCGCAGAGTACTCGCTTACCATGCAAGTGACTCGGGTTTCGAATCCTGAGTTCGGATGTGTTCTACTGATGAGCCCAAAGGAGGGCGAAACTCGAGTCTAGGACTTCCGGTTTGTTTCTTTCATAGGTTGTGGGCTGCGGCGTTGTCTGATTGTGGAAATAATTATATATATATATATATATATATATATATATATATATACATATATATATATACATATATATATATATAGAGAGAGAGAGAGAGAGAGAACACACATATAAAGAGAGAAAAAGAAACGCGAGAAAAATCAAGAGACTATTTATTGAATGACACAAAATAGATTCACATTTTCCTTTACTCCCCACATATGTCATCGTCTGCAAGTGCCATGTCGGCCGAGATCGCAAAAACACAGCTCACGAGTTTTCCTAGTAGTTGCAGATTACTAAGCGATTCTTGACTTGCAAATCAACTTCGATCGAATTTTACACACAGGACGTAATATTTCCAAATAGTCACTCATCTAAGCACTAACCAGGCATAACGTAACTTAATGTCAGTGAACTTTCGGAAAACAGTGTGTTAACGTGATTCTAGGTGTATATTAAAGCGGGGAAAATATGACAAATAAAAGAAAACTAGCAAGAAAAAGTTTACACTAATAGAAAGTGTTGGAAATAAATGTTTTGGGGCGGTACACAGAAGGGGGCCAACAGCAGTTGGGGGGGGGGGTGCAATAAGAAATACTCTTTCAGCGACCCACCCCAATACCTAATGTGGTAGAGAACACATTTCTCTACTGGAGTAGATTAAAAGTCTGGGGTTTAATGAGTCAAAAGAACACACTCACTCTGGTTACCGGAGGAGGATGTTAGAACCTAAATATATAGTTTTGAAAAGTCACAAATTTGAAGCATTGGCAGAATGGCAATAATAACGAGGATATTTTTTATAAAATATCAGAAAACCTCGCACAACGCAAATTATTTTTTTAAAAAAATAAATTATTTATTTATCTTAAAAACATTTTTTTTCTATAAACTTGAGTACTTTCGGTAATATATACCATCTTCAGTAGAATATTTCTTTTGTTTCTTTTTTTTTTCTTCTTGGTTGAGACATACTTATCGCAGCCAAGTTGAAAATCCGTGGAGATGTTAGGACGAAAAGTGTTGATATGGCTGTGTGTCACGTGGTGGCGTGGAAGGATATTTTGAAAAGTCACACATTTGAAGCGTTGAAGGTTTTCTAAATATTTTATAAAAACATATCCTCGTTATCTAAATATATAGGTTTTGTAACTACCTCCCACCATCCTCCTACCCCTATTCCTGAGTATAAACCCATCCGTCTATATACGCTCGTCGGGCATATCCCATCTGAAGGACACACCCACATTCAGCAAGTAGGTCTCCCCCACCCTTCTTTTTTTCACAAAAGTACACCAAGAAAAAAACACAATACTAACATGTGTCATCTTGTTTAACATGTAATTGTCGGGGAATATTTTTTGTTGGGTTTACTTTCATACTGGTTGTATTTCTGTATTCATTTTGTTTCCAAACATGCATTTAAAGTTGTTCTATTATTTCATAACAGTGTAGTGCATGGCGAACCTCAAAAGAATAAAGGCACGTAAAGTTTTCCGAGTCTTTCAAATTCGCTATATCTACAGCGTTTACGAAATGCGAGTAGATATTGTGAATTTGAAAAACTCAGAAAATTGAAGGGGACTTCATTCATTCGTCGCTTTCTTGTTTCATCGATATAAACTTCGTTATTTCTGTCACGACCAACCTTTTCTTTGATCTGACTCATTTTTTCGAAAGTCAGGTCTGCAAGGTGTGTGGGATACAGTATGGTTGATACTTTCATTATGGCATTACATGCAGCTGTAGCTATAAATAAATCCGTTATTTCATTTTCTCTTTTCTTTTCTTTGTCTTTTAACTTTTTTAGTTCTTGCACTAAGTAGCAAAATATCGTAGATAGTGTGGTTTAGGCGTCAATTGAGTTATCCCCCCTTTGTAAGTTGGCTGTTTGAAGTCTCTAAAAGCTAGATGGCTCTGGTGGTAAGTTATTTAGTATAAGAACTGTACTCTTTGGATTGAACAGTTAGGTTCTTCAGACAGCGGGGTGAAGTACAAGGAGAAAGTGGCGGAGCTGAAAATCGCTTTAACATTGAATTGTCAGTAAAACATTTGTTTTATAAACTTTCTCTTACAGATAGACCACAAGTTATTTCTACGAAAATGGGCGAAAGAGTGAATCCAAGCAGTGACGTTCTGAGGCCATTTAAAAGAGGAGGCGATATAGTCACGTGGCTTGATAAGCTGAAACTGGTTGCGAATCTACAAAAGATTGATGACGTAGCGACATTGATCCCAATGTATTTGGAGGGTAATTCGCTAGCAGTCTATCTGGAAATGGGAGCAACTAACCAGGCAGATGCCGAGAGTATTGCGAGATGATTGAGGACAGCATTTTCGGAGAGTGATTTGAAGCTTTTAAAAATCTCAGAAGAGTTATCTGGACCGGAGAATCGGTGGACGTATATGCAGCAGAAATGCGGCGACTAGCAGGATTGGCCGGATACACGGGACAAGAAGCTTGAGAAGACTGTTAAAATAGCTTTCGTGAGTGGTTTTCCTGACTGCATCTCGATTGAACTGCAACGAATGACTGACCTTGAAACCATGGAGGTAAGGGAAATGTTAAGGCATGAAACGTCCTAGTGAACTAGGTGCAATTGCAACCTCTACCGCAAACAAGCCTGGCGAACAGTGGTAAGGAGACGTACATTTATTGGATAATGCTTTTGGTGTCAGGGGCCTCAGTCTGTAGTGAACCACGGGCGATTGTTTTCTGTTTGTGGTGTGGCCAGGTTTGGCACATTAATAAGAATTGTCATTAACTTCAACGAGTAAAGAGGTGATATTGCACCAGTTGTTGCCCCTTTAATTCTGAACCGGCGTGTGAGAGTTTGCTGCCACACATAGTAGCTACTGTCAACGGGAAAAGGGATAGAGTCTTTTTTGATATTGGCTGTACAACTCCGCTTGTTACGACAAGTGTCGCCAACTTTTGGAATAGAGCCAGCAATATTAGAGCAGTAGATGGCAGAGGTGAAGTATTGGGGAGAGACTGATGCTGAGATTATAGTAAGAAATATACCGCTATGACTCCAAATAATTGTCCTGGATACGATCGTCGCGGGAATAGATGTAATACTGAACCTGGATGTTTTCAACCGGCTGGGAGGAGCTACAATTGCTAAGGGCGAGGTGAAGTTCGGCAAGCAATATGTAACTAGAATGACAAGAAGCGCGATTAGTAATAATGACATCCAGTCAACAAAACTCAGACCGTATCAGGTTGAGGATAGAGACTTCCGACCCATCTTGATGGTGACAAGTGGACAGTAGAGTGGCAATGGACCGCGGGACTGCCCGTCCTGATAAATCAGGTTAGCAGCTACGAAAGCACCCTAAGAGGAGAGATAAGAGCGCAATTCGAGAAGGAAGTTGGGAGGTGGATCAACGAAGGAATTTTATTCCCATGGTTAGGAAAGGTTAAAGGAATTTTGCCACTCAGCCAGACCAGTATTAAAATTCTGGGAGTTGAAGAAGCACATGCCTGGCCACACAAAAGATGGAATGGACGTATGCGAAGAAATCATGAGGGGGTGGATGAAAATGGAGCGACCAATCAAAATCGTGGACTTAAAATCGGCCTACATTCAAATGTATGTAAACAAGAAACTCTGGCGGTATCAATTGGTCGAATATAAAGATCAGAATTATTGCTTGACCAGACTAGGATTTGGACTGAATTCTGCACCAAAAATTATGACGTCAGTGCTTACGACCGTGTTGTCCAAAGACGATGCAGTGAAAAGAACCACCTGTTCTTATATCGATGATGTACTACTGGACGAAACAGATGTGACTGTGGAAATGGTGAAAGACCATGTTAACACATATGAACTGACAGCTAAACCACCTTAAAAAACGGAATGGCTCTTGGATTGAAGCTACAGCGGAATACAGATAGGAAAGTTGATTCTTTGAAGATGAAATGAAATTCCTGAAGTCACGGACGGCCTTACCAAGCGAGAACTTTTCACTGTGTGCGGGAAGTTAGTTGGTCATTATCCCATAGTCGGATGGCTGCAAACTGTAGGCAGCTTAATCAAAAAAGCAGACGGGTACGTACCGACGGGAAGATGTAATTGACCAAGAGGTGTTGCACATATAAAGGAATTGATCGCAGAAGTGAAAAAGGTGGACACTGTAAAGGGAGAATGGCATGTAAAAAAGAGCCCGGAAGGGGGTAATATGAAGCGACACTAGTAGCCTGTCATGAGGAGCATTGTTGGAGATAGGAGGAGTAACTGCGCAAGTGCTTCTTGGATACGAAAGAAGAATGATAGCACCAACATCAATATTGCGTATATTGCGATGAAAGGCATCAACCTGGCTTTGAAATGGGGGCTACGAGCAGTGGACATTAGAATGGACTTAGCAACAGTGACATCGTGGATTAAGTCAGACGTGTCAAAGGATAGACG
>OY744541.1:72335976-72338476 GCA_963556195.1 Sepiola atlantica
GAGTGATTGCCCGATGACGACAGAACAGAAAACTAAGCTGACCACTCACCTTTAAAGAAGGAGGAAATGCTGGGTGGATAATGTCATGACAAACGAATGTATAATACACTACCCCCCCCCCCCAAAAAAAAGTTGGAGGAATGCCTCTGAGAATGGCATTATAATGAATGAATATATACTATAGTACATTCCTAAAGAAAGAGGTAATGCCTTCGAAGGTTATCTCATAACAACACAACGAAGACTACATTGCTCGCCAACTCCAAAACAGAAGAAGGAAATTCATGTGAGAATTGTAACATGACGAACAAAAATATACTACACTGCCCCTCACCAAAGAGTTGGAATGCCTTAGACTATGGTATTTTTTATGGAAATCGCTTCAGACAGGGCATGAAGCCACTTGATGTTAAGAGTTTTAAAAAATACCACTTCAAGGTCAACAACTGGCTAACGATAAGTTTTAGATGGATAGATTCCAACCCAGAAAACAGTAATTATTCCATAGTTGCCAGAAACATACGTCATGAAATTCGAGGACTAAAGGACAAAATAAAGAAAGCGAGAGTTACGAGGTTGCCGAAAGTAAACCCAAGGTCCACTTTCTACTCTCATGACAAACAGACATATACAACACTATCTTCAAAAAGGAAGAGGTGTTACCTGAGAAGGTAATAAAAACAGAACAGCTACAACACTATCCTCCTTAAACTAAGCACTGAAAAATAACACGTATAATATAACAAATGATTGTGATAATTTCTTGTTGACGTACGTTACCTTTTTCTCCAAAAAGGTAATATCTTAGAGGATGGTCTTATTAAAACAGAACGGATACTACTCTATCTACCTACCCCAACAAGGAAGAAGGAAATGCTTGACGAATGAACATACTTTTTGAACTGAATTGAAGATTCATTCATTCATTTTGTATGAATCAGATGAGTTTATTGTTAGTATAGGTGTCCTCGATATCTTTTACGTTAGAATCCTTTCTACAAAGACATCGGATACTTACGGGAAGAACCACGTGAGAATTTCCAACATCCTAAGTGAAAATGTTTGGAACAAACATTAAAAACAATTTATTTGCATACAATGTCGCGTTTTAATAAATAAATATCGATAAACATGGGTGTATTATTCTAAGCGAACTAAGATATTGTCAGTGTAATAACCCTCTTTTCTTATTAATATTGATATAATGTAACAATATACATATATAAACATACACATATATACATATAGGCATTTAATTTTTATTTACATACAACACCCACACACGCACGACTTCGAATGACATCTATATATTCCGGGACGACACCGTAATTGACATTGCGTTGCCACGAACGACAGCCAGGGAGATGCGTTGGCATAACCAAACTGACTCTCGGGGCTCGTTCTTAGACGTTGATATCATCCGTCCGATGTTTTGAAAAAAGTCTAACAGTCTCGGAACCAAGAACGCCTGACGTTTCCAATGAAATTGGTTGGAAGATGAATCGGTCAGTGAGCGATCTGTTCAATTTATCTTCCTCCCACAAGGTAAGATGTGACACAAGGTCGGGAAAGTGGGAAAGACCCAGCGCTCGAGAAGTTGAGCACGCTGGCTGTTTAAAAATTGCCTGGGCAGCCCCGTCGGCATTCCCCGGTAGGGGCGCCTCATACAGTAAGCAATAAACTTACTCCTCTCTAAAGAGGGGAGGCAAAGCCTGAGAGGATGCACCTCCTAGAACTGCAATGGACCGACAACCCCCAATAGACCGTCGTAAATCAAGACCCAAAGGCCCGGACGATACCGGTTTATTAGGCGGGGTAAAACCCCCTGGTTGAACCCCTGGGTGAATCAGCGAGCTGTATTTACCGTGCTTCCTTGTTTCGGCGAGCAGAGCCGCTGTGCCGGGCTTGACCGTGAATTCCGCAATCCTTGTTTGTTAGAAGGAGTCGGAACAAGTGGCGTTTCAAATCAGCGGCTTTCCGGCTCGGAAAGCAAATACCGTCATCCCGTCGGGCCTGCGACCGTCATCCTTGTCCAGGCCGATTGTTTCGAGAACTGATTCAAAACCTGCCGAGCAGTGACCTCGCTTGACTACGTCGTTAAGTGCAGAGTGGCGAGGCAGGCGACCGGCACAAAACTATATTAAAACTTGGTATACACAGGGTGTCAGTTCGTGGCGTTAACTACTTAGCCACTGTCGTCTGTAAATTCAGCATAAAAAAGAGTAAATAGTACATTGAACAGAAATAATAGTATAGATTTAGATTCATACACACGGCTACCAAATCTCTATTAATAATTCATGTGCAGATGTAGTTCAATATAAAATATTGAAGTAATGTAATAATTAAATCATTGTGTACAGTATTCAGTTGCTGATCAAAATGGTTTGGTTTGGTTTGTTTGGTGTGGTTTGTTTTACGGCATAGCAACAAACTATGGGTTATGTAATGCCGAATAAAGTTGTCAAATGCAATTCGAATTATTTCACATTGTCTTCAG
>OY744541.1:72343476-72390976 GCA_963556195.1 Sepiola atlantica
GCTGGAAAGAAACAAAAATTATAAATCGAATACGAAATGTGACTTACTATTTATTTTTTCTAAAAATCTTACATAACAACAAATGTGGTGTTAGCTGTCTGTGTGATGTCCGGATAATTATAAAAATCATTTATTTAATATTTCAGGAAAAGAAACTTTCCTTTGTCAAAAATAATAAACACCAGAGGAAAATTCCGTCCGTGTAGAGAATCTGCCAAAATGGGTGCCAGACAAAGGGAAGTTTCTTTTCCCGAAATATTAAATAAATGATTTTTATAATCATCCGGACATCACACAAACAGCTAACACCACATTTGCTGTTATGTAAAATTTTAAGAAAGAATCAATAGTAAGTCATATTTCGTATTTTTTATTTTTTATTTTTGTTCCTTGCAGCTTTCATCTTACCCGGAATTTGCATTGCCCACAGCCTTTTAAAAACATACTACTAATATATATATATATATATATATATATATATATATATATATATATATATATATATATATATATATATATATATATATATATATATTATATGAGGTGACATTAATGCTCAAATAACTCCCTACGTATTTTACAGTGGGAAGTATCATGAATCGAAATGGTGAACTCTTACATGACTTCTTCTCTGAAAATGGTCTCATATATCTGAATAATAAAGATCAAAAACAACTTGGTAAGCTTTAGACGTTTACACATTCAAATGGTGCAACGGATCACTTGGATTACATATTGATCAACACAAAATGTGAAAAGTGTCATCGATTTTGTTGCATATGATATATTTGACATAGTCTCATACGACAATAGAATAGTATATGCAAAAGTCCGACTACATCTACGTTGAATACAGGAATGCAACATTCTTAAACGATACGAATAGTCAAATTTGGCAAACCAAAATATTTGCAACAGATATTCTCTCACACATTACAAATTTATTTAGTGTACTACACTAAATGTCAACTACTGCAAATGACAAATAGAGATAACTTATTATCACAAACAAAGACGCAGCTCAGAAACGCATCTCATTGAAACCGAAATGAAAACAGCGAGTACGCTGGGGAAGACAGTTTCAGAAAGGAGAGAATTATTAAAGAGGGCCTTCAATTTATGAGGAGCAATCCAACTAAGATTAATACATTTTATTTTTTAAGAGCTCACAAAGACATCACGAGCACTTGTCAAAATGAGAGAGATGAATATGTTTGAAGGAAGGTAGATCTGATCCGGTCTACATTACACTGGAGAAGAAACAATCGACAGACATATAGAAAAACGATAAATGACGTAAGTGGAATTAAAAGCATTGCAAAACCACAGCTTAAAGTTTTAAGTAAGAAGGAAATGAGTATAATTTGGAAAAATAAGTAATATTCTGGGAAAAAACATCAACAGTCAATGCTCTGCTGATTGAACAAGTTATCGAGAGACTGCAAAACATTACTACTGGAAACTGTTTTCATAGATAACCCTTAAACAGTCTACACACATTAAAAATCGTAAGTACCAGGATTGGATGAAACTCATCCCGAAGTTTGTAAAACAGAAATTCAAAGATATTCTGATTCAATGCTGCAACACTATATATCATCAGCGGTACAAATGGCGCATTCTGCTAGTCTACGTTGTTTTAAATTACCAATGAATCACTTTAACAGACATTGCTGTCAAAGTTTACAATGCAATGTTGTTGAACAAAACCCGACCTGAGATATAGAAATATATTATACGAAATCAGAATTGTTTTCGCTAAAATAGACCACAGTTGTAAAGATTCTGAAGCATTCGAAGGATTCGAAGGATTCTGAAGAGAGTAACTGAAATAAATTGAAAAGCAGTCTCATTTTTTGTTGATTTCTTTAGAGAGATCGTGTGAGAAAGTCAACAAGATCTGTGACACTAGCTCGATAAGGTTAATTCACTCTATAACAAAACAATACATAATAAAGGCAACTGTTTTATTTGTATATTTTTATATCAATAAATATATTACACGTATTCCATCATACAAAAGTTAGCGAGCAATGACCGTGATTTTCAAGCCTGTGAACGAATCCATGTCAAGTGGTTATGGCAAACGAGAAATCAAATAACAAATCAGGAAAACTTCGCTGTCTGAAATAAATTCATAAAAATATCCTTCACTCTGACTAAAATATTTTTTTTTACTTTATGTCATCAGAATTGATAATAACAATTATCGTTATATGTATATATTGGAACATAGTTGTTTTTTTTAGTATTTTAGCATATTCTAAGAGGTTAAAAAAATTCATGTGTCGCTTTTATAATAGGACGTGGTGTTTTATTTTATTTCGTATATATATATATTTTACGAATCTATGGACACGTAAACTTTACGTAAAAATTAATAATAAAAATGAATTAATTAATAAAAATTAATGAATTAATATATATATATATATGTATATATATGTATATATATATGTATATATATATATTTATATATATATTTATACATATATATATGTATATATATATATATATATATATATATATATATATATATATATATATATATATATATATATATATATATATATATATTTGACGAACGGCTTTACAATCAAGATACTTTCTCTTTAAAATATGGTACAGTTCAGTGTTCCGTCGACGTCTACGAATTTTATTGCTTGGACAAATCGCACTTGCTGAGGTAAACAAAAGCGTTCTTTTGAGTCACAGCAAGTAATGATCAGGACTGTATACATATATATATATATATATATATATATATACTATCAGTATTTATTTCAGCAGTGTTCAATGCATGAGTAGATCTTTGTAGCAGTATTGAAAATATCTGTGATAAATAAGCTAAAATTAGGCATCCATGTGTCTTTGGGGTGAAAACATGATCCTAAATTTGCGGATTTATAGTTTGCGATTTCTTTTATAAATTCAATAGTGTTTACTCTAGCAAACTAACAAATCGGATTCGTGCTTTTTTTTTACTCGCTCGTTCATTTGTCGTAAATTACATCCAATCAACTCCAATGCATTTTGGTCAATGTTTAGTTTAAAACACGTCTTATTTTCCCGGGTTCGTACGGGATTGGATCCGCCAATTTCTGTAAAATAGGGCACAGATTAATTTATTTCATGGAAATTGCTCAAGACAATGCATGAAACCACTTCATATAAAGAGCTGAAAAATACTGCTTCAAGGTCATAACCATCCAAGGATAAGTGCAAGATGGATAGATTCCAACCCAGAAAACAGCAATTCTTCCCCCTTTGTCAGAAACATCTCACATGTAATGTGAAGACTAAAGGACAAAATAAGGGAACCGAGAGTTACGAGGCTGCTGAAAGTTAACCCAAGTTAGTCACTTTCTACTCTTCTTAAAAATTTAGCATGAGAGAGATAATCACGGATCCTACAATTGGCCGAACGTATGAAATAAAAAAAAACTAAAAAAAATGTAGCTGGTAATCTCTTAAAAAGAAAAGAAAAAAGTTGAATAGAATTTTCGAAAGAATGTAAGGATCATTTAAAATCAGTCGCCTTACTTTTCGCCCTACCCTGTATAAGTTGGTGTACGCACGTGCCCGCGCGTCTCTCTGTTATTATCTACAGAAACATCTACTGTTATTGTAATCCGATATGAAAGTATATTCTTTTACATGGATGAATTTAAACGATTTTTTTCTACCATAATAGATGTCGAAGAACCATGCTAACCCTTGTGCGATCGCTGTAGTAGACAAACGATTATTCGTCCCTGCCTCCTCGAAGGCCTTAAGGTTTATTGTCCCTAGCATAAAGGAGCCTTCCTTAATGCCGTATGTCCTTATGTGTCGCTTACAACAATTGAATTGCTTCAACCTGTCCGGTTTTATTAAGGTTAAGCTAAAACACTTGTCAGAAATAGTTACAATTTCAGTGTGATTACACACAGGCTTTCAGAAGAGTCAAACCAAACGAGATGGAGGGATGTAATAATGATTTATTTATATATTATATCTATATCTCTCTATCTTTATATCTCTCGCGTCATATATATATATATATATATATATATATATATATATATATATATGTAGCAAGTTATGAAAATATATTTATGACAATTAAGCTCTACAGAGGCTCCTGCGTTTTATCCCCGGAGGAAATCGTCAGACTAAAATGCATGGCGTTAGTTTTGCCGGGTGTTTTTATATACACGACTAGCTAGTTAACCAATCAGATTCTTTATTATTTACTCGTTGGGATTCTCACGAACAAAGGTTCAGTTGGTTTTACTTCCTATTTCTTTGTTGTTGTCTTAGCTAATCATTGGGCGTCTCATAAGCAAAAGTTCGGTTGATTTTACTTCCTACATTCTATTTTATTGTTCTGTTTTCTATAGAGTAACCTATCCCTGTTTCTTTGTTGTGTCAATATAATGGGTTACCTTACTTTAACATGTAGTCCTTTGTATTTCTGTTTTAGGTTTTAGTTTTAATTGTTTTTACTTTTTTGTTTAGTTTTTTATACTTATTTGTTTGTGTATTTATTTATTTATGTATTGTAAGCCTAAGGTAAATGTTATTCTGCGCAAATATATATATATATATATATATATATATATTAAAAATATATTTTAAAATATTTTTATTAAATATACTTTATATATATATTATCATATATATATATATATATATATATATATATATATATATATATATATTTAAATTAGTTACATTTATACTATACATTTCAGTGTTTCTAAACACACATTGTAATGTATAATATTTAAATACATTAATCTGTAGTAGCCCTTGTAGACACTGCGATCGAGCACTTTTTTATTTTTTCGACTAACTTGTGAGTCATGCTATATATGTGTGTATGTATGTATGTATCTCTCTCTCTCTCTCTCTCTCTATATATATATATATATATATATATATATATATATATATATATATATATATATGTTTATATCATCCACAAACAGCTGTTTCGCTGTACCACGGTTCTCGAGCATGGCTATAAATCTTCAAAGTGATATCAAATTCCAGCGTAGTACTTCATCTCCACTAGCAATGTATAATGTCCTCCATTGTAATGAGTGCAAGCAGGACGCGTCAATAAACCTTATATTTGATATAAAAAGTATTTGTCCGGGCGAAATTGCAGTTGGATATCCGGATAGACTCAAAGCCCTTTTGCATCTGCGTTTCTATTGCATACCTCAAGATGTCAAGATGAATGATCTTTAAAGTCAGGCGAGTGAAGAAGCATAACATCTTTTGAAGCCTTTGCGGATAAAAATTCCACCATTTAATTCATGCGCAATCATTTTTGGGGGAATGTTTACATAACACATATAAATTGTTTCGACATTTTGTTTCCTACAAAGAAGCACCTGGAAATATACCGCTTACATACAGATGAAGCGACAAGGACATACATACATATATATATAAATATAAATATATATATATATATATATATATATATATATATATATATATATATATATATATATATATATATATATATATTATGCAGAAATACGGACACATACTTTAGCGAATACATATATTTATATATATATATATATATATGATAAATATGTGTACGTATGTATGCATTATACGTATCTCTATCTTTCTCTATCTTTCTCTCTTTCTCTCTCTCACTCTCTCTTTCTCTCTCTCTCTCTCTCTCTATATATATATATATATATATATTACACGTGTTTCTGGCTATCAGTCGATCATAAGCGTAGCTAACATGGAAAAACATCGAACCGTAGTGTCCGTAGTCTGGAAGCTAAGGAAGCGGTATATATATATATATATATATATATATATATATATATATATATATATATATATATATATATATATATATACATATATTATGCATGCATACGTACACATACTTTATCAAATATATATATATATCTATATATTTGATAAAGTATATATATATATATATATATATGTACGTATACATAATGTGTACATATGTCTATGTCGCTCTATGTCTGTGTAAGCGGTATATAGTATATATAACAATTCACCTACCTAAAACGGCCGCCTAGACACAGAACTAAATACTGAGAAGTGTGTTTATTTTAACAATAAATTTTAAGTGAAAGAGTTGCGTAGTTTTCTTATTGTTTTTACCTGCGATAGAAACAGCGTTTTTAAGTGTTCCCGCTTCCTAAGCGATAAAGTGTATGCAAAATATTGCATTACGTGGTCCTTAATAGCACATGTGAGTATTTATTGATTATGTGTACGTAAATAAAATCCATCTATAGATACGTGTTTCTCGCTATCAGCCGTCATCAGCATGGCTAACCTGGACCAGAATCGAACCCTCGATATCTTTGTCTGACGTTTTATCGTCAAGCCATGACACCTTACCCGAGAAAATGTACGATTTTTTATCGCCTACATATTAACTTATGTAGTGTTCTTATTGTTTTTACTGACGATAGGAGCAGATTTTGTTTTTAGTATTTTTCTTCTTCCGAAGCGATAAAGAGTATTTGAAATATTGCATTAAGTCGCCTTTAAAAAGACGTGTCATTATTTGTATTTTATTTCTATATTTTTTTATTCATTTTTACGTAAATAAAAGTAATCCATGTACACGTGTGTCTGCCTATCAACCGTCATCAGACTGGCTGACCTGGATAAGATAAGATAAAGATTATTCACTATAAAGGGGACAGAATCGACAAAGCAAAGTATTATCTTAAAAGTGTGTATCTACTATAATCATAACACTATTAAACGTGAAAGGAGTAGGTTACGCAAATCTAAGTTAGCGATTAGAAAATGTGTATAGTTAGAATTGACCACACATGATATTCAAGACTGAGTTGTTAGAAAAAAGCATCTTGCGAAAGAACTGTGCAAGGAGAAGAATGAGAAGAAGACAAAGAAAGTGGTGAGAGGAGAACATCCGAGAGTCGACATGGCTGGTGCTGGGTAACATGATCTAGAAAGAAGAAAATAGGGAAGGCTTGTTGCCAGGTCATCTTTGTCATCCCAACGGTCATCCAGATCACGGGACAAATCAGATCAGATGAGATTTCGAATTTTTTTTAGATAAATGACTAATATAAAAGTTGTCTTTTTTTGGTTTAGAAAAGCAATGTGAAAAAATAAAACCAGATTTTGATAAATGCAATAAACTGGTCAAGGAACACAAAGGATTTCTCGATTTACATAAGTGAGGATGTTCTGTGCTTTGTTCCGCCAGCGGCCTCTGTTGAGCATTTCTCTGTACGTAGATAAATGAGTGTGATTTATGCAAAGAAACGCTTCTATATACAGTGGTTGCTTTGTCAAAAGTAGAAAAAGTTCAACACGCTGGTAACCAAAGATCGATCAAATTCCAATATAAATAACCAAAGTTTGAATAAATTCGTAAATAGATTGCCACCCATTTTGGCTTTTCGATATTAAGTAGCTTCCTTTAAAATTTTAGAGGAATCAATTGAGCTAGATCAGAAATATGTATTTAATTATAACATGTACTATATATAAAAGTATCTACTCGTGATGGTCTTACAACATACAACATTAAATAAATAAAACAATGTAATGAACAAAATAAAGCAGCTACTGTTGAAAAAAATCTCACTATAAAAAGGGCAGAATCGACAAATTAGTCAAATCAAAGTAATACAAAACTTTATCTTAAAAATTAAGATCGACTATAATATTTAATGTTAGGCAGGTAGTTTACGCCAAAATAGGTTAGCAAATGGAAAAGGCGTAGGTGTACAATCAGTCTCACCTGAAATTAAAGGCTGGTTTGTTTTTATAGGTTGTGATTAAATAAATGAGGTAGGTAAATGACTAAAAAAACGTTGTATTTGTCGTTTAAAAAATAAATGTGATAAAATGAAAAATACATTTTGATATATACGATGAACTTATGAAAAACAAGACACTTACTTGTTTTCGGTAAACGATGGCGTCCTGTGCTGTGTTTCGATAGACGGATAGTAAGCAATAGAATGTAAACAATGTGAAATAGCTAGATGAACGATCGACTATCAAAGGATACCAAGTTAAAACGAGATGTCTAGTAATTTTTCTGCATAGCATCTTACCGTCGTACAAGTGAATCATCTGAACGATGATAATAGCTACATGACACATAATCATGAGAAGTAACGTCAGGCATAAAAATTTTACGTGCATCAAATTAATATTTTGTACCTCAGTAAGAAAAGAAATGAGAAGTCTCTTGGTCAGAGAATGAATGGAAGGGACCACATACCTATCCTGTATTGGCACATTTTGAAACCGATATAAACATGTGGTGCTGTTTCTTCTCTAAAAGTTGAACATTGCGAAATTACTATTTTGCGACCATCGTTTACAGAGATTCTTTTAACAAGCTACATCGTGTAACAATGTTATCTAATACGAATAGCAAGGCTATGTATTTGCTGCAAGTATTATTCCATAAAGAATGGGATATATTAATTTGGCCTTAAGTAGTTATCACACCGACACTTGATTCACGTAGGCGTCATTACGAAATCAATTGTCATATCATATGCTCTATGAATAATTTAATTGTAATTTCTCTTAATTTTTCTCTCACACACACACATACACACACACAAACATATATATATATATATATATATATATATATATATATATATATATATATATATATGTATGTAAATTATAACTAAAATGAAAATTAGTAAGACCTGCAAATGGAAGCAAATCGGTATTTTCAGTTGTTCAAAACAAGGAGTAGTTTAGTTAATAAAAACATTTATTTTTCATCTCTTTCTTTCCTTAAACCAGGCTTTTCAAAGATTAAAATCTTATCATCAGAGGAAAAATTATGATTGATAAGTTGACAGGGTAGGACTGTCAAAGTTCCAAATTTGAAAAAAGTTTTCTTTTAAAAATTAGAAATTAAAGAAATTCAAAAAACTTCTTTAAATATATATATTTGTTTCATTTTACTTCAGTCGAAGTCCTCAGAAATCAAAGGGCCCTTCCTGGAGCTAACACTTCCTGGGGCTATCCAGATAAGATACATAGGTATTCGCCTGTTCCAATAAAGTACTCCTTTAGCTCTCAAGTGTTGAGTTAGTAAAAGTGTTAAGAACATTCATTTTCCTCTCCCCAATTGAACAGTTGAGTATGTAATGTATATATTTCTTTCAGTTACTTGGTCTTGCTGGGTTCCAGGAAAATAATTCATCTAGTCTGGTGATGTTACTTGAGGTAACATCACTAGAAAAAGGTGCACCATTCTTCGTATAAGCTGGTGCATAGCCAAACCGAACAGATCTTATTTGGGTATCGAATACTATGTTATTTCGAATATTTGGTCAGGGTTTACTTGTAGGAGAAAGTATCCTCATGTCAGGTTTTCTCTAACAAACCCTTTTACAGAAAGACCGAAGACAATGGCGGATTGTGTCTAGTAGGTTATTCGAAGTCCCCTATATATATATATATATATATATATATATATATATATATATATATATGTGTGTGTGTGTGTGTGTGTGTGTGTGTGTGTCAGTTATATGTAAAACGTTGTTAGTATCCCTAGGAATTTAAACTGCATATTCTTTCTTTGTTTTAAAATCGCTAAAAGCTTTAGACTATATATATATATATATATATATATATATATATATATACATCCACTGACGCGCTGTTTAGCTTTATCACAGCTCTTTATGTTTGCTAGATAGATAAGTGGTTCGAACAGCGTTTGAAATCCGACCATTTTGCGACATTTGAAGCCTGTATCCGCGACGAAGGAATCTAACTTATAAAATATTTTGACTACATACATGCAGGCATGTTCTAACTATAGTTTATTCTAAAGACAAGAATATCCTCAGACCAATCTAACAATAATGTGACGTGGATCAGAAGTAATACAGAGAAATGAAAGACGGTATTAACATGTGACAAGATTAGTTTTTCGAAAAATAAGAGCTAAGAATTGGTGTCTGGGATTTGTCGTTTCATATATATACATATTTTTATTAATAATTACCTATGGCATTTATTCTCTAATAGGAAGGCAATCCTATAAACTTACAAACGGATGCGAAATGGTGGTCTTATATATATTTATTTTAATTAGGGTGATAGTTATTTTTTCATAAGGCGGTTTCCGGGCATAAGTTAGGTACTGGGTAGAGATCAATAAGCTATTAACTCTAAGCATACAGAATGATCACTAGATAACGTATATTTTTATACATATATAGATGATCTGATTAATCTTACATATGGTACCGTGTTTACATCCAAACAATCCCTAACAAATCGATATTTTTATCAATATATATATATATATATATATATATATATATATATATATATATATATATATATATATGCTTTAAATTAAATAAAGGAAAGTTGCAAACTATCGTACACGGGTGGCACAGTGTAAGAGAATATGATTGTTTTTCTGACTAGTATCAGTAAGCGTATATATATATATATATATATATATATATATACTAGTGTTTGTTATTATATAAACTATTTAAATGGGTAAGATGAGTGAAAATGTGTGAATAAATACTAGTATTGGGACAAGTAATCGGAATCGGGAATCGGAAAATTCAGAATTTTTGGAGTATTTAAATCTGAAAAATGTGTTCCATATTTTTCGATGTTAAAAACGATTCTTTTTATTGTTTTTTTTTTATTTGTTCGCTTTAAAACAAGATTTACGATTGCTAATGATAAATGATGAATATTTATTGATTTCAAACTACCAGTAAAACTAAAATTTATAAATTACCCCCCCACACACACACACACAAGTGTGTTTTTACTTTAACGAACATATATGCACATAATACATGGGATTTTAAGGTAATTCGAAAATGAAAAAACGGCAATAACCACTCTATAGGTAAATATTTTAAGATTAAAAAAATCGGAATCGGAAATTGTATCGGAATCGGGAAAAATATTGTAATCACCCTATCACTAATGGAGACATACCTGTTGATCACAATATAGACACAGTTATTATAGCTTTTACTTGTGCGAATTACATAAATACAACATTATACGCGCAGACATATACACTTATGCTAAAGATTTCTACACACACATTAACTTTAAAAGTAAAGTAATATCGAATAAAACTAGACCAAAAAGCAATGGGGTACAAGTGGTATTGTACTTACTAACATAACCTATGAGTAACACACTGTGTAAGTGGGTTGGGCGATACTATCATAAAGACATGGTTATATAGAAAATAATAAGGAAAGCTAGTGCATATAAATCGCTTAGCAAAACATGCTTCCTGTGCCTTAATGAAATTTAGAAATAATTAGATTTTTAGATAGAGATAAGAAACTTAGTAAGAGAGCAGACCCCTCTATTAACTGAAGCAACTTTAAAAAAAATAATTAATGATCAGTTAATTATTTTACGAGTGAATCTTGTACATAAATATATATAAATACATAAACATACCTACATTTATAAAGACTACATTTTTATTTCTTCCAATCCTCTACTATCTGAAGCAACTTAAATTTCCGATAGGCTAAAACGACTTTGTGAACTTTTTAATGTTTCCTGATGCAACTGCCGAATTTGGACCATCTGGGCGTTCAGCATCAGTTCTTTATTTTGTAACCGCGTTTAAAGTCAGCATCCCATCACCTAACCGTTGTTTCTGAGGAAGCAAAGACCAAATAAAATTATTATGTAATTGCCTTGCCTTACCATACCATCAGAAATCAATGCGTTATCGACACATAACATTTAGATGTTCCATTGTTTAGAAAATGTTCAATAGCTTCACTTAAATAACTGTAATTTGTAAACTAATGATCCGATAAGGCTTAAATGTTGACACATGCAGTTTAAAAGTTAACAATTTATATTAATCATATATTATTTTTATCGCTAGCGCTATATGGGAGCGTATATATTTATAACATAAAATTATTCATGGGCAGGTGTTTCGTCGTATACGACTCAGCAGCATGGTTAGACCTAGCGAGATTCGAACCCGGGAACTAGGAGTCTAACGCCCGACGCTCTACAACTGACCTAATAAATGCTGTAATTTTATTTATATATATGTTTACTCAATTTGCGAAACTGATAACTGAACATACTCATCTTTTTTTATACAGAAAATACTAGGTGGAAATCGTTGTTCGCTTTACTAATGCGATGGCTCCATTATACGAACGTATATATATATATATATATATATATATATATATATATATATATATATATATATATTCTCGGAAGTTTCTCAACCATAAATACTATATTTAAAAAAAAAAAAAAAAAAAAAAAACTTATTGTCCCAAGTCTTTCAGTGGAAAATCACTCATGTAAGTCAATTTATTTTTTACAGTTATTATATTAGTTTGTTTCTAACACTATTTTAAGGGATCATCAGTTGTTTACCATGACAAACTGTTTCGGGAATTATATATATATATATATATTATATATATATACATATATATATATTATATATATACATATATATATTATATATATACATATATATATTATATATATATATGTAGTAAGCTATGAAAATATATTTATGGCAATTAAGCTACACAGAGGTGGGGATGAAACTCGGGAACCTCTGTTTAGCTCAATTGTTATAAATATATGTGCATAGCCTACTACCTAGCTCTACTTACGTATCTAGCACTGTTGAAGTAAATACTGAAAATTGATACATAAAAAAGTATATCTCTTTATAAAGTTGTATGTAGATACATAAATAGTAATATATATATATATATATATATATATATATCTCTCTCTCTCTCTCTCTCTATATATATATATATATATATATATATATATATATATATACATATATGCATATATATATAGTAATCCAGGTGAAGTAGAAAATTACAAGATAATAATCAACAGAATTTTAACTGGCCTTCTAAAAAAGTGCTAAATAGCAAATAGAGCTAGTTATACATATAATTATTTTTATTTATACATACATGTACAAAAAGATCAGATATTTTTCCACCTGATGAGGTCTTAATTTTTAATAACTATTGATCGATAACATCGGCAAGCACTTGTAGTAGCATTTTCTACATGTCTGTATAGATAAAAATAATAATATATACTAGCAAATATATGCTCCCTCTAGTCGCATATTTTTGCTAGGCTGCCGCGTCAGAAATGAACGCTCACCCGAAAACCGAGGTAGCCCCAGTCATATTTTTTGGCTGTTTAGACATTGATTTTCTTTGTTTCCTACCAAAAATATTTTTAGTTAAAAGTAAATATAAAAAAATTTCGACCCCACCTAAAATCGTTTTCCTTCCACCATAAATAGAAATGTTTTTATTTATAAAACAAAAAAACGAAATTGTTTGTGCCACATATAGAACTATTTTTACTGAAGAAAGGAAAAAAAATTGTAAAAAGAGAAGAAAATCACATCTTTTATTTTAATAAATTAAACACGGAATAATAAAAACAGTTTGCAAATAAAAGCTTCACGGCGTAAAAGGTAAAGCCAAAATACTAAACACACTTAAGGTCGTAATGAAGATATTGGAAGGTTGTCAAACTGGGGAAAAGGTGTACTTAAAATAAAACAGTAAAACAATCAAATACAGCGAACACGATTGGATATTTAAATGCTGTCGAGAAAAAGTTTACCTACATTAAATTCATTAGAATGTGTGTGGTTTTTTAAATAGTCATTTTTAGATCAATTATTACTTTAATTAAACAATTTGATTCAATGAATTTGTTATAATCAACAATTTTAAAAAACTAAATACAGCGAACACTGTTATTCAAATCTGAAAAGGTGTACCTAAAATAAAAAAAAATAAAAATATCGGTACTCTTGTACTGTAGGACCCGCGCTAACTTTGATCATGACCCTAACTCTAAACCCTAACCCTAACCCCCACTTTGATCCTGACTCTAACCGTAACGACGGGGTCAAAGTTAGCTCGGGTCCTACAGTAAAAAAAGCACCAAAAAGTCAAATAGAGTGAACACGATTATTTATTTAAATGCTATCGGAAGGAAAGTCTACGTAAATAAAATTCGTTAGAATGAGTGTGTGTTTGTTAAATTACCTTTTTTTAATTAAACAATTTTATTCTAAAATCAGTTATATTGTTTTCCAGTACAATATGTTAATTTTTTTTGTTGACAGAACAGAATAAAAATCCAATCTTTTATTAAAATAAGTAACACACGGAATAATAAAAACAGTTTGTAAGTAAAAGCTTTACAGCGTAAAAGGTGAAACAGGAATCATAAACACATTTAAGGTCGTAAGAAAATGATAATATTGGAAAGTTTTCAAATCAGCAGAAAACGTGTACGTGAAATAAAACTATTAAAAAATCAAATACAGTAAACACGAACAGTTTTTTTAAATGTTCTCGAAAAACGTTTACCTAAACTAAATTGTGTGCGTCTGTGTGTATTTTTAAATAGTAATTTTTATATCAATTATTATTTTAATTAAATAATTTGATTCAATAAATGTGTATTTTAAAACATAATGGCTAATAAGATTAAGAAAATAAACAAAATTAGAACGTTTAAATTTTAAAAAATCAGAGTAGAAGTAACACAGTAAATGCCAGCGTTTTGTTTACATTTGAAATAACGTGCCCGTCTTGCGTCCATACTGAATAATAAGAGGGGGTAACCGTTTCAATGCATGGCTGTTAAATCAGTTTAGCAATAGATAGATTAACTACGTAACTCATTTCATATATATATATATATATATATATATATATATATATATATATATATATATATATATATATATAATAAAATAAATAATTATAATGTATAAGTAAGATTGTTAGCGAGCAAAATAGCGTAAATGAAAAGAACACTCATGAGTGTATATTTGCGAATACTAATTTGTTAGAAGTTTAAAAGCAAATAATTATGTAAATTGAGAAATGAGCATAGTGTTTAAGGCGGTTTATGTAGTAGTATATAAATAAGCTGGCAGACTAAGTAAATAGTAATATTACTCCGATGGAGTTTCGGCTTCAGACAGACAGTCAGACAGACAGATACATAATCTCTATTATTATTAATATATATATATATATATATATATATATATATATATATATATATATATATATATATATATATAATATATATTATAGTTATCAACAAGAGGCTGCTTCGAAGTTTCACAGTTAATCCGTTTGGCTAAACGTAGCGAGCGTTATCACGCTTGATATTAAAATGTTTATACGCCGGATCAATTCGAACTCTTACCAGTGGTTACGGCTGTCTTACCAGTTGAGCTAAAGAACTCGCTACTTTTAGTAGGAGAAATTATATCAGATATTAACGTATAGCCTACAGAATTCCTGAAAGTAATATTTGACAGAGCGTGGTACGGTGCCATCCTTGTGTGTTTTAAACCTTTTTGTTCATCCCACGGCTGAGTCGCGTATGCCTCATTGCGCCGCCAATTATTGAATCAGATGTTCCAACCCGCTCGAGCAGTGTGAAATTGAGTCGTGATTATGCAAAGGTGTCTATACGGAAATAATGATCTCGCGATATGTTGATAAGTGGTTGTTAAGTGAGGGCCTTCAGAGATGTTAGGGTGGCTGCAGGCAGGGAGGCAAGAGATATCGAGTCGGTGTGATGTTTTCTTTTCAATGAAGAAATGCAAATTGCTACTCAAATTTGTTGGAGTTTATCAGGAGATGATAAGTACACGCTTAACAAGATAATTATTTTCCTCAAGTTACTCAACTTTATATATATATATATATATATATATATATATATATATATATATATATATATATATATATAATTTTGTTGTTGTTGTTGTTTAGTATCTATGTACGTATACGTTTCGTTCTTTTTAATCGGGACTTGTCAGCATAGAGATGTAACTATTCACTACTGATCGCACGATTCGAAACCCCGGGTTCCGAGTATTTTGACAACTACAATTCCGACATCTTGAACCATACGGCCACGGCCGAGTAGCTGGATGAAAAGCTATAATTTTACCACATATTTCGGCGGCTTGACGTTGTGTGTGTGTTAGCATATCAGATTCAACCACCTGGAGTTAGTTAGTTTTTTAACACATTGCGAATATTTCCACTGGAAATTGTCGGATTTAGAATGGATAAAATTTATGTGCTTAAGAGGAAAATCAAAAATTCGTCTTACCTTTGTGTAATATTGATTATGTAGATATTTTGTAACACACGGCGAAATATTGGTGAGTGTTAATTTTTGAAGCAAGATTGCAAACTATTAATTATGTCATAAACGTTGTTTTCTACTAAATTAAAATATATACATTCTGTTTAACATGAAGTGTAAATACTTGAGCTTAAGTCTATCTGCAATATTTTACATATACTGGGAACCCATTACTTATTTAATCATGAGATTTGTGTTATGTAATTGTCTTGGAGATATAGCAATAATTTGAAGTGTGAACCTCAGACTTTTCGTTATATATATATATATATATATATATATATATATATATATATATATATAGAGAGAGAGAGAGAGAGAGAGAGAGAGAGAGAGAGAGAGATAGAAGAAAAAAGAGTGATAAATATGCGACGATTGTCCAAATTTATTTCAAATTTCAATAGTTCAATGCAAGGTGTATTCAGTAATAAACTAGTGTTTATTATTCTATCCTAATATATATATATATATATATATATATATATATATATATATATATATATATATATATATATATATATATGGGGTAAGGTACACGATAATTCATAAAAATGAAATGCCGTATTGGACAAAATGTGTGAGAAATGACAAACGGAAAAAAGGTTAAAGTTCAGGAGAAAAACAAAAACAAAACATTTGACCGATTTCGTTCGTGTTGGCGAAATAATTTCCGAATCTTCACTTTTTCTGAAGACGTTCGCCAACACGAACGAAACCGGTCAAATCTTTAGTTTTTGTTTTTCTCCTGCACTTAAACATGTTTTCCGTTTGTTATTTTTCATATATATATATATATATATATATATATATATATATATATATATATATATATATATACATTTTCAGTATCCGACAGTTGTTTCAGAACCTACTCGGTTCCTCATCAGGGATATACTGATTAGCAAAAATTAGATTCGCCAATACATAGTTATAAAAAGATAAAAAAATAAACAAACCAATTACATTTTATATTATTTAGACGAGAAAAACCTTTTGCGTAAGATGACATGCTGACAACTACCTCTAATGTAAATGTAATATTAACAAACATCTTTCTGGTGTGCCCTTTACCGTCCAAAAAGATCTGACCACAATCAAAGTAGCCCATTATTCTTTAATGACAATATGCTAGGTTTGTGGTGAATAAAAGTAAATATGAAATACATAACGGGCGACACTACTCATCTGCATAGCCGGCGACACAACTTCTCTACATAGCCGGCGACATGGAGTAGACGAATTCATAGGTGTAAACCATTAGTAGAAGCGATAGTAAGAACATATTAGTATTCTTTTTTATAGTATTTTTGTTGTCATAAACGTTATTTATAGTTGCTTTATTTTTCGACCCTTCAATTATTTAGAATAGAATTATAAACATATGTGTATAGCTCGATCAAATGCTGAAAACACTCATATATATATATATATATATATATGTATATATATATATATATATATATATATATATATATATATATCAATATATATATATATATATATATCAATATATATATATATATATATATATATCAATATATATATATATATATATCAATATATATATATATATATATCAATATATATATATATATATATATCAATATATATATATATATATATATATATATCAATATATATATATATATATATATATCAATGTATATATATATATATATATATATATATATCAATATATATATATATATATATATATCAATATATATATATATATATATATCAATATATATATATATATCAATGTATATATATATATATCAATATATATATATATATATCAATATATATATATCAATATATATATATATCAATATATATATATAAATATATATATATATATATATCAATATATATATATATATATATATCAATATATATATATATATATATATATATATAAATTATAAATATATGTATATACATATATGTATATATATATATATATATATAAATATATATATGTATGTATATATATATATTGATATTGAACGACATAGAAACAGTTGAATGTGAAGTAGATCGCAGCCTTACGTAATTCTTGTTAGAATTTTGGAGAGAATGATCAACCCAATATACTTATTTTATCCATGTATGTGACGAGATATGCAAAGACAGTGATTAATCACGATCCAATTTCTCATAGCCGGAAGTGGTTACACCATCTAATTTTATAATTGCTATCATAATGAGGCACACTTGAATCAAGCATAGTTGAAGCAGCTATTGAGATCACAATGGAAAACTGTCAGTTTATTCATGAAATAATACTTGCAGGGAGTACAAAGTGACCCAAAAATGTCACCATGGAGTCGATCATAAAATTAACACCCTATCAGCAAACGAACGGTATTTGATACAAATAAACTTCAGTCATTAATCTCCAGTACTCGTTGTGTTATTGTCGTTCAATATTATGCGAAGTGTTTTTTACATGAAGAAAGCCGTTGTTTGAATTGAAATGTTTTAGTGACCTTAGGGTGACCTTAGTAAAACGGAAGTCAGCAAAATCACGTGACTCCCAGGAGAGAGAGAGAATCAAAGCAGACGGATAAAAGGCAATGGATGCCGCTTTGGCTTTTTATCTACGTATCATAAACATATTTTGGTGTGATATCTACATTGTGTTATCAAATCTCCACCTCGTATTGGAATCAGCCCATTACAATGGAAAAAAAACACTTCTCCTAATTGGGTTCGGAATTATGTGCGGTTACCGAGCCTTGAACAATAAATCTAACTCCTAAAACTAACACTAACCCTAACCCCTAATCCTTGCATCTAAGCCTTATTTCTAACCCTAACATCAACCCCTTACCCTGAATCCTAACTCTAAACCTAACCCTAACCCAAAACTTTCTCTAGACCCTAGTGCAAAAAAGATATCGTGCGACACTTCAACCTCATATTCAGCGAGAAGTCACTGAAATCTCAGTAATCTATTACGACGAATGGAGAGCTTACGCTAAATAAACCTAATTGAATTTTGTGTCATGTTTTGTAATTATCAGACAAATTCTGTCGGAATCCGAACACCAGAAAACACATACAAAGAAATTGATAGATCATGACTTGACGCGAAGATTCGTTTACTGAAAAAGTAGCACCCGTACGGTGTATATATGTGTTTTTGTAGATACAAAGCGAACGCAACACCAAGGCGTCGTGGGCACTATGGAAGAGCGAGCGTGCTAACTATAGCTACATGTACCGAGACAAGCTATCTATCTGTCTATCAATCTCTTTGTCTTTCTCGTGCGCGCACGCAAGTGATTCGTTACTTTAAAGTGTTGGTTTTCTTTCTCTGGTTTTCTCTGTCACTGTTGCTTTCTGATTAAAAAACATTCTTATAAACAAACATCGGCGATCGAGTCGTTTTGTCTACAGACGATCAAGAACTTAGATTGCTTACGATGGCAACGGATGAAAATTGTTTATACACACCACCTACAACCGAAACTGGTAAACTTTGGTGTTACTTCTATCAGTAGGATGTGATTGATTTTATTTTTTATTTTTTTGTGGAAATCGCTCAAGACACAATATACACCACTTAATGCAAAGAGCTAAAAAAACAAAAGTTAAATTCTAGCCGACGATAAGTGTTATATGGGTAGATTATGACCCTAAACACAGCAATCCCACCCTTTTGTCAGAAACATCGCTCAGGAAAAGAGGAGATTCAAACATTAAATGCAATGAGTGCCGTAACATTATTTTTCTCGCTTGCTACCTTTGTAAAAACGTCCACGTTCAATCCAAACATGATTTTTTGTTCGAAAAATGTACATTTTCTAAACAAATTTATTTGTTCGAAACATGTACATTTTCCAAAAATAACTTTTTGTTCAAAACATGCACATTTACCAAACATATTTTTTTGTTAAAAACATATACATTTTCCAAACATAATTTTTTGTTCAAAACATGCACATTTACCAAACATATGTTTTGGTTCAAAACATATACATTTTCCAAACATAATTTTTTTTTCGAAACATGTACATTTTCCAAACATATTTTTTTTCAATACATGTACCTTTTCGAAACATAATTTTCTTTTCAAAACATGTACATTTACCTAACATAATCTTTTGCTCGAAACATGTACATTTTCCAAACAAATGTTTTTGTTCGAAAAATGTACATTTTCTCAAAACTTCAACATTGGTTTAAATAGTTTTATGGCTTCAAATATATGAATAACTAGCAGGACCCGTGTCCCGGCGTTGCCCGGGGAAATATAACAGCCTGATTTTAATTTTTAAGTTTAATAAATAGATTCAGAAAATAAATCATTTCACTGGAAGTAATTTAAGTAATCAAAATAGAATTGATGTTTTACCTTCTGGTGCCAATATGTATAGACATTGTGAAGAGCCTACCCTTGAACATCCTACATAAAACTGCCCATGACTAAAGTAAGGTGAAGTCAAGTTTAGACCAACCACTGCCAATGATTGTCCTTGGGACTTGTTAATTGTCATGGCAAAACACAATTTAACTGGGAACTGAAGCCTTTTAAATTCTATTGCAGAATCCGACGGAATAATGGGTATTCTGGGAAGCAATGTCAGTTTGCTCCTTGCCACACCAGTTAGTATTACAGTTTCTATCACATGAGGTTTCATGCGTTTAACACACAGTCTCGTTCCATTACATAGCCTTGGAACATCAAGATTCCGGAGTAACATAATTGGGCATCCAGCTTTCAGCTTTAATTTGTGTGTTGGCATACCAAGCAATTCTAATGAATTTAAAAATTATGTAGGGTATTGTACAGCCTGGTCGTCATCAAGAGTAGAATCCACAGAAGTGAAAGTTTGTTTATCACCTGGAATTTCATCAAGCAGTTGTTGATTGATGACATGTACCATGTCATTTTCAGTAGCTAGAATTGCTCTTTCCGTTAGCCATTCAGGATGCACATAGTTTTCGGCTATATTTGGATAAACTTTGCTACTAAGTTCTATGAGTGATGAAACAATTGAGCCAATACCTGGAGTAATAACAATCTTGCCATTGTTGGTTGTTGCAAGCTTGCCATCACCTATTTTTAGGAGTAGGGAGGCAAACTCACCAGCCATTGGGTCATTATTGAGATGTACACGCATGTTTGTATATAACGTTACAGTCTTAATGTACTTCCACAAATATGAAAATGTAATGCAAGCATTAAGCTCGTCAGCGGGACATCCACGTGGAACAATAGGAAGCGTTTGTCGGAAGTCACCTGATAATAAAAGTGTTATGCCACCCATAACAACATCACGTTTCTTGAGATCACGCAATGTTTTATCTAGAGCATCGAACGCTTGTTTATGTGCCATTGTACATTCATCCCATACGATCAAGGAACAATTTTGTAAAACTTTAGCTGGATCTGATCCTCTTTCTATTTGACAAATTGGATCAGCATCTTTTGTTAAGGATAATGACAACTTAAATGTGGAGTGAGCTGTTATACCACCAGGAAGAAGAGTGGCTGCAATGGCAGATAATGTGACTGCCACAGCTATTTTGCCTTCTGACCTAACTTTAGCAAGAATTAACTTGGTAACAAATTTCTTTCCTGTACCTCTGGGTGCATCAAGGAATATCAGGCCACCTTGCTGATCTTCTACAGTATTAACTATAGTACGAAAAATATGAATTTGCTCATTATTTAGTTCGATTTAGATCGATTAGGTGAGGTAAGACCCAATTTTGTCAGTGTTTTACCATTCATCCTATAAGTCATAGCTTCTATATGTACTAAAGCCATATTGAAGATGTCGTCTGAAAGTGTTATATCAACTTCAGGCTGTTGATTGCATTTCCTAAGAAGGAAATCTTCAGTAAAAGCTTCTTCAAGTAGTCCATGTGCACTACATGCATCCCTGAATGTAGTCATAACTTGACCATTGATCGTTTTTAGGTCATTAAAGCTCTGTGTACCTCTAACATTGTGTAGAAGCAGTCTCAAACAGAAGCAGTGAAATTGATTTGGATGCACGGTGCATACCCTGCCCAAAACTTCTGTTTTTTTAACGTACGGATAGCCTGGAACTGGCTTACCCTGTAATCGTTGCTTGAAGACCTTAGTTTTTGTGTCCCAGGTATAATAAAGTGGAACTTCTGAGTACAAAAATGTACATGCAAAAAAATCTGATTGACACAATTTGAAGAAAGCTGTTAGAGTGGTTGAAGTTGGATTTGCAACTCTATCTGCCGCAGTACTTTCAGTAAAGTATATCCGCTGTCCATTTTCTAGATGAACTGATAGGTGAATAACTGGGGGATGATATACATGTATGTGAAAGTTAAGTATTCTCCAAATGGTTTCATTGGTTGATATGTAACGTTCCGTTTCGTACTCTTAACTTCATCATGAGCATTACTTTCAATTGTGAAGGTATCTTGATCACTACCTTTATTTACATATTTACAAATGTATTTTATTGATTTTACGCTGTTGCAATATTCAACATTGATATGTGCATCAAAAAATTTACAAAGCAGTTTATTATGTGGTTCAATGCATCGGTTGTCTACAGGAACTGTTATGTTGCCAGGTAGGGTAACTGTCGTCTCAAAACCTCCAGCTAAAGGAGATAGTTGTCGATATTGTGGGTAGCCATTTGTATCCGATTGAGTTTCACTCAAGAAGTGTCTGGGATATCTCTTACTGCAGTGTCGATCTTTGAGACAGAGTGAACATCTGTTTATGTTTTCACATGGTCCATGAATCATATGGTGCCTAATGATATCATGTAAAAGATGCCACTGGATCCGGAATTTCCACACTGATAACTGAATCTATGTCAGAGGATCTCAATTTTTGTTGCACCTCCATTATGCTCCATCACCATCTGAAATTGTTGGATATATACATTTTCTCTGTGAAGCATGCTTTGCAATGCAAGAACAATATCTAATTTAGTGTTGTAGAAAGAGTTATATCTAATCGGCCCATACATTTGCTCGCCAGAAGGTGAATCGTAACATAAAACGGGCAGCACTTTTCACGGACACCATCGTCCGCCACCAGGCATTTGGCTCATGTGACTCAATCGCAGTCATTTAAAAATAGAGAATAATGGGTATTATTATAAATAATCATATAATAGGCAATCCCCCCTCCCAATACATGTTATTTTATTTCGGTTTAGTTGTATTTGTTTAACTTTTCGAAATAGTAGAAGTAACGTTGATGGATTTTCCGCACATTCCTGCGTCTTCTGTCGATTTAAATATATTGTACAATTCTGTGTTTTATGCCCCCCTCTCTCGGATACAATATTTTTCTTTTCGTTTATTTATATTTTGTTACTTTTCAAAACAGATCCACCACATCAACCTATCAATCCCGCCACACCCCACTGCTAGGCATTTGACTCATGTCACTCAATCGCAGTCAATTAAAAAAATAGCGAATAGTCTTCCTTATTGAAAATAATCATATAATCGTCATTTTATTTCTCCCCGACCATCCGAATACAAATTATAATGCTCTGCAGGTTACATTAATTATGTGTGTGTTTCAGTGGTGCTCATTTTCCATTTGTCTTTTCAGCCAAAGGAAATGTAATTTCTATACAAAGATAATGTGGGGTGGGGTGATTTTAATGGGGCTCTGTATGCCTCTTTAATTAATCGCTGAGATTTCAATTCCCCCCCCAACATTGGATTAAAAAAAATGCATCTATTCTGTTTGTGTATGTTTTGGTAATTTTCTCAAAGTATTTAACGTTGAGAGAACTTTTCACAAGGAAGCAATTGTTAGTGTAATTTATTTATTAATAATTTATAAAAATAATAATATTTATATTTATTGTATGAAATAAACTGTATCAAAATAGTGAACAGTTATTTTGAAAATAAAATGTTATCATTTAAATGAATAGCCATTAAAAGAATGGGAAAAATACGTGCGAAAGAAGAAGTAGGTAATGTCATTTGGCTAATCTATAACCTTTTTTTTCCGAACGTATTACGTTGTGTCAAATTCTGTAGAAGTAAAGTTTTTTGTTTTTCTTTTAGTAAGTAAAAACGTAATTGTTTTATCTTATTTTTTATAGTTGGAATTTTTCATGTTTGTTATTATGTAATCGCTGTCCTTTAAGTATAATAATGAGAAAAACGTAAAGAAAAAATGTATCTTTTCGGTTTGTTTATGTTTTGTTTATTTTATCAAAGTCTTTAACGGTTAGGGAAGTTTTACCAAAGAAGCAATTGTTATTATATTTTAGTTAGTAATAATTTATAAAAATAATTTTTTTTTTTTTATTGTACGAATTAAAAGTTTCTCAAAATAGGCAACAGTTATTTTTGGAAATGAACATTTATCATTTAAATGAATAGACATTAAAAGAATGGGAGGAACCGTGCGAAGCAAGAATTAGGGAATGTAATTCGGCTATTCTGTAACCGTGTTTTTTTTTCTTAACGTAATCCGTTGTTTTTTTTTTCGTAAAGTATTACGGTGGGTCAGAATCTGTAGAAGTAAATTTATTTGTTTTGTTTTAGTAAGGAAAAGGTAATTTTTTTATATTATTTTTTAGAGATGAAATGTAATATATTTGTTGATATGTAATTGGTGTCGTTTATGTAAACTAATGTGAAAAACGTAAAGAATAAATGTATGTAATCGGTTTGTTTATGTTTTGTTTATTTTCTCTAAGTATTTAACGGCGAGGGAAGTTATCCCAAAAAAGCAATTGTTATAGTATTTTATTTAATAATAATTTATAAAAATAATAATTGTTTATTTATTGTAGGAATTACAAATTTCTCAGAATAGTGAACAGTTATTTTTTAAATGTTAAGGTATAATGTAAATGAATAGCCATTAAAAGAATGGGGAAAATCCGTGTGAAGTAAGAATCAGGGAATGTTAATCGGTTAATCTGTAACAGTTTGTTTTTTTCTTAACGTATTCCGTTGGTACAAATTGTGTAGAAGTTGTTTTTTTAAAGTAAGTAAAACGTAATGTTGTTTATGGTAGATGTATAATGTAAATAGCAGAACAGGAACGGCGTATTACCTGAAGTAGTCGTAGGTCGGTAAGGGAAATCGGAATAACTGGTTAAGCGTAGTGAATGTGGCAGGCGTTTCGTGAACTGTATACGCTGTTCGAGGCTGAGAGTATGAGATTGCGTAATAGTATTTAACGGAAGTGACGTAGGCACATGTATTGAAGGGAGCGTCTGTTATATTTTCTGTGCAACGTATGCTACTGTGTTGTAATGTGAAGACGGACCTAACATAAATAATAAGGAGTAAAATGTGTAAAGTATCCGTTGTGTAGTTGTACCCGGTGTAGACTGGTAGCGTGGGAGAAGTAAAATGTTAGAGAGAAATGTTCTTGCTACTACCTGTATGGTGTCTGTTTTGGGGAGAGTGACTGATGGAGGAACGAAAGTAACAATTTGCCCGTGGTGGATGTAAGACTGTAGAGTTTGCTAAGAACACGCTCGAGCGAATAAGCTTGATGTTGTAGCGATTGTAGTAACGTATTGAGTTCGAGTTTATTTTCCTATTCGACGCGAAGGTACAGGGGAAAAACGTCTTTACTTTATATATAAGATAAGTTGATATAGAACACTTTGATAAAATAAGTGTCTTAGGAGCGACATGTTATATTGTAGCAAGTGTTACGACCCTCAATCAACCTTCTCTCATGTAACTGCAGCGTAATCAATAATGTGGTGTATGTATTAGAAACATTGTTTATAAGTCGGTCGGCATGTTAGGTCTACGTTGAAAATCGCATTTTCTTAGGTTTGTCACGCTTTGATTTGAAACGAAATTGCCTTCAGTTTAAAATAACATTTTCTTCACTCGTTCACCCGTAAGTATGAAATAGTGCTTCTTTAGTATGTCACACCTAAGTATGATGAAAAATGTTTAATATATCATGCATGTTTTAAATAGTGTAGCATAGCGGTCGAATTTTCGCCACGTTAACAGATTATGTGTGCTTGCTGTGTCGTGTAATAATGCAACGCAATAGATAGTAGCAACGGTTGTAGAGTCGCGTCTCTTAATGCACAGTATTTGTGTGACAATGAAAAGAACACTTATCATCTAAAAAAAGAATTAAATGTTTCGCATGTCGTGCATGCATATCTGCCAGTGTAAAAAAGACTATTCTTCACAGTTGTTGACTTTTATTATTGCACCTGGTCTGCACATATGAATAACTAATTTTCATGTGTGGAGACAAACTGACTGAAATGAAAGGATAAATGGAAAAAAGGGATCGATTTTCAGAAAACAGAGAAAAGAGCAGAGAGAGAGCGAGTGTTGGCTAGATTACAAGCTATTCGTTCTTAAATAGACAACCGTTTTGATTTAAAGATTTTTTTCATGAGTTTGCTTGCACTTGAGCAATCGTTGAATGTATTGAGAAATTGTAATTAGTATATGATTGATCTCTAGTAAAGCGGATTGATCATGTTATCCCACTTCAGCTGAGGGAGCACTCGCAGTTTACAAACAATTAACTAAATAAGAGAAATCTGATGCAGCGCGAATTAAAGAAGCACTATTCCCTGCCTTTACCGTTGACAAATGTACGGCGTATGAGAAGTACGAGGAATGTGTGTTGCGTCCAGGTGAGACCGCATATTTGTATTTAATGAATCAGCAGAAACTGTCAGCACTTTTTGGGGGAATTCCAGATCATGTCATGGTGTGCGTGTTTGTACGGGACTTCATGATCCTGTAAAAATACTGTTGCGCCTCTCCTCCAGGGTGGATCAGTTGACCTTAGACGAAATGTCGGCTCCAGCTTAACTGTTTATTAAAAACAATGTTAAATGATGGGAACCAGTCGTGGCTGCGGTACAGCCTGCTCAAATCACTTAACAATCTCTGAGCATGGGCTGAGCTAATTATAAGTGTTATAAATGTAATGACCCTAATCATTTCGCGAGAGACTGCATACAGTGGAGACAGACCACCCATCGCTGCTGTTATCGGTCTAACAAGACCGGTCATCTAGTCGTGTATTGTCTGGGGACGAAGAATCTACGCCAGTCTTTCCCCAGTAGGAATGTTACCCCGGCGCTACCTATCATAACCGTCTATGTTGATGATGCACCATGCTTGGCTCTCCTCAACACTGGATGCTCACATTCTATTTTGAGAGTAAAGCTATGTCCCTCTTGGCCAAAGCAGAAGATGGCGGGACTACATTGACTAACGCTACGCACGATTGTTGCGGAAAAAGGTACAATTAGGATTCGTACAGAGACAGGAAACGTTGCCACAATAAACGTGCTGGTTATGCAAGGGCAATAGATTGATTTTGATAGACTACTTGGCATCGACATCATTAAGATACTCTGCAGCGTTCGCATCACGCAGTTTGAAAGTGTGAAGTTTGAGGTTGAAGACCTATCTGTGCAGCGCTTCGTATTAACGAAGCTGACAAAACGTTCACGGCGGTTGCTCAGTATTGTAAAGAGCAATATTGAACCACCGTAGCTAATGCGTGCTCTTGCCACAGATACACCTACACCTAACAGAGCTGAACAAAGTTCATCGACATAGTGGGTATTGATTTACTCCTCTCCAGGAGTTAGGCACAAGGCCAGTTTTTATCTTACTCCCACAAGTAAGATGTGACCCAAGGTCGGGTCGGGAAAGTGGGGTTTAAAAAATTGCCTGGGCAGCCCTGGTGGGGGCGCCTCAGGCAGTAAGCAATAAACTTACTCCTCCCCAAAGAGGGGAGGCGAAGCCTGGGAGGGTGGACCTCCTAGAACTGCACAGGACAGACCCATAGACAGGTGTAAATCAAGACTCGAAGGCCAAGACAATACCAGTCTATAGGGTGCAGTATCCATCGGAACAGATACTACACTTTGATCTTAGCCAAAAGGCCACGTAAAGCGTCTAAAGTGGCAGTAAAAGCAGTTTTCCGAATTATGAGAGATGTCAGACAAGAGACATGAAGTGCGCATGAGGTATGGAACCGGCTAGGCATGGGCATCACGCACTAGAAAGATTGACATATATTGACAGTAATTGATCGTGGCCCCATGTAGTTTTCAATCCTTCAGTTGCTACAAAAGCAAGACACGCACATGTGACACAGCCATTAGAATCAGTGTTTTTTTTTAATGTGGCCCCGAGCCGTGATCCTCGCTGATAATAACACTGCCCCTTTTAGTACACAATTCAGGCAATTTATGAATGAGTGTGGTGCCAATGTCCGACTACGTTACGCATCAGAAAATGGTATCATAGAAAGGTGTAATATGACAGTAAAACGTATTGCTGCATAAAAGAGCTGCCCTATTATGGAGGCTGTATATTGGTACAACGTTAACCCTAAGGATGATGTGTCTGCCTCGTCAATTCCCGCCAATTTGCTGCACTTATAGCAGATCAGGATGCAAAAGGGAAATTGTGTCCCCATCCAGATGACCAAAGGATATCTGAACATTTGAAAGAAGTAGACACAGTTTGAGTGAAAAATCTAAATTCAGACCGGCGTGATAAGTACACAGTCGGTGATCGTGAATGGCACGCCTCGACACGTGTGAGATGTGCACCCACGTCTCAGGTCAGAACCGATAGTGTACGACAGCGGTGACACATCATCAGAGAGTGCTGAATAGAGAGAACCCGATTCCGATGCAAGTCGTAGTGGGTTCAGATCTGTGAGTGAGAGAGAAGCTGGGCTTACTTTTGTGTAGCTACCTTATCCTACTACTAATTTAGATCTTTTTACATATGATGCTTCGGTCAACGAGGAAGACATGACTACAGATTATTACTAGGGTAAAATCGCCGGCCACGAGCTGTCACTTGTTTGATCATACGATCAGGGAGGAGTGTGACAATACAGTGGAACATTTATCAGCTAAAAAGAAACTGAAATGATTCGCATGTCGTGCATGACCATCTTCCAAGGTAAAAAGGCTTCTTTTCACAATTGTAGACTTATTGTAGGTGCAACTGATCTGCACATGTAGATAGCTAATTTGCATGTGTGGAGACCAACTGACTCAAATAAAAGGACAAATCGAAACTAGGAGTTCGATACCCAGAGAGCTGAGCGAAAATGGTTGTTCTTGAAATCTGTTTAAAAGTTGGATTGTTTTTGTAAGCTTCATTTTCTTACGGTTCGATTACATTTAGTGTTCTTTTTACTTGATTATCCTCGGAGAGAGAGAGAAGCATATTTAGAAATACATTTGTTCTGTTTTACAGAAAAAACAAAAAGTGACCTGACTACTCTTTTTTATTTCTCCACGTTCTTTCCTTTATACGTCATTATCGGAAAGCAACATTCATTATTTTCTAACCCACATCGCTTAGATTAATGTACAATAGCATTTTCTTTGTCTTATCAACCTTAAGATGGAAATAACATTTTTTGTGTTCGTACCGATTACAATTTACACTGTCAAATTGAATTGAAAGACCTTAGGATATCTGTTTAATATTTACGAAGTTATAAGGAAAATAACGATAAACATACTGACAACTGTTTAACTGTTAACTATCTTAAGTTTATCTCTTAATGTCCTAAAACTGTGTCAATAAAGATGAAATTCCTTAAACCTATACTGCATATATAATACAAACACATAACTGAAAATAACAAAAGATAACATTACTACCTGATGGAATGAGAACAATCTACCCTTATGGATTAAATATATGATTCAGTTTGGAATTCCGTACACCCCCAGTGTATAGTAGAACGTTCTTGAGTGCGATTAGAAAGTCTTGATTAAGATGTTCTCAAGTTCGACTATTAAGTTCTCAAGTTCGTGAAGAAGCACCCGAACAGAGTCGTTGAAATATAGGTCGAAACTTCGTGAGTATAACAACTAGGATGTAGATATAAGTCCAATAAAGTTGTACCTTGCCAATAATCACGAATGTACCACTTTCATGTATGTTGTTGTTTGACAACAACAAATAGGATAGTCATCCGAAATCATCAGACATTTTGATTTTAACAGTTATATTTATTTTATGAGATTCAGGGACACAAAGGATTACGTTTTGCCTGCATTATTAGTCGTTACGCATTTTTTCGGAAATCAGTTCAACTTCAAGGCACGTGCTTAAAGAATAAGTTAGATCAGGTACGTAGAATTTCTGTGAAAAAAAATCATGCATCAAATATTTGAAGTTATTTTCTTATATAATTTAATAAGCCAAAATACATCCTCATTTTTTAATTGAGTTATGTTAAAAATGTACTTCGATTGTAAACGTTCTAATTAGCCGTGATGTTCAATAAACTCAACAAGTAATCCGTCCTTTATAAAGTTTATGTCTATTACTTCCAACCTCTCTCGCTTCTGTCACTTACTTTCTGGCTGTCAAACGTAATAAAAGTCACGATAAATATCAAGTTTGCGATAGTCGATTATGAACAATATAAAATATAAGAACTTTAAACTGTAGCTGAAGAGGTACAGAGAGAAGGGGGAGTGAAATAGCGAGGCGAAGAATTTCTGATTTTGCATTTTTACTATTTTTATAATTTAACTGTTTTTTTCAAACTAACATTTAACTAGTTGATACCTTCTGATAAGAGATCAATGGGTCACAAAACGGGTCACATTTTTCTAGGACTTGTAACATAAGTGTGCATATAAGATAATGTTCGTGTATTCTGAAACGTTAAAATATAAACAAATAATTAAATGTTTAACAAGTCTGAAAGATGTTGCCTTAGATGTTGGTTTCCTGTTCATATTTTACCTGCAAATTGTTATTTACGCGAAATGAATGACACAGATATATCTCATTAAAATGCGTCACTGTAGAAAGATACATTTATGATTTGATGTAAATATCGGGACATGCTATTTTGTTTGTCGCATCGCTTTCACAAGAACATAAGAACTGTATTCTTTAGCCAATGTTTGTCGTAGACAACGCTATGTAAAGATAGGAAATTGATGACTCTCTCTCTCTCTCTCTCTCTCTCTCTCTGTCTACTTATTAATTAATTTCCAAGTCAGAAATACATTAAGGCACATATTAACAACTAAATAAACAATAAATAATTTTGTCGGCGAAGTCGCAATTTGAACTCGTAACTGAAACGTCAAAGAGTAATTTGGACTAATTTGTCCTCCACTGTCCAAGTTAAAAATTAGATTTTGATTTAATTACTTACGTTATACAAACGTTTTTTCCAGTTCTTTTACTTAGCACAAAACTGGTTCTTCGATATACTTTGGATTCTGCATTCGCGCTCGATCTTTTTAAAGGAGGGGGGGGGGGTATTTACTTATGGAGAGTTAATTGGCGGAATGCTTGCTTCTTCTGAGCAATAGAAGTTGCACAGTTCTTGGTGAATCATTGTGGAGAGTGGGGCTTGCTATGGCATTTCCGCTTGTGAACATGTGCTTCAAAAAGTACTTTGACCCATTTGGTTGCTTCTTTGCGCACTGATCAGCAGGGAGGGAAAAGGTTTTACTCCATAGGGCGTCGATGTTGTGATCTCTGATGGATTTCAAATCACCCTGTTTGAAGCATCTAATCATTTTGTGTAACGGCTGATCGGCTTTAGGTCGACAGGTTAGAGTGATATGAATTATAACCACAAGCTGATCAGAGTTCTTCAGTTAACTATGGGTATTCGTCATATAAACCACATGTATTGTTATAAAAATAGGACGAGAAATTAAGCTTGCTGATTTTCACAATCTGAGAATCGGGTCAGGAATGTGGCAATTGAGAAACTATACGTGCTGTTACCAGCTGCGTATGTATAGCTCAAGAACTCAAGCAAATCACTATGGTTTACGTAAAAATCCCCACATACATGTATTTGGGCGCTCAAATTTAGCGAGAGTCCCGTATATATCCTATCCGGGACAAATTGAACAGTGTACAGTTCTGGGTTGAAGGACAACTTTAGATGAAATAAAAGTAATTACCACTGTGTTGTAAGGTTAATCCAAAGCACATGTAGGCTTGATTGTCTGATTCTAGACTATGGTATATAGTCAAGATGAAAGGGTTCCACATATAAACTCCGAGTCCGTGCATATGTTTGTCAGAGTCTCTAAGTTAGAGTGAGGTGTATTTACTCATGTCAAAACGATTTAGGAAGATTCAATAGTGTACGTTGGTTTTATTAGTGCTAGGATATCAAGGCAGTTTACCAGGAAAAATAATTCTAATTTAGATATTTGTGAATGCAAGCCTAAAGGAGGAGGCGAATGTGTTGTTTTTTGGTTAGCGGCTGGTTTTAATTTTTTGTTTTGGGACATGTTCGTCTTTTCCCACAGTCCGTTTTTCACAACTTTTTCTGACCAGTTTTTTTTTCTTTTTTTCGGTGTACACTTAGCTATCAGGCTGCTAGAGAATTCCGGGGTTTTGGGAAATGTTTTCAAATATTTTACATTTTAGGAGAGGGCATCAGTTTCCAATGTAAATTCAACGTAGACTGATCCCCCTCTTTTTGACCATCTCAATTTAAAAAAATATTTTTCTGTCTACAATTACCTATCATGTCAGTAGAATATACCGGGGGTTTTGGAAATAAATTTTTAAAAATTGAGATTTTAAGACGGGGATCAGTTTTCAATGTAAATTCAACGTAGACTGATCCCTCTCTTTATGACTATCTCAAATTTTTTAAATTATTCTTCTGCTTACAATTACCTATCATGTCGCGAGAGAATTCCGGGGTTATAGGAAAGAATTTTTTTTAAATTGAGATTTTAAGACGTAAACAGTTGTGAAAAACGGACTATGGTAAAAGACGAACAAGACTGATCCCACGTCTTAAAATCTCAATTTAAAAAAAATTTATTTCCGATAACCCCGGAATTCTCTCGCGACATGATAGGTAATTGTAAGCAGAAGAGTAATTTTAAAAATTTGAGATGGTCAAAAAGAGGGGGATCAGTCTACGTTGAATTTACATTGAAAACTGATCCTCCGTCTTTAAATCTCAATTTAAAAAAAAATTATTTCCAAAAACCCCGGAATTCTCTATTGACATGATAGGTAATTGTACACCGAAAAAGATTTTTTTTTAAATTGAGATGGTCAAAAAGAGGGGGATCAGTCTACGTTGAATTTACATTAGAAACTGATCCCCCCCTCCTAAAATGTAAAATATTTGATTTTTTTTCTCCAAAAACCCGGAATTCTCTAGCAGTATGATAGGTAAGTGTACACCGGAAAAAGAAAAAAAAACTGGCCAGTAAAAGGTTGTGAAAAACGGACTGTGGGAAAAGACGAACATGTGCCTTTGTTTTCTCTTTGTAGTGTAATGTTTAGTTATTTGGGTGTTTTTGATACAAGATCAGACAAGTAGACTATTAGCCGAGTTTTCATCCATGGGGTTGTAGCCTCAGAAAAGCCAACCAGTGATAAGTGCAGGGCCCCTTTCTATGAGCGATATAGCACTACAATTACCTCGATATAATGCAACAATTGATGGAGCAGCCGCTCTCGGTTCTACTTAAGAGTTAGGGCTCGGAAATAGCAGCCAGACGAGCTTTCTAACCTATACCGTCAACCTGTCGGAAATGCAGTGGCCCAGACTAGTCAACTTAGAGGTAGTGACCAGAAAACTTCCAGATAGAGATGAAATGAGACGGGGTTTATTGTATTAGTTAGTAAACTAGGTCAAGCACTGTGTGTCTTTCGGCGTCCCTGGTATGGTACCTCTGAACATATAGCATAGGTGAAGAAAAAGGGCAAAAGCCGAGCTATGAGCAGAACTTATCTACTGGTTAAGCAATTTTATGTTGAAAAATTGGATATTTTGTTCGAGTCTCTAGCTCTAGAAAGACCTGAGAATCAGTAGCATATGTTTAATATCAATATTTCTTCTCTTAGATCGATGGCATGAAAAATTCTACGAGTCAATCACACCGAGAGGGGTCATCCAGCGCCTGTGTACTCTGCCAAGTATTTCATAACGCCCACCCCGCAGAAAAAAACATACATATAAGTTAAGCTTGTCTACTGTAAGTCTCAAAATGTGCAACCAATTAAAACTTAAAATTACTTCACTGCAATGCCCGGGGAGTACATATTTGTAGGCTGAAATAAATGTTGCTTTTAATATGGCATTCAGATACTTAATGTGGGTGATATTGCGCTACGTAAATCGTTATAACGGAGATGTGTTAGCCATGTTTATCGCATGTCGGATCAGAGACTACACTAACTTTTTCAACATATACAGAGATTGCATTAGCTACATTCTTTAAACATATGTGACATCTCACCAGAAATACTCTTTACTTTAATATAGTGTTGTATCCTGAATCTCAAGCAATAATCTTGGTCCGATGTTACGTAGTTGTCACTCAGTGAAGTATCCTGTGTCTCAAGCACTAAATCCATTCCCATATGCCGTAAAAGTCGTGCAGTGTTGTACTCTGGGTGTCAGGGGTCTATCTGGCCCGGTATTGCGTAAAGGTCACCCAATATTCTAGTTTAAGGCACTAAATAGTGTAAAAAGATCCTTGTAAGTCACTCAGTGCAGTTTACCAAGTATCAGGAAGTAAATATATTCTGATCTGCCCTGAAAGTATCCTTTGTCTCAGGCACTAAATTGATACAATATACCGTGGGGTCACTCAGTGTCGTATCCTGAGTCTCAGGCACTAAATCCAGTCATATTGCTGTGGAGGTCACTTAGGGTCATCCATTGGGTCTCAGGAACTATATCTGTCCGATTTTCCATGGAGGTAACTCAGTCTCGTACCATGAGTCTTAGGCACTAAATCTGATCTGATGTGTCGTGTAGGTTATCATGAATCTTGGGAGTTTAATCTGGTCGATATCATTTCCTGGGTTTTCCCCACAAAATGTATTCCGATGCTATGAGAGTCACATGTATTCGGACAGGCTGTGTTGACCCAATTATAATTAACTATAACCGACACCACGTAATTCGCAATTAATATAAATTTCATATTTAGTTATAATACAATCTTTCTTTTTAATAACGTACATACAAGCATTCTATTACAGATAGGAAAAAATATAAGGAAGAGTTAGTGAATTACGAGGGGTAAAAATTAATAACAATTTGAAAATAAGTAAAATGAAATAAAAAAAAAACTGGATTAATCTAAACGAGAAAAGGAAGTGGGGTAATTTAAAATACTGATAAATAGTTAGAAGGTAATACAGGGAAAATATCAGGAAATAACCAATAAAGTAAACGAAAAAGGGAAAAGGTAAAACACGTTAAGAAATCAAAAAATGTGAAGAACAAACCTGTGAGTAATGCAAAATTAAAATTTTAAAAATCAAAAAAAGATGCAAACATACATATAGAAATGTGATATTTAGAAGTCAATACAATGCAGAGGTGGGACGGATAGACACAAGTTGGAGCAAATAAGACATATAATGGGGGAGAAATTAAATAGTTTCACGCTTAATACAATGTATACATATACACACACACACACACACACATATATATATATATATATATATATATATATATATATATATATATTTATTTATTTTATTTTTTTCACAAACACACATATATCTGTTTATCTACACAATGTTACAATGTTATGTAATACCTGTATCAAGATGGTCTGGTGGAAACTCCGTATGATGTAATATTTAGGGAACACCTTTCTTCAGAGCCGTGCTCAACTCAAGTTCAAGCGTGCATATGAAGTGCCGTGGAATGCAGTCTCGCAGAAAATACCGGTCAAATTTTAATCCTAACCAGATTTTAAAAAAACAAAATAAATACACTTTTTTTAAAAATATTTTATTTATCTATTTTTATCTAATTTATTTATTCATCTATTTACCTTTATAAAACTTTTTTTTGTTTATACCTTTTAGAAACTTTTCTTTTCTTTATTTTTTTCCTGAAATTTTTAATTCTAATTCTAATTTAAACCAAGTCTATTCCTTTAAATTAATATGTCGGTTAATACTGTCATTAAATATTACATTATCTGTTCGTTTTAAATTATTGTGTATATTAATATTTAGTTTATTTATTTATTTTATTTTAAAATATGTATATTTTATTAATCAATTCAATTCAAGAAAGTATTATCTGTTCACTAATCGCTCGTATCTGTATAATGCTAATTACAACAATGGAAGGGAGGTAATCCAGTTGGGTCAGTATAATCATGTTTAAGTCGCTTTTAAATTTTTATTATTTCTAACTGTTATGCTAAAATATTGTTATTCTCATATAACTAATGTATTTCTTTTCCTTTTTTATTTTTTTCATTATAAATAAATGTTATAGATTATTATTTTGCCGAGGTGGTTCCGTTATTTTATCCCCTCTTATTGTTATTATTTTTATTATTTGATTGTTATTGATATTATTATTATTATTATTATTATTATTATTATTATTATTATTATTATTATTATTATTATTATTATTATTATTATTATTATTGTTCTTATTGTCATTATTATAATTACTGTTATTATTATTATTATTATTATTATTATTATTTTTATTACTGTTATTATTTTTTTATTTTTAATTACTGTTATTATTATTATTATTTATTTATTCATTTTTACTGTTATTATTATTTTTTTACAGTTATTATTATTATTGTTTTACTGTTGATTTTTTACTGTTTATTTTTCACTGATTTATTTATTTATTTTAAATTTTATTTATTTATTTATTTTCCCTTCGGCATGTAATGTCGATTGACTATCAATATTGTAAATTGAATGTTCACGCGTGGGCAGTCTCGACATTTCTGATTAATTCCTTATATTGTTTTAATAATCTCTTTAGTTTTATTTATTTAATTATTTACTAATCTAATGTCTTGCTGTATAATTATTAATAATATTAATATCATTATCATAATGTTTTTGTTAGGTTAAATTATTACTATTATTAGTTTATAGACTTTAATATTTGTCTAATTTTTTTTAAATTAATTTTCTTGTTTTTATTTTTTTATTTACTTATTTATTTTACTTAACGATGTATTTATCTATTTTTCTATTTTTAATTTTTTGTTGTTATTTATTTATTCATTTATCTTTATCTATTTATTTTTTCCTCTGTTACTTTGTGTTGAGTGAGTATTTGACCTATGTTGTTATATTTTTTTATTATTATTTTACGGTGATGTTTTTGGTGATATTATTAAGGGTTAAATTAAGATAAAATCAATACAAAAACAGTGAGATATCAGACTAGAAATGATGATCCTAATTTAAGTCGGTGATTTATTTGGGGAGATAATTTTGCTATTAGTATTGATTCTTTTATTCGAAAGTTGCCAATGTTTCTCTACGTAGCTAGGATATCAATCTTGAATGATTTGCTGGCGTTGCCACATGCGTGGATGTTCTTGTGGAAGGAAGAGGTTCGTGTTTGTAGGTGTTCTTTGACTCTAATATGTAGGTGCCTCACCGTACTACCAATGTATATTTTTTTGCGTGTGGTGCACTGTATACAATATACAGTGTATGTGCGGTGGTATTTGTGGTCTTCATAGGACAGTTCGCCAGGGTGCAGGGAGTTTTGTTGTAATTGATGTTTCGTGTTGTTAATTGTTGGCGTAGAGAAAGATCGGTAGTACGGTGAGGCCCCTATATATTAGAGTCAAAGAACACCTTTGTTGACCGGCTTTATTCTCTTGTCCGCATTCTTGCAAGAAGGACTATATAATAGTGAAGGGAATACACTGGATTCGAACGTCGTCAGTCCGCTTCGTTATTCACTTAACCACCGTTAATTAAAAGAATGAAGCTCAAACTACGAAATAAAACATGAAAAAGTACAATCGTATGAAACATTCGACTCAAATAAAAAAAATGCAGCTAAATTATCGCTAACTCGTAGAATTAGGTTTCTCTTTGTTCAAATAATGGCAGATGGAACTTTTATGCTTGCATGCTATATGTCACGCCGGCGGTTCTCTTTCCAATCGACTGACCATTTTCTGGGTGGTTTAGGAACAATATGTTGATAATACGCGGAAATAGGTGAAGTAATATGCTTCGCAACCTTAAGAAATTGTCATCCACATACCTGCCATTATCAAGGACTCAAGTAAAGTAAAATAAAAAGACATGGGAATGTTGTTCAATGTACTCTGAAAAAATACGCTTGTGTATGTCATTCCTAGCTTGCTACAAGAGCAATAATTAGGTCTGACATTATGTTTATTATTATAATAGTAATGCTACCCGGCGTTGCTCGGGTCTATAAAAACAAAATAGAACCAAAAGGTGTGTGTAACATCTTTATATTAAAACATTCATCTTTTTACCTTTCTTAATCTTTCTCTCTTAATCCACACTACACCGTTATCGCTTTCTCCTGGCTGCTTCTTTATCTACCGCCCAGCACATTCCTCTATCTTGTTTACATGTATATAAAATAATGATGTAAAGTAATATCAGTTTTAAAGTTATTGATCCCGGATAACACTGAGTGTCTGTTCCGTCCCTCCTTACAAATATAATGAAATGTATATTTGTTTTCAGGTATTCCTGGGCAACACCGAGTTTCTTATCTTGCCCTTCCCCTTAATAATATATTGAAACCTATATTTGTTCTAGCGTATTCTCGCGCAACGCCGAGTTTCTTGTCTTCTCTTTCTCAATTCAACATATACTACATATATGTACTACTGTATTATTACAAAAACCTGTTTCATCTTAAGTATAGAAGACCTACAAATACAGCATATCCCAGCTGCAAAGTGTTACACTATTATTATACACGTTGGATCTATAAAGGATATTGATCACTTCCGATACAGCGTATACTACTAACCAAGTGTAATAATGTATTCTTATACACACCTACTCTATCCTGCGTATTGACTATTTTATGATTGAGTATATATCACTTACTAATTGCAATGTTATTGCATTCCACTTAACTGATTTATGTAGAAAGTTGAGCATTATTATTATATTACTAGTTGGACCTTGTTGAAATACCCTGTTTCCTTCTACATCAATCTGTATAATTCATTGATAATGATAAAGTAATAAATATATGTCAGGGTAAATTCTATTCAAGAAATTACTTTCTTCTTCTGGAAAGATAATTATCATTATCGGTCAAATATTCTTTAAATAAATAAAACAAATATGTGTCTTATTTATTTAAAATTGTATCAATGTAATTCTCTTTTACAACGATACATATTATCTGTCATCTTAACGTAAACATAATTATCAGGTCAATATTCTTTAAACCACAGAATAGTATGCCACTTTTAAGAATGCATTTATTACATTTTTTACTATTTTAGTCGACGTGACGACGTTATTTCATTTTGAGACAAATCATTTTTATCGTAGCGACATAAAATCCATCACCAATCACCATTTTACGTGATCGGGCGATCTCAGCGTTTCATGTGTGGGAAAGGTGATTCCGTACGTACGAACATGACATGCATATTATGATATAGAGGACCACGGTGTTAGTGGCCGAGGGCCGATATTAATCAGCAAATACAACAAACATAACAGACAGTTCTGGGCTGTTAATAGGGACTGCGTTAATCGGAGATTGCAGATAGCAGCACTCAGAATTGAGAATAAAATATGAGGTATATTTCATTTACCAGAACCAAATATCTAAACGGTAAACTTGTCTGTTTGTTTTTTTCAGCCCTTCGTTTCTGAAATCCTGGACGATCTACGAAATTAAGACGATGTGATCGTTGAATTACATTTTTAGAAATGTCTTCATGCCGTAAGTGGTCGAAGATTAAAGATGGATTTTAATGACCTTTTCTAAACATTAAAAGCCTATCCATGTTAATGAGACTATGATACGTATAGTTTTAAAATAAAATATTACTATATATATATATATTTTTTTTACTAATCTCAATGCTATCAAACAAGCTACTATTAACCCTGTTAAACTTCGTTTTTTTTCTTTTTCTTTATGTATTTTTATTTTTTTTAATTTTTTTTTTTTAAATGTTATTCCCTCTCTCTCTCTTTCTTTCCGTCTTACTTTAAACGCTACAAGATAGTTGGGACTCACTCTTTAAATAGCAAACTAGCTGTAATTCTCGATGCCCCCCTCCTGCCTCAAAAGCTTATTCGTCCATTTCTTAAGATGTACTCGATATGTTCTCGTTGAAAGGGTTATTTGCAAAAGTAGCCCGTCCACATAGAATCCCATCCACTTGATTGAAAATCTTCTCGAGAGATCAGCTAAGTTTTCTGTTTTACCGTTTTAAATGTATCTGCCATTTTTACTAATCTCAATTCTACCAAACGAGCGAGTATTAACCCTGTTAAACTTTCGTTTTTATATGTCCTATTGAGTTCCCACTTAAGAAACATTTGAACTCTCATGCTGGCCTAAAGTTTAGCTTTCTTATTTCTATTATTTATACTTACTTGCGAGAGGGAAACCTATCTTTAACTTTCTGTTCCCTTTTTAGTATTAAATTGAACTTATTCTATCTACATATGTACATATAAATATATATATATGTATATGTTTATATATATATATGTTTATGTATATATGTATATATATGTGTATATATACGTTATATTCGAAGTTTTTTTTTAAATTTTAATTTAATTTTATTTATTTATTTATTTATTTATTTTTTTAACCTGCGGGAGATAGAAAATACCCGACTAGTAAACGGGCGCAGGCAATTTTTACCCCTCTCGGAGTGTTGGACCCGTAAGACATAGTAAGGCTATCCATCTAAGAGAAGGAAATCTCTGACAAAAAAAACTTGCTACCAGCTACTTACGCCGTGACAGTAAACCGTTGGGGGGGAGGCCTCCTAAGTCCTGATCGACAACTTTCCTAGAGTTGGAATCTCGAACAAAATATCTGGTTTGCAAACCTACAATTGCTTAAGGTGTATGTAGGTTCTGCCTATCGCCGGCGCTTGCACTCCTTCTTTGTTTATTAGTCAGGCGCAGAAGTAACAGAACGGGGACCCCTCTAAACACTCAGTGCCTAGCCTTGTTTCCTTACTAGGACAATGAACGCCGTTCTCCTTTTCTCTATTTTGGCAACTTGGGGAAAATGTTCTCGTCACTAAGTCTTACATGACCAGTCTGGGTCTCTCTTGTTCCGACAGGTTGAGGGTACAGGTTAGACAGCTTGTCTGGCTGCTGTTTCCGACTTAAAGCAAGGAGCCCAAACTCTTGGGTAGCGCCAAGAACGGCTGCTCCATCATCAGTTGCATAATACTGTGGGTAGTTGTATGTGCCATGTCGCGCATGGAAAAGGACCCTGCAATTCTCTGCGGTGGGCTTTCCCGAGGCCACAAACCCCATGGACCAGGTCGTGACTAATGGACTGGTTGTGTAGGCTTATTGGCACCAAACAAGTACCCACCTTGGCCAACCCACTCTATAATCAAAACAAACATGTCATTACAAAAAATAAAAGCAAACCTAAACCAGACACCCAACAAAAAACACTTTCGCCTCCGTCCTTGAGGCTCGCATTCACAAATATCCGGGGATTTAGAACCAATCAACGACGTAGAAACCTTTCTCCTGACAAACTCCCCGGATATCCTAGTTCTAAGTGAAACTAACCTTCAATCCTCAATCTCCTCTCATCACTTGGACATGACTGACTACCTCCCACTATACCGTAAAGACTGACAAACATATGCACGGGCTAGGAGTTTATGTTCGGAACACCCTCCCCCTGACTAGAGAACATATGTTAGAATCGGATGACCACGACTAACTGTGCTTTAGATTGACTTTACATCACAGCGTCAGCTACTCATATTTCTTATACCGTTCCCCGTCGACCCAGGACTGTACTCTGCTAAACTCTGTCTCTGTAAGCATAGATAGAGCACTCTTAATTGACTCGAATGCTTAGATACATGTATTTGGGGATTTTAATGCCCACCACCGTGACAGGTTGGGATTCTCTTACTGACGCAGCCGGCAACTCTACGTATAATTTCTCCTTAGCTCACTCCCTCTCTCAGACTGTCGATGTTCCGATCCGCATCCCTGATCGAGTAGACCAACAAGCCTCACTTTTAGACCTTTTCTTGACCTCAATGCACGAGGCTTGTGTTACGAAAGCTCATAGCCTACTCGGGAATGCTGATCACATTGTGCTAATGATACATATCACCCTAAAAAGTCGTCCAAAAGCTGATGAACCGTTGGTCAAAACAACGAGATACTACGAGCAGGCTGATTTTGAGTCAATCAGAGATCACATCAGCGACGCCCCATGGAGGGAAACCTTCTCACTCTTTACCAACCAGTGTGCAAACGAACTAACTGAATGGGTCAAAGCAGGCATTGAAGCCTATGTCCCCATGCGAAAATTCTTTAGCAAGCCTAACTCTCCTCAATGGTTCACCTCGGAATGTGCAACTGCCATTTCTGAGAGACAACAAGCATTCCGTAAATTCGGCCGCCATAAGTCAGCTACTAATAGATATAAATTCATAGAGTCAAGAAATAATTGCAACGCCGTGATAGGTGAAGCAAAGAGAAGGTATGATGAGTTAACAAAAAAACGCATCCAGTCACAGAAACTAGGTACTCGTGATTTCTGGAAAATCTACAATAGTGTAGTGAATAATGGTCAATCAACGATTCCCCCACTATCAAACCACAATGATGTCGTTTGCACGGCCACTAATAAGGCTGAACTACTTGCCCTACGCTGCGTTTCTAACTCTACTTTAGACTCAGATAACCACCTCCTCCCCAAATTCCCTTTGCTGACCGAAGCCACAGTTGATAACCTGGTCATCACCCTATCCCAGGTCAGAGAACTATAAAAAACTTTGACAACTCCAAAGCCTGTGGGCCTGATCTTATACCTGTAATAGTAATAAAGAAATGCTCTGCTGAACTGGCCCCTGTCCTCTCCAAACTCTACAATAAATGTCTAGCTGATTCTTGTTTCCCCGATAGCTGGAAAATTGCCTCTGTGGTACCAGTTTACAAGAGTTCTTGGAATAGAACCGATCCTCAGAACTATCACCCAATCAGTCTGCTGCCTATATTTGCTAAAATCTTTGAATCCTTAATCAATCTAGCGATAGTACGGAACCTAGTTAATGCTAAACTTCTTTCTGACAGCCAGTATGGATTTAGACAAGCACGATCTACTGCAGACATCCTAACGGTCATCTCGGAACGCATGTATCATACACTCGACAAGGCAGGTGACGCTAGGGCAGTAGCGCTTGATATATCAAAGGCGTTTGACAAGGTATGGCATAAAGGGCTTCTCCTGAAAATACGCTCATACGGTATTACTGGGCAATTACTTAATATAATTAGATCCTTCCTAGACAAAAGAAAAATCCACGTTGTCTTCGATGGCCGTTCATCTAAGCAACATGACATAAATGCTGGTGTACCCCAGGGATCTATCCTGGGACCTTTACTGTTCCTGATCTTCATAAACGATCCCCCGTATGACGTAGAGTCTGAGATTGGTTTATTTGCTGACGACACCACGCTTTACTCTCGCCATGTTGGTAAAACAGACGCGATCATATCCGAGGCAATGGCTGAATCTTTAGAAAATGACCTCCAGGCTGTAGTGGATTGGGGTCATAAATGGTTGGTAACTTTTAATGCCGCTAAGACAAAGCCCCTTTCTTTCAATAATTACAAGGAACCTTTGCAGCCACCGATTGTCATGGCAAATAACACCCTACCTGAGAGTTCATCATTCAAACTCCTCGGCCTAACCTTCACAGGTAACATGAATTGGAACAAATACATTGAAGACATTGCTTAGGTTGCCGCAAAGAAGATTGGCTCCCTCTACCGTGCTATTAAACTCATCACACCTTACATCATCCTGTATCTCTACAAAGCCACCATTCGCCCATGCATGGAGTATTGTTGTCACATCTGGGCTGGTGCATCATCTACTAGTCTCTCCCTCCTTGACAAGGTCCAAATAAGAATCGCCAACCTAATAAAACCCTCACTGTCAACCAAGCTTCAGCCTCTGTCCCATCGCCGCAATGTAGCATCTTGTGCTTGTTTTACAAATACTTCAATTGATTATGCTCCGATGAGTTGGCTACTCTGGTGCCCCCTCGACGTAAATTAACTAGACTAACTCGACAATCAACTAAATCTCATTCAGTCACTGTGTAGGTCTCCAGATGTCGGAGAGCCTTCTACTCAAATAGCTTCATTCCTCGTACTGCTGGCCTCTGGAACTCTCTCCTTGCCCCCTGTTTCCCCGACAGAACAGACATGCAGAAATTTAAAACTAATGTAAACAGACACCTCGCTGCACAGATCTCAAGTTAGGTTGACCCCCTTCCTTCTCCGCTTTTCTTTTTTCAGTAGCCCCTTACGTCTACAGTGGCGGCCTGCCTTGTTTGAGGTGAACTATGTTAATATATATATATATATATATATATATATATATATATATATATATATATATATATATATATATATATATGTATATGAGAAGGAAGGATCAAGGTAATTCGACGTAATTGGAAATGAAAAAGGAAAACCAAAAAAAGATGTTTTTATATATTCATCAACGTTGCGTCTTTATTTGTAAGACTTCCTCAGAATGATAAATTAAGAAAAATATAATGCAAGTACGTGAGAATATTGGGTTGACATGATGAGTTGATGAGAAAAAGTAGTAGCCACTACTGGGTGCGCAGGACCGAGGGCCATGCTTAGTGAAATCATTTTTCAAATCTTTTCTAAAACCATGACATTACCCACATACCAAAATCACAGAACCTCCCCACTCCTCTTCTTTCCCCACCTCTTTGTCCACTTCTTCACTTACAGCCACCCACATTATTTCTGTTCACCCTCATCCCACCACTTTTTCACTCAGAACCATCCTCATTAGTTTCATTCCATGCTACTGACTTTACTAAGCCCGGACCTCGGTCCTGCGCACCCAGTAGTGGCTACTACTTTTTCTCATCAACCCATCATGTCAACCCAATATTCTTACGTACTTGCAGTAAGTTGAGATAAACAAATCTAAAACATTATTTTGCGAAGATTTACAAACACAACAATTATTTTGCGTACGATCGGTTTCAAGTCAATTTAGAAAAAATATTTTGTGTTATACTTTTGATGACTGCAAATAGGACTTTATCAGCACTTTTTACAGCATCACATGCATATATACATTACAAAAAAATCGAAATTCAGTATTATTTCAAAACCACATATATCCAGTCAATTATAGAGACAAAACCTCTTATTAAGGCACCATATAATAGTCCATCCGTGAGTTCAAAGATGATAATAGCAATGACAATGGATATAAAACACATAAGAAACAGAAAATTAAAATTTCAAATATTTACAATATATATATATATATATATATATATATATATATAAACATATATATATATATTTATATTTATATATATATATATATATATTTATATATATATTTATATATATATATATATATATTTATATATATATATATATTAAGTCAATATGTATGTGTGTAATTGAAATCGATATGTTATCAGTTAGAAGATTCAAATAAGTTTCAAGAATGATTACTTCACCCCCCCCCTCAGAAACGAATCGGCTTTTTTGTAACATGGTCACTTGTCTTTTTGTTTTAAAGTGTTATAGCAAAAATGAAAAGATCGAAAAAAAAAACAACGACGGTGTTTTATATAGCTTACAATTATTTGTATGTAGACATTCTTCTAAGCAAACCCCAGCTGATGGTTATAATCAACTCCCCAACATAAGGCTTGGGGTAGAAAAGGATTGAACCTCTACCCCGTTTCGAACGTCAACTCTGTTCCTTTTCTACAATGCTTTTCCAGTAGGTTACTTACTCTGCAACGGTGTTGGGTACATTCTTGAATCAGCATACTTCAAAATTAAAACAAAGTGTTTACAATTTCAATTTTAGTCTAAACCATGCGATAATCAAAACAATCGCAGTCACATTTCAAATGCGACACTTACCCACAGTCCTGATTTACACCATGTTACCACATATATATATATATATATATATATATATATATATATATGTATATATATATATATATATATATATATATATATATATATATATATATACATATACTAGTATATGTCCTACCTCAAATAGCGGAAAACGTATGTTTCACCAGTGTTGTCACAAATACGCATATAAAATAACGTCTAAATTGGTGAAGTTAAAAAAATAGGAAATAGAGAAAACAGACGTATCAATGTGTTTAGAAACAAATGGGAAATTAAAGAAATAAAAGTTCGGATTATGAAAATAGCTTGGAGGATTTTTTTAAAAATTAATTTTACACGGCGGGAGCTGTCTAACTGGTAATTTGCTGTATCCCTTTATTTGAACACTTAAAGTGTTTTCAGCCGCCGGCACGTTTTTACTTGTGTAGCAGGACTGAAGTAAATTATATATATATATATATATATATATATATAATTTCTATTCACTATTCTGCTTCGCTTCAGCGTAATCTCGTTACATTGTTTATGATTCAAGCTGAAGTCATAATTGCGATTCACTTGTTCTGGTTCGACTGTCTACATTTCTTATTTTCTCTAGGAGTCGGGATGCTGTATCATAACGTTCTATTTATGTGAAATTCATTTTTAATAAACTGGATCCAAGTTTAAAGTTTTTCTAAAATATCAACCTTCCTGTGCAGTGGTTCAAGTACTATGTTTTCATTAGTTTTCATTCATCTTTTATAAACTTATTATGTATATCTATTATGATTATAAAGCTTAGTTAACAAAAGTGTGTTCCCACTAAGGATTTTCCCTATGCATTTTAATTTCACAAAATACATGGTAAAATATTCATTCGATTAGGGATTGAGTTATGTTCGAAAAAAATCACTTTTAATTATTCATTTAATTTCTTATAAATCAGATGGTTCTATTGTTGGCATTGGTTTCTCGATATCTTTCTAGTTAACTTTATTTCTAGAAAAACACTGGCAACTTACGTGAGGGACCATGTGAACGTTGCCAGCATCTTAAGTGGATTTTTTTTTTCTGTGGAACGAACTGGATTCGAACTCGGCACACCCAGGTTTCCAGTCCGTGTCGTTAACAATTTAGCAACTGTTACCTCCTTGTAATTGTAAAAATGAGAAGAAATGAGCAATAGATTCATCAAGTGACCCATAATTTCTCATTAGGTTTCTGTTTATCATTCTGTTCTATCATTGTATCTTGTTTGGTCACGCCGCTCTTATTTTATACGGTTTATATTACTCCTGTTTCCGAGACTCTTCTCCCTCTCTCTCTCTCT
>OY744541.1:72395976-72433476 GCA_963556195.1 Sepiola atlantica
CACGTGTATGTATGCGAAGATGTATATGCGTGTTTATATTTAGTGTGTATTATTGTATTTAATGAGGAGTGTACAATATCCGCAAGTTGCAGTATATTAATTACTAGTTATTGCTATGTTACTGTTGTCTCGGTTTATTATTTCTATGTTGTATGTAAGGGCTATGTATTTAACTGGTAGGAATTTTTCTTCAACGCACCTCACACACTTCATCCACTCATGCAAAGAGATGTATACTATAGTGATGTGAAGCGTTCGTTGTTTATTTTATGTACTATTATTTCGATTGTCTCACATCCTAAGTGAGTAAGATGCAGAAAATTATGTAGTCATACCTTAATGACAATAAAAGTGTAAAAAATTGGGAATTTCCTTGCTTTTGTACATTTAGTGTATATGAATTTTAATCTTAACCCTATTAAGGGAATATGATTTCAGTATACTGCCATTTTTCATGGAATGTCACTACTTTTATAAAGGCTATGCCTCAATACAATGGTCATTTTTAAGGTTTTTATGAATTGTCTGGAAAACAAAGGTATATGGTAAACTGAAATTAAAATGCCACCAACTAGATCCTAGAACCTCTATATCTGCCAAAAAATCAGCTGAATCCATCAAATAGTTGATGAGATACAGGGTGGCACGTACGTACGTACGTACGTACGTACACACTAATAACATGATTTCATGACTGAACTTTCTGGATCTCTAGGTTGCCTTAACTAATGATGCTGAAATTCTACACACTTATAGAACCTTTCAAATAAAAATTCGGTGCAAAGTTTTAACTAATTTGGTTTATTGGTTTTTGAGTTATGATTGATCTAGAAATGAGATTTCCAGCATAAGCCATTCTTAAAGTCTATTAAGGGATAGAGCACTCTCGCTCCCCCCTTGATTTCTGTTTTTTTTGGTTACTTGTTATTATTATTATGAAGTATAATTTTATTAGGGAGTTGGGCGGGAGAATACATAACAGGCCATTCCCACCTCCCGCTAACGTTTGTATATTTTTTGCATTTGAAAATCGTAAAGACGTTTTATTATTATTTGTACTCACTTGGAGTTCTCAAGCATGTCATCATCTATGATCGCTCACTGATAATAACAGCTTGTGTACCCTGGAATCTGAGTGACAACAAGTCACACTAGATTGCTAGTACTCTCCACCTTTTTCGAAAACTGTTGCAAATAGCTTTGCGTTCTCACAACAGACGTTTACCATCGATTTCTCTCTGACAACGACCATTGGTCTTTTCTAGGAGTCGGAGAGTTTTAAGCCTCCCTCAGTTTACAGTCCTCTCTGCACTCTTCTAGTAGATTTCTGGTTAGTGCTCTCCCTCCTCGACCTTTACATCCTCCTTGACCCATCACGACTATTTCGTGCGATATCAGCAGAGGCTGGTTCCCTCACATTGTGTGTTTGTGTGTGTAGGGGGATTAGTTTAGGAAATTTCTGGCAGTTTCTGTTCTTTGGTTACATGTGGTGGCGTTCTTTATGTGTATTTGTGTTATTATTATTATTATTATTAGTAGTAGTAGTAGTAGTAGTAGTAGTATTACTATTATTATTATTAAACATATTATTCGTATAATATTGAATAGTATTGTATTTAAATATGATTATTTCGTATTATAGTTGTTATGAATATTGTATTATAATAATAATTAACAATATTGTATTGCGTATTTAATATGTATATATAAATAAATATTGTATTACGCATTAATATCCATGAATATTTTATTAAATGATATAGTATTTTAATGGTTACCACAATTATTGTAATATTGATAAATATTAAATTATGTATTCATCATAAACCGAGCTTCTGTTGCCCGCTTACTGGCTCTGTGTCTGGACACTTCTATGCAAGGACACATTAAGGCAGAAATATATGTAATACTAGCTTAACCATGTCTCCGCCGTTGCCCGGGAAATTATTTTAACTCAAGAAAGTCAAGGCATTTACCTTGACTATTATATTATTTGCTGTTTATAAGTGACCAACGCAAACGCAAACCCAACGATCTTAATGAAAAACTATTTATTTTCTCAGGAGGAGGGGCTTTCCATCGGGCTCATGTGGACTTTTAATTTCCAATCATGACTTGAAGTTAGTGATTGTCTTAAAAAAAAGGGTATGTTGTGCTTAAAAAAGAAATGGAACCGTTAAAAGTCAATTTAACAAAAAGTTAAACACTGTCCCCCATAACTTTCTACTTTATTTAAGCGATTACGTGTAAACATCATAAAAATCTTTACGGAATTAACAAATTCAAAAAGGAAAAATTACCCCCCCCCCAAATATCAATGACGGAAGTCGCAATCAAAAAATATTTTGAAAACCTGGACAACGCAAATTATTCATGTTTTTTAAAATAAATTATTTATTTACTTTAAAAACTTTTTTTTTTAAACTTGAGTACTTTCAATGATAAACATCTTTGTCAGAAGTGTAAGCATATATCAATGTCAACTTGACTGCGATAGATATGTTTCCGTCAGAGAGGATTGTACGAATAAAGAAGAGGAAAAAATATGCTTATACTTCGGTCAAAGATGTTTATCATCGAAAGTACTCAAGTTAAACAAAAAAAATTTTTAAGTAAATAAAGAATTTATTTTAAAAAACATAAATAATTTGCGTTGTGCAGGTTTTCAAAATGTTTTAAAAAATATTCTCCTTATGATTGCCATTTCAGCAACGTTTCAATGTGTGACCTTTCAAACTATATATATATATATATATATATATATATATATATATATATATATATATACTAGTATACGTCCTACCTCAAATAGCGGAAAACGTATGTTTCACCAGTGTTGTCACAAATACGCATATAAAATAACGTCTAAATTGGTGAAGTTTAAAAAATAAGAAATAGAGAAAATAGACGTATCAATGTGTTTAGAAACAAATGGGAAATTAAAGAAATAAAAGTTCGGATTATGAAAATAGCTTGGAGGATTTAAAAAAAAAAATAATTTTACACGGTCGGTGGGAGCTGTCTAACTAGTGATGTGCTGTATCCCTTTATTTGAACACTTAAAGTGTTTTCAGCCGCCGGCACATTTTTACTTGTGTAACAGGACTGTAGTAAATTATATATATATACATATATATATATATATATATATATATATATATATATATATATATATATATATATAAACGTGGTGTGCCCTAACATCGTCAAGTGAGGAAGGTAAGAATATCTACACCGTATTTTCTAATAAAGACTCATGTATACGGTTCATGATTGAACAACCTTATGTCTCTGGAACCCTATCACTTCAAGATTTAAATCTTAAGAGTTCTGATGAAGAAGCTCTTATGACTAAATTGAACAGGAAGGCCGCTAGCAGAAAAATCATTGTACATTACATTGTACATTACAAGTCGGCCTTCCCTCTAAAGGCAAAAATAGGATATGTGATGAATTAAATAGCACGCATCCAGGACAAGTGTAGTGTATTAGCAGACAAAACCGCCGGCACTAGGCAATTCCATCAGGTGCTGGATTTGAATGGATACCTCAACGTTACAATCAGACACCTGGAGAACCCCAAAAACGGATTATACACCTCCATTATTAAAGTGACTCATCTCAGTGATAAAATCACAACAGCAGTCCGCAAGTCCATTAGAAAAGAGAGCTTGAATATACAGCTAGCCTATCTAGGTATATTACTAAGGCAGCAGCAAGCTACACGCAAAAACATATGTAATTCAACACCGTTCACCCTGGCTTACTGTCAAATAAGTACCACGAACATTTTTCATTGCATATATACGGTGTACAGATTGTAATGTGCCATCTGCAACAAATTTGACGTAGGTAATACCACGAGACCCCTACACATTATGATTAAAGAACATGTAAAAACACAAGTATCATCATTCTTCAAGGACCTTAACACTTGCAAAAACACACACAGTTATCATCTTGGCAACGGAGAGGAACATTGAAAATCTTCGCATAAGGAAGCTCTATTCATCGTGAGCCTTGAAATTAATAGCAGGCTTGAACTGTGTCTCTCATTTATAATATAGTATAGAGTATAGTATATATATTTTAACCGCAGCGCACACACATTGCATTAATACTATTCTAAGCAAATTTGAATCAGTTTAAAAGATATAAATAAAATAATAATTCATAGAATAACACACTTAGTATATGGATTTACAATTACCCCCCCCAAAAAAAAATATGTTGAAGAATGTATTAAAAAAATAGATTTAAAACATAAAAAAGTAATAATAATAATAATAATAATAATAATAATAATAATAATAATAATAATAATAATAATAATAATAATAATAATAATAATGATAATAATAATACTAATAATAATAATAATAATAATAATAATAAAAATAATAACCATGAATTTAATATGCACACTACAAGCAATATTAACAGTTACTGCTGTATGCAATAATACAGCATTGCCGTTCGAATAGATAAATTATGTAAAAATAAATAAAATTATATTAAAATGAATAAAAATAATATTCTTATATGAATAGAATAACCCACTTAGTGTATACACACTTCACCGTCTCCCCGTATGAAATAATATTAAAATTTACGCTCATAAATGAATTCTAATTTTTGTTTAATCTTAAAAAAAAAAAAAAAATTAATAAACAAATAAATTAATAAATAGAATACGTTAGAAAAAATGATATTAAAAAAAAAATAGAAAAGAATAACAAATTTACTATATAGATTCTCTCTTACCTTCCAACAATTGAATAAATATATGGATAGACATGTGTGTGTTATGTATAGTTTGGTATATGTGTGTTTATATATATATATATATATATATATATATATATATATATATATATATTTTGATGTGTTAATGTTTTTTATATGTATAATATAAAACTAAAAATAATACATTAATCACTTAAATAATAGTGTCATGGATTCGTCCAAACACTTTAAAATGCAGCAACATTTTTGTAAGTAACGGATAAATTTTATTAGACAGACGAACAGCACAGGTAAAGTATTTTTTTGTGTGTGTCTTAAATGACTAATATAAGTTAGCAAAACATTTATATGAAACAAAACGTAGATTTAGTATAAGGAACGTTTATGTTTTTGTCTTTTAAGGGAAGTGGAGGCTGATCAACTCTGCTGGGAAGCCATGAAATTAAATACTGTCTTGTTTTTAAATTCCCGAAACAGTTTTTCATGGTAAACAACTGATGATCCCTTAAAATAGTGTTAAAAACTAACTAATATAATAAATGTAATAAATTGACTTACATGAGTGATTTTCCACTGGAAGACTTGAGACTATAAGTTTTTTTTTTATATATATTTTTTTTATATAGTTTTAATGGTTGAGAAACTTCCGAGACTATATATATATATATATATATATATATATATATATATATACATACATACATATATATATATATATATATATATATATATATATATATATTGTTTATATTACACACTTATACAGATGTGATAATTCACTATATAAAGTTTGAAGTGATTGTATCCTTTTGTAACAACTGAATCTTTGATTGAGAAAGGAGAAAACAACAACAAATAACAAGATAGATGTTAGATTTTGATTACAATTGAATAAAACAAAAGTAAACACTAGAAGATAAATATCTTAAAGTAAGTAAAAAGATTTAGGAGTTAAATATAAGTATAACATAACCTTTTCACCATTTTAAAGAATCATTTATAAAAATGTAATAATGTACATATCTATGTATTAATACATATATGTAGATGCACATTGTTATAAGGGAGATAACTAAGTACACTTTTATGAGAGTTGTTTCACTTTTTGAAATTATTTTATTCAAATTAAAAAAATCGTTAATAAATTAAATTTGAAATTTTTATAATTACAATTTACTAAAATAGTAACACATTAAATAATTTAAAGGTAAGTGGATAATATAACATTTACAAATAAATGCAACAATTTAAAATAATTTATTTTGTTTGTTACATTTGCTACGGGATACAAACAATCTGGTCATAGTATCAATCAAAAAATATTCACCCGTCAATTATAAAAATAAAATTATAAAAAAATATTAGAAAAACACCCAAAGAAATGAATAGTGTCAAAATAAAGTAAAATTACAATAGTATAAAATGTTCGATTTCCAAAACAAGAGGTAAATATTAAATAGATAATATTAAAAATAGAAAAAAAAAATTAATTCAATATATATATATATATATATATATATATATATATATATATATATATATATATATTGAATTAAAAAATATATATTTTTTTTAATATATATATATTAAAATAGTTAATGTTATCTAAACAAATTTAACACGAACGACTTCATTATTTAAATCAAATATGGAATTTTGAAAAAAAAACATTTAGATTTAGTTTGATTTCATTGGTTGCTGACATTGATATTTACTGCTTGATAAGCATATAACAATATTACAATTCCGCACGCGTGTTAGAGATTTCAAACACTAACCATTTGATAAATAGGTCTTTCCACAAAATATAATTTGGAACACGTGTACAAGTCTTGTCTAATCTAATAAGATTTACTTTAAAAAAGAAAAAAATCTTGTGTGTGACTTAATTCGCAACGCCGACATATTTCCATTTCTTGCATTGTGATAGATTTCTAATAGCCCCTCTCTCTCTCTCTCTCTCTCTCTCTCTTTTTGTTCTCTCTCTCTCTCTCTCTCTCTCTCTCTCTCTATATATATATATATATATATATATATATATATATATATATATATATATATATATAGTTATCCATAGACCTACTGTTTTTAAAATCGGGATCGAACCTCCGAGCATCTAATTGATAATTATTTATCTAACCACTTTGCCACAGAATGGGCGCTGCTGTTAAGTTATATCTCAATGTTTTATATAGTCATTTTCAACTACTAGAGTATGCTCAACTTTTATTCACAAATATCTTGGCATTGTCGCTGATAGTTGTTGACGACATTATTGCCACAGTGCTCCACTCATGAAGTGGAATTATACATACAAATAAATACACATTGGTCTTTATTATAGAGTGAAGTACATAGTCTATTTTCCATGGATATTTGTATACTTAAGAATAGACTAGTAAGATTCACTGTAATGTTTCATTCCTTTCTTTCTAATAGTCTCCCAACTGTTACGTAAACTGACAATGTAAGCGGTTAGCCGTTGTGTTTGCTTAACCTTATACAAATAACCGTACAAACAGGTTGAGTAGTGTCTTTTTAAAGAGGCGATATATCAATGTCAGAATATTTGACAGGAAATACAAAACTTGTACACACACACACACACACACACACACGTGCATTTCCTTGTCTTTCTTCTTTCCATCCCTCCCTATCACTCTCTCTTTCGCTCTCCATCTCTCTCTTTCTCTCTCTCTCTCTCGCACTGTTCAATTTACATCTTATCATCCTAAAACGATGAGGTGTTACATTGGTTTCTCACTTTTTTCTATTATACTTCAGTTAGCTCTCAGAGATCAAGGTGCCCCTTTCTGGGGCTAACACTTGATTTCTATATGAGATACATAGATATCCGAGTGTTAATTTTAGAATATTCTCTACTTCTGAAATGTGAAATAAGTAAAGCAGCAATTAATGTTCTTCTATCCAATGGGCTAATAATACATTATGGTATATGTTATGTTTATCGTGTTCTTTGCTTTGTTTTGCTTGATTCCAGAACAAGACTTTATCTAATTTTGTGGAATATCCAGCTTAGTGATAAACTAGGGGCTAAACCATCATACTTGATTTTATACCTTTTACAATTATGACTTCTTGTATTCCTTTTTTTCTCAATTTATCTAATTGTATTACTCTGATGATAGGAATTGCATACTTTGAACATCTGTGGCTTAAGAAAATAAAAATAAATATACTTTAATTGAATATCCATTGTTTTGAACAAATGAAGACCTAATAGATCTTGTATTTCCACATCTTTTATTTATCTTCTTTCATTTGTATATATATATATATATCTCTCTCTCTCTCTCTCTCTCTCTCTATATATATATATATATATATATATATATATATATATATATATCTTATCTATTTGCCTTTCTGGTACCAAAGGTACTAAAGCTTCTTTTTTTTTTAATGCAACCTTAATTCCTATATAATTTTATTTCTAGCTACCATAACGTAGAATGGTTCGTAGGTGTAGTGTTTAGATAGTATTATTATTATTATTATTATTATTATTATTATTATTATTATTATTATTATTATTAGTATAACTATTGTTATAAATAATTTTATTTGATATGCAAATTACCATATCACACGGTAGTCTTAAGGGTAGTATATTATTATTATTATTATTATTATTATTATTATTATTATTATTATAATTATTTATTTATTTATTTATCTATATATAAGTAACATTTTAAGCTGAATTATTTCGACACTTGATTATTGGGGAAATGGTAGTTTTATCTGAACCATTGGAGAGCCATGCATATAACTGTCCTGTTTTTTAAATCTCCGAAACAGTTACATGGTAAACAGCTGAAGATCCCCGTGTTAATATTAGATGCTTACGTTAAGGTCTCCTGCTTTTGTTTCACTGTTAGATACTTTATCCCCCTTTTTATTTTATTTACTTACTATTATATATTATTTATTTATGAATTTTCCAACAAATGTTAAGTCTATACTATTTTGGATTAGTTAGTTTCTCTGGGAATTTAAACTGCATTTTTCTTTTTTTTGTCTTTTTGTTTAAAATAACTCAAAGCTTCTTTAGACTATATATATATATATTAAGAGAAAGGGGGAGTATGTTAAGATTATCGCACAAGCTCAACTATGGTGTACCAAATAAGCAGAGTAAAAACGTAAAGATGTATAAGATCATTAACATAAGCAGAGTAAAAACTATGGTGTTCCAAATAAGCAGAGTAAAAACTATGGTGTTCCAAATAAGCAGAGTAAAAACTATGGTGTTCCAAATAAGCAGAGTAAAAACTATGGTGTTCCAAATAAGCAGAGTAAAAACTATGGTGTTCCAAATAAGCAGAGTAAAAACGTAAAGATGTATAAGATCATTAACATAAGCAGAGTAAAAACTATGGTGTTCCAAATAAGCAGAGTAAAAACTATGGTGTTCCAAATAAGCAGAGTAAAAACTATGGTGTTCCAAATAAGCAGAGTAAAAACTATGGTGTTCCAAATAAGCAGAGTAAAAACTATGGTGTTCCAAATAAGCAGAGTAAAAACTATGGTGTTCCAAATAAGTAGAGTAAAAACGTAAAGATGTATAAGATCATTAACATAAGCAGAGTAAAAACTATGGTGTTCCAAATAAGCAGAATAAAAACTATGGTGTTCCAAATAAGCAGAGTAAAAACTATGGTGTTCCAAATAAGCAGAGTAAAAACTATGGTGTTCCAAATAAGCAGAGTAAAAACTATGGTGTTCCAAATAAGCAGAGTAAAAACTATGGTGTTCCAAATAAGCAGAGTAAAAACTATGGTGTTCCAAATAAGCAGAGTAAAAACTATGGTGTTCCAAATAAGCAGAGTAAAAACTATGGTGTTCCAAATAAGTAGAGTAAAAACGTAAAGATGTATAAGATCATTAACATAAGCAGAGTAAAAACTATGGTGTTCCAAATAAGCAGAATAAAAACTATGGTGTTCCAAATAAGCAGAGTAAAAACTATGGTGTTCCAAATAAGCAGAGTAAAAACTATGGTGTTCCAAATAAGCAGAGTAAAAACTATGGTGTTCCAAATAAGCAGAGTAAAAACTATGGTGTTCCAAATAAGCAGAGTAAAAACTATGGTGTTCCAAATAAGCAGAGTAAAAACTATGGTGTTCCAAATAAGTAGAGTAAAAACGTAAAGATGTATAAGATCATTAACATAAGCAGAGTAAAAACTATGGTGTTCCAAATAAGCAGAATAAAAACTATGGTGTTCCAAATAAGCAGAGTAAAAACTATGGTGTTCCAAATAAGCAGAGTAAAAACGTAAAGATGTATAAGATCATTAACATAAGCAGAGTAAAAACTATGGTGTTCCAAATAAGCAGAGTAAAAACTATGGTGTTCCAAATAAGCAGAGTAAAAACTATGGTGTTCCAAATAAGCAGAGTAAAAACTATGGTGTTCCAAATAAGCAGAGTAAAAACTATGGTGTTCCAAATAAGTAGAGTAAAAACGTAAAGATGTATAAGATCATTAACATAAGCAGAGTAAAAACTATGGTGTTCCAAATAAGCAGAATAAAAACTATGGTGTTCCAAATAAGCAGAGTAAAAACGTAAAGATGTATAAGATCATTAACATAAGCAGAGTAAAAACTCATTCAACTCATTAAATAAAGGTATGTTTTAAGAAAAATATGAACACGAAATAATCACATATATTAGTCCGTGAATATACAAGGAGAAGAGTGACAGGATGACAAAGCGATTATATGCATAGCCTGTATATTCTTATATCTATGTCTGCCTATTCGCTTTTCGTGTTATTTTCATAGTGTAATTCCAGTTCTTATACAAGGTATTATTTTTCGCTTAAATACATAGGTAAAACACAATCTGGAAACACTTTGAATCACGCGCGGTTTGTGAAACGCACAGATGTAGCTTGCAGTGATTATCTGGATATGCAAGATTTCTACTTGCTTAAATGTAAATTCGAGAAAAAACATTCAGTTTTCTTGTCAAACAATTCTGAATTGACATTAAGAAGCAATGCAGATGGAACGAGTATCCACCTTCTTTGAATGGAGGCGTAAGAAGTGTGTTTCATTCCCTGCATATTTTAGCCTCTTTTCAGGCCTTTCGATGCCGTTTTGACTCGAACATTGTTTACTTTTACTTTCCTTACACACTTCCATTTTCTATTTCTGGTCGACGCCGAACATTTTCATGAGCGCCGGTGTGGAACGACGGGGGTTGTTTGAAAAACATTAGTAAGGTGCTTCGTTTGAAAAGAATAACACTTGTCATTTAGTTGAATAAATAACATATCTCGACATGTTCAGCGGCTTATTTTACATCGCTAAAGGATTCTGGGATTATACACAAGAGAGAAAGAAACAAGGAGATACACAGTAAGAAATAGATATAAAAATAAAGGAAAGAGAAACAAAAGAGGGGAAGGAAAAACAAAGAAAGAACAAGAAGGAAAGGTACAGAGAATAGTATATCGGTTTATATTCAGTATATCGAAAACATGAAAACCGAGTATTGTTTGAGTGGGTTTTACGGAATATAAACCGTTCTCGAGTCATTTCATGTCAAAACAATATATATATATATATATATATATATATATATATATATATATATATATATATATATATATATATATATATATATATATATATATATATTAGTATTTCATGTATCCACATAACATTTTATGAGGAGGTATGTGATTATGAATAGACTGTGTTTAAATTTAGATTAGAATTTAAAATTTCACGAAAAAAATAAAGAAAGGAAAGATTCTAAAAGGTAAAAACAAAAAAAAATTTAATAAAGGTAAATAAATAAATAAATTTATTTGATAAAAATAGATAAATAAAATATTAAAAATAAATAAATAAATAAATATAAAAAAGTTTAATAAAGGTAAATAGATGAATAAATAAATTAGATAAAAATAGATAAATTAAATATTAAAAATAAATAAATAAATAAATAAATAAATAAATATAAAAAAGTTTAATAAAGGTAAATAGATGAATAAATAAATTAAGTAAAAATTGATAAATAAAATATTACAAATAAATAAATAAATATAAAAAAGTTTAATAAATGGAAAATAGATGAATAAATAAATTAGATGAAAATAGATGAATAAAATATTAAAATTAAATAAATATAAAAAAGTTTAATAGAGGTAAATAGATGACTAAATAAATTAGATAAAAATAGATGAATAAAATATTAAAAATAAATAAATAAATAAATATAAAAAAGTTTAATAAAGGTAAATAGATGAATAAATAAATTAGATAAAAATAGTTAAATAAAATATTAAAAATAAATAAATAAATATAAAAAAAGTGTATTTCATTTTTTGAATCTGGTTTGAAATTCAAATTTAACCGGTATTTTCTGCGAGACAGAATCCTACGGGCCCTTCATATGTACGCTTGAACTTGAGTTGAGCACGGGTCTGAAGAAGTAAAAGAGTTCCCGAAATATTAAAAATATTATATCATACGGAGTTTCCACGAGACCATCTTGATACAGGTATTACATAACATTGTAACATTGTGTAGATAAACAGATATATGTGTATTTGTGGTAAAAACAAAATAATAATAAATAAATTTAAAAAATATATATCTGTGTATGTATACATTGTATTAAGAGTGAAACTACTTGATTTGTTCCACCATTATATGTCTTATTTGCTCCAACTTGTGTCTATCCGTCACACCTCTGCATTGTATTGCCTTCTAAGTATTACATTTCTATGTATATATATATATATATATATATATATATATATATATATATATATATGTGTGTGTGGGTGTGTGTGTGTAGGTATACATATATATATATATATATATATATATATATATATATGAAAAAGTAAGGATGAGAGTAATCCGACGTAATGGGAATGAAAAAGGAAAAGCCAAGAGATATTTTTTATATATTCATCAATATTTCGTCTTTATTTGTAAGACTTCCTCCGGATGATAATTTTAAGAAAAATGTCATGCAAGTACATCGAAATATTCGGTTGACATGATGGTTTGATGAGAAAAGTAGTAGCCCTGGCTACTAAGGTCCGGGCTAGGAGAAGTACCCAATATATAAAACTCTACAGGGGTTGGAGGGTAACATAAATAATGAAGTCGGGAAATGAAACTGTAATCGAGTGATCCTACAATCGGTCATGGATAATGTTTTGGAAAGGGCACGAATTTGTGAAGCTGAAGATAGAAACCCTTTAAAAATGTTTCCCTTTTGTTCTTTATTGCAAACATATACCCATTGTCTTCGTCATATAATTTTAAAATTCTATTAAGGTACCAACAAGAATAAATAATGTATTCCAGTTAAAAATCATTCAGTGATCCCACAGTAGTTCCTATTTACTTCCCTCCCCACGAGGATAGCGTAACATACAATGTCTATTTTAATGTAGAAAAACTCTGGCTGCCCCAAAATGCTGCACTCTTGAATAGGACAAAAAAAAATTCTCACTTTTTAAAAAATATGTAGTGACACGCATGCACGCGGTTATGTGTATGAAATTGGGTGAGTTCTTATTTTAAAACGGTTAGTAAGCCGTTTATATCAACATCCACGTGCATTTTCAATTCTGATTGATACCTGCAAACAAAAACGGAATTGTTACAATCTCATACTTTGACGAAGCTAGGTATGCTAGCTAAATAATTAGAGAGAAGATCAAAGTAATAATGAAAATAAATCTGTTCTGATTTTATTTTTATTAATAAATATCGCATCTAAACATAGTTTCAGGGCTTTTAGCCTCAGTTATTATCATTAAATTCTTAAAAAGATGTTTTTAAAAAATAGACTATCTCAATTTTATACATATATATACATATACATATATATGTATTTATATATATATACGTATACATATGTATATACACATATGTATACCTATACATATATATACACATATATATGTATATATATACATATACATATATACACATATACAAATGTACATATATATACATATACATATATATATACATATATATACACACACCTATATATATATATATATATATATATATATATATATATATATATATACATATACATAAAATAAAAATATATATATACATATACATAAAATCATAAAATGGTAAAACAACAAAATAATAAATAAATGTTGAAAAAAACAACAAAATAATAAATAAATGTTGAAAAAAACATTCTACAAATGTTGGTAGCCTTACTCCTTTACATACATATACATATATATGCATATATACAGGGTGACTAAAGAAACAGGCCCCGTGTACACTTTATGTGATATCTCCTTTATTTATTCACCGATTGCCCTTATTTTACAGGACATGGCAGAATCAACGACCGTGAGTACACTGTGTTAAATGTTACTACAAGACAGGCTCGTTTAAGAAAACCCAAGACAGCTTCATGCATAAGTTCGGATGTGAAAAGGCTCCACCCAAAAGCAGAATTCAGAACTGGGTGGACCACTTCGAGAAGTATGGGACCGTGGAGAACTTCAACGCTGGCAGTGAGAACCGTGCAAGCCACTCGGCACGTCCCAAGAAGCGGACAGCCGAGCTGGTCGAAAGTGTGAGAGAGTCTCTCCAGGAGAGTCCGAAACGCTCTGTGCGTAAGCGAAGTCAGTCCCTCGGTATCTCCCGTGAGACTTGCAGGAGAGTGCTGGGGAACGATGTCAGGGCTTACCCATACAGAATACAGACGCTGCAGACCCTTACAGCCTCAGACAAGAAGCAGAGGAGCGCTATGGCAGTCGAGATGCTCGATAATATCGAGGAGACACCAGGTTTACTTAACCTCCTTTAAACCTCAGAGTAAGCCCACTTCTATCTTGACGGAAAGGCAAACTCCAAGACAAATGTCTTCTGGGGGTCCTCCAGACCCAATGAAGTAGCCACCAAGCCCCTGCACTCTTCTAATTGCACGATTTGGGCTGCAATCTCGGTCAGAGACATCATCGGACCAATCTTCATCGAAGAATCTGGCGCCGCAGTGACAGTCACCAAGGAGCGGTATGTGGAGGTCCTCAAAACCTTCAAGAGTGAGCTCCAGACCCGTCGCTCATGAGCTAGTTCTAGTCCCAGCAAGACGGAGCAAGTTCTTACATCTCAAACCTGTCCCGAGAATGGCTGAAAGAGAACTTCGGAGGTCGAGTGATCAGTCTCAAGACTAATTTTGAGTAGCCACCCCATAGCCCGGACCTAAGTTCCCCAGATGTGTCTCCTTTGGGGCTATCTTAACGACAGAATGTACGCAGGGAAACCCAGAACCATCACAGAACTCAAAGAAGCCATCAGGGAGGAGATGAGAGCCATTCCTAATTCAGTCTGTAAAAAGGTCATAGACAACTTCGTTCTTCGCCTCAAGAAATGCACGGAGCTAAAAGGAGTCTCTCTAGAACACATGCTGTAGAACGGAGAAAAAAAGGCTAAAGATCCTAGTGTTTTGATATGATATTGTGAATATAATAAACTAGTTATGCTCTAAAATTCATTTAATTCGGACAAAACACAAAGAAACAGGGCCTAATTAGATTTGGGGCCCGTTTTCTTTGGGTCACCCTGTATATACGTATATATATATACATATACATATATATGCATATATATGCACATATATATATATATATATATATATACATATATATATACATTTATATACATATACATATATATACATACATATTTACATATATATATACATATATATATAGAGTTATATATATATATATATGTATATATATATGTATATATACATATATATGTATATGCATATACATATACATATACATATACGTATATATACATATATATACATATACATATATATACATATATATATACAAATATACATATATACATATACATATATATACATATACATATATATACACATATATATACATATATATGCATAAATATATACATATATATATACATATATATACACACACACACACACATATATATATATATATATATATATATATATTTCTCTCTCTCTCTCTCTCTCTCTCTCTCTATATATATATATATATATATATATATATATACATATATATAAACTGTGTAGGCGCGGAGGGTCTAGTTTACGCGATAAGTCAATTTCATGTTCAAACTTACGTTATCCTCCACCACCCTTTTTCTTAAATATGGGATCGCTCGTCAAACGAATATTTATTTATTAAAAGAATATTTAGATTACAATTATTCTACGGTAAGAAGGAAGAGGGTATTTATTTTACAATTATTTAACTTGTAACAGTAAATAAATCAAATAATACGGTTAAAATTTTCGTATTTTTAAAGAAAATATTTAGCTGACATCTTTTACGGTAATAAGAAACCAAAAGTATTTATTGTTTTAAAAAGATTTAAATCGTAACAATTGAACCATTAGTAAAGAAGAGGCATATTCGTTTTAGTTATTGAAATAATGTTTAGCTGACAATAGCAATTCTTCTTACGGGAGAAGAACGGGAAATGTTTGCTTCATGTTATTCGATCTTTTATGTATATTTTATTTGAGGGAGGATATTATTTACAGTAGATTATGTTGATAAACGATGACATCATATCTAGAAAATTCACGGGATCCTGCTAGTGCCACTAAGACACTTCGTGTTCGTACGTGCGTTATCACCGATCAAACATTTTTTTTTTTAAATCTTCCAATGAGCAAATATGGTGATTGGTAATTAAGGGGTCAGCTGGGCATGGAGTTTATTAGCAATATGTTTGTTCACTTTACATTTAACTTTCTGCGTGTTGGTAGGGGCTGGGTTACAAAGAGCATGGAGGGAATTTTAAAGGCAAGCGGCTCGATGAAATAAGCTAATATAATAATATCTTCCGACATCTAGGGACCTCTACGGTGAAGGGGTTTACCGGGGGTTTTTACATTGTGAGGGTACAGGTTTAGTAAGTTCATCATAGCACATTCCGTTGAAGTACTTGTAAAACAAGAACGGCGATTTAACTGTGGCGATACGACAGATGTTGGAGCTTGGCAGACAGTACGGGTCTTATTATGTTAGAAATTATTTTGCTCACATTGTCCAAGAGTGATAGGGTCGTTGTTGGTGCACGAGACAAGATGTTGCAAGAACATGCATGTGAGTTCTGTCGTCCGTCAATCACTGACGGCATTTGTGTAATATTAACGTAATATTAGCGAACAAAATCCCTCTCGTTATTTAGTGTCTATGTCACGTTGACATGCTCTCTCGTAACATGCTTTTCTTGATTACAATGAACTTGTTAGGTTCGTTCCATCCCGTCTGTTGTTGCAACTGGGGAGTATTGCTCGCAACCTCTTCTTCGTGCTTCAAGTGATCCTGTTATTTTCGTCCCTCGCGTGTGTTGTTCCTGTTTGCTGTTCTCGGTAGACTAAAGCGTGATTTTCTTCAAGTCGAATGTCAACAGATCCTTGTCGAGCCGTCCTTTTATATAATCAGAGTTTCAACCCTCCTGTTGTATTGCTCATTATCCAGCAGACAATTTCATTAACCTTAATTTTGAATTGGCTTTTGGCCTAGCCAAGCAGTAAGGTATTACTATCTACCTAATAATACGCTAAGGCATTTACGTACGTACCTTATCACATTTCACACACATTTAAACAATGAGATCTTCCGATCATCAAGGATGATTGGTGAGTAATCTGATGTCGCTAGAGTAAACACTTCCGAATTAACCCGTTTTAAAATAAATTGTTCCCAAATCAAATTATGTCAGGTGTCGTTTACACAGTACAATTTTAAATAAATATATTTCAAAAGATGACATTCGTTTTATTGATTTGAAGAATATTTAGTTGACAATTATTTTCTACGAGAAAAAGATAGAGAATATTTATTGTTTTACAAAGAATTAGTTTGGTTCAATTTTTAATACATTAATAAAGAATAGGCATTTGTTTTATTTATTTACAGTATATTTTTCTGACCATGAAAATTATTTTTACGGAAGAAGAAAGAGTCATTTTTTATTAGTAGTATTGACACTGACAAACACTTATTATTAGAAAAAAGAATATAATTATTAACAGTAAATTATACGAATTTATGTTGAAAGCACCGTGGAATTTCTACGGGCCCCACTCGTAAAATGCTATTATCGTAGATTATGGAGTATCAAAGAGAGCTAAAAGTGTGTAGAGTGTGTACGTGTTTCTAATCGTGAAAATCTGTATGTGTGTACATTCCCCAAAAAGAATAAGTGTTATTCACGTATCTTTTAAATCGTTTTTTTTTCTGGGTGTTTTCTTCACTTTAGTTGCACATTTCTAATCAAGCGAATGCTTTGCCAAACTGTTGTCAATCACTTCATTTGACTTTTCGCTTTATCGCTCTCAAATTATCTCGTAACTTTTCGCGTATTATCGTTCACCATCATCGGTTTTTGTCGCCTTCACCTGTTTTTCCCCCGATTGTTTTTGGTTGTTACCTTATCGCGTGTACCGCTGTTTACGATCGGTCATCGGAGAACATTGCTCCCCCCTCTCTCTCTCTCTCTCTCTCTCTCTCTCTCTCTCTCTCTCTCTCTCTCTCTCGCTTCTAAAACCACACGCTGTTCCGCCTTCATCAACGCCCATTACGAAAGCTGACAGCGAACTCCGAAAAAAAAAAAAGAAAAACCCGGCAATCGGAAATAAAATGGACGACGTAAATCCTCGGCAACTATTTCGTCGGCCATCCCAAATCGACGCTGTTGAAAACGAGCGGGAAAAATTCGTTTGAAAAACCGCCGCTAAATAACCCTTAACAAATCAATAAATCCTGATTGGTGGCAACGAAGTGTATTCGTCACCTCTTCCATCTTTGTTTTCTTGCAATTGGAAGTCAGAAAAGCGGCATTTAAGATCAATGATGCCAAAAACTACTTTATTTTCCCCCAGACGATTGGTTCATTGTTTTGTTTTACGGCATATCAACCGTTTTGCATCATACCAATAATTTCCTTTTTATTCTTCATTCTATGTTAAGACAATATTCTCTCTTAGTGTTTAACTTAAGTGAGTGATTCATAAAGACATTTTTGAATTTGAAAAAAATGATTTCAAACTGTTTTTTGTTATGGCCAAGTTCAAAGGTGTCTCTTGTGGCGACAGTCTGTTACAATAAGTTTTTATCTTACAAAAATAGAAGTTTTAGCAAATCTCCAAATATTAGAGAAATTTTGTTAAATATTTCCTTACTATCTCAAATTGATATGCACATCTATATTGACCGAAATCCCCTGAGACTCACACTTATACTTTGACCACTCATTGGCACAATAGAATGTTTATGAAAGAAGGTACATCTTCACTGTGTGGCGTTGAAAACAAAGCTGCTCTTCTTTTAAAGGAGTTGGAGCTTGAGCAGCTTCTTTTTAAATTTAGTAACGTGAGGGGAGTCAGCTCTAATTTTTAGCGTAGAAACAATACTGTTGTACTATACCAACTATACCAAATTAATGATTTGGTGTAGAGATTACTTGAGCAGTTGATAGGGTTGAGAAGTAAAGTAGGCAGAAAATTGTAGACATGACTGGAAAATATGGATTATGGGATAGTGGGGATAAATGTGGAGGAACACCTTGTTCGATGCTGTCTAGTGGCATGTCATGGAAGATTCTACATAAGCGATGGATAAGAACCTGACAGGTACTACCACAGAGGGCTAGACTGGATCTTAGAGTAATGTTGACTTAGTGAGTATTCTATAAGGTGGCCAAAAAAGTCACTGAAGAGTCACTGGGGGATCACTGGCGGATTTTAAACTTTAATAAATTCTTTATTTTTATGGTCCTTGATGGAAGTTTTGTATAATATGACGACGAAAATGGAGACTTGTTTGCAAAAAGGAACAAAAATGTGTGAAGAATTTACTTATGAAAAATAACATCTTTTAAATGGTTTCTATTTTCAGTCTGCTGGCAATATTATTCTTGTGAGGATAAAGTAAAAGTTCACATCAATAAACTTGAAACTGTATAGGAATCGAAGGAGAACATCATGAATAAAGTATGGGAATTTTCCTGCAATCCGTCATGGATAATGTGTTGAAAACGGCACGAATTTGTGAAGTTAAAATAGAAAAAATTTAAAATATTAATTCTACTTAAGTACTATGAAAAATACAGGATCTATTAAAGTTAAACATCCCTCAGTAATTTTGTTGAGATTGTGCAGTTGATGGGGTTGGGGAATAGAGCTATAAAATGCATAGAATATCTGGAGTCATAGTATGGAATGATGGCAAACAGTTTGTCCAAATGTGTCCGATGAAGTTCACTATTGTGACTGAAACAAATTATATAAATGAGAGCATGACAAATGCGTTAGACAAATCTTGGAAACAACTGCAACTAAGAAGAAACTCCACACTTCTTACTAATCTGAAATTGGGGCCTTATCACAGGGTACAATTTAAGGTGGTTCCTAGCCTCTCCCCAAGAGTGTCAATCCGTGAAATTCATAAAATTATCGAAAGCTAGTTCGCCCCATAGGTATAGAAAAAACTTTGTCTAGAAAACCTCTGTAGTTTTATATACACAAAAAAAAACGGAAACGTATTTACCATTATGGAAGAGAGTCTATTTGTTGCTGTTAATGTTTTAGAGAGAGGAACCAAAGAGTGGAGCTCAGATAGATAGATAAAGAAAGTGTTCTAAAAATGAAGTTGTCTGTGAATCATTCTTAATTACTTGACAAATAATTTATTCAATTAATGTACACAGTTGTTCATTTTCTTTCGTATGCTTTTGCTCCTAATTGAACGTCAGACGCTCATCGTCTGGGACAATTTCTATTTCTTGTCGTGTGATTATTGAACTTATTTCTATAGACAGTAACCCCTGTAATATTTTCAACAGGGGAAAAATACTTTATTTACTTTACAAAAATTACTTAGAATATGAGAACGAGAATAGGTAATTCAAAAACGGAAAGGAAACAAAATCAGATCACCTCGAAAAATAGAAGCGGCAATGAGTTGTTACTTTGAATTATTACAAAAAAGTAACGCAATACACGTTATAAAAGGTTGAGATGTTGTATTAATATACTATTTAATACGTATGGTGTGTGGGGAGTCTGTTAGTGCGTACGCAAATAGAAACATGTTGCTATATGACAAAAAAGAATAGCCAGAGTACACATTACTAAGCAATATTTTTACAATGTGGATATCCGAGTTCGAATATCATGTAAGTCTAAATGATTTTTCATTAACTATATACGTGGTTTATAAATTTAAAGAAATAAACATAACATAATAATATAAAAAACAATTAGAAAAAAGTAGATATACAGGGTATTCGGCATTAGTTGGATCGAATTATTCTTGCTTGAAAACCTATAGAAGAAGGCAAATTGTATGGTAAACATTATAACCCTTTAAAATACACTCGGAAAGAAATCATTCACTCTATTTCCATAATGAGACATTTTCGTTCTTTGTTTTCCAACCTTCTTTATATATGGATGTATACGTTATATGTCTTCTTTTTTAAACTTACAAATTGGAGACGTGTTTTTCTTTCTTACTTATTTCTTTCTTGATAAATTAATTAATTGATATGTTATTTATATATGAATATATATATTTTTTTTTGTTGAAAAAACCATAACAATGGGTGGTGTTAAAATAAATAAAATTTATTTTAATCTTAGCTTTCGAGAATTGCAATTCTCCTTGTCAAAGAGTGTTTTTCTTTTTCTTTTTCTTTTTCTTCATCGTCCGATGGTAATGGAACTCTGGGTCAGAAAATCACGTAATGTCTGAAGGCGAGGTTGCGCCTATTTGAATTAGAAAGGGTATTTAGATATATTTTTAAACCCCTGTTTCGTTATAGTATTATATATTTTTTGAATATATATATATATATATATATATATATATATATATATATATATATATTTTTGTTCGAACACTAGCGAAGCATAATTTTTCTCCGTTATTTTTCATAGATAGTGTGAACTCGTTATCTTATAAACATAAATAAATCTAGCTAAACGCTTGTAGCTGAAAATACGGATTTAAAAAAAAAAATTTGTATTATTTTGATAATTTGGACTACTGTTCTTATCTTAGATGTTATTCTCACAACGTTTCGGTCGATGTAACCCCCTACATTCTTCATGTGCGTTTTCTCGAACTAAGGAGTATCTACAGAAATTTGAACGGGAACCTTTATTTAATCCACAAGGGTAGCTTGCACTCTAATCGTTAGCCATGGCCGGGTAAAAGTCTGAAGTAATTCGTAATTGTAGTTTTACTATCGCTCGTGCTGAGAATGGAACCTTGACTCACCAGAAGACTGTCGCTTAGAACTGATTATTACTTATCATTTACATCCGCTGCATGACGTGTCCTTGCCCGAGTTCGACAAGCCACATCTCAAGAATGTTGAGGGTTACATCAGCCGAAACCTTGTGAGAATAACATCCAAGATGACGACAGAAGTTATCGATGTTCACCTAAGGAAATTCTGAAACATATCTTCTGTATTTGCTCTTATTTACCTGCCAACCCACAATGGCAGAGTAAGAGACAAAATCGGTTTTAATCCATCCCCCAAAAAATACATTAGAATAAAAATAAAATGTGGCTTAGTGTAAAAGGATTTTACTTTTACTGACCGAAGATAGAAACGCTGAAGTGTAGTATCAGAACAGATACTACACTTTGCTCATAGCCAAACTGTTTTTTGTAGTTGAAGGAAATGCAGAAGGACATAGAGAGTAAAGAAATACTAAGGAGTGGCTTAAAGAAAAATTCAAACAAGAATTAAAGGAAAGACTAAAACTAAGTTGAACATTATTGGAGTAAAGTCCAGAATAGTTAACAGTCGATAAATCGGAAACAATTAAGAAAAATAATTAATAATTTAAAACTAAATACAAATCCGACCATGTCTGGAGAACTGTTATCACGATTGGGCTGCTGAATTGATGTCTCATTTGAGGTTTCTTGATAAGGTACAGAAACGTATTTGTACTTAAATTGGCTCAATCCTTTCTTCTTCTTTCTTTTACAGACATGGTGTTGCTAATCTCAGTATTTTCTACAAATATAATTATAGCATGTGGTATTCAGAATTGTCTGATATATTCAATGCTTCCTTTGTTCCAGCTCGTTTTGCTCATTGGTCTAGTAGTCTCCATTATTTCGTTGTTTTGATACATCATGGTAATATAACTTCCTTATCTCAGTAGCTCCTTTCTAAGAACTCCAGCATTGTGGAAATTCATGCTGACTTAATTCCTCCTACCAATAGCGTTGGTCTTTTCGAGACTAAGGCTAATACGCATCTCCTGTCTTTTGCGATAATTAGCTTTCGTTCGTGTTTGCTCCTTACATCAAGTGACTTCATATCTTGTATGAAGTTATTTCCATTACAAAAAAAATGCAGTAAAAGTTCATTCTTTACCGACCTGTAAAGTTTTAACATGTGAAAACTCTTTGTAAGCATTTTATTTTAGAATTTTTATTTCGATGTTCGTGTGTCTTATAAACACACAGTAATTATCGCTTAGTCGCTAAACTTAAGCGATTACGTGTGTGTTCATGAGTGTATTTCGTTAGGGGTAAGGGCTTGTAACTCGGACTTTAGGTAAGTGATAGTGTAATATTTTTTTTACTATACTTTCAACATGTAGCTATCCGAAGTTAAGTAATAATTTTCGTCGCCACTTTAGTGTTTGTGTCTTTTATCGATAGGCGATCACTGAAATTAAATTCTGAAATTTAAATCAAGCTTACACACGTTAAAATTATATAAATCTGTAGATACTTTAATTCTAATGCATTTGCTATAAATAATTTGTTATTTTTATTTGATTTGTTTACGAGTTCTCGACTGTTAACTATTCCGGACTTTTCTCCGATTACTGGTTATAAAATCCAATACAATATTGACATAATAAACTGTCGCGTGACAAAGTAGAAAACCAATAAAAAAACAAATAGCCTGAACGTGCAAATTTGCAAGTAATCGAGAAAGAAAAACCACGCGCGATTTCGGGTGAGATCCAGCGAGAAATCACGAGAGTCATTAAAGAGGAAAGCGGGAAAATAACGTACGAGATTACCCGGTTGAAATCAGGATCGAGGAGATAATTAAAGAAAGGAAACACGAAAAGAAAAAAAAATATGAAAAATATTCGAAAATAGTGGAAGACAGCAAAACAGAGTTAATATTTTTTAATACATCGAAAAACCAGTGAAGGTTAAATTAATAGGTTGTATTACTGTTTTCAGAAATGTTATCCTTACAATTCTCTACATTGTAGAACTCACCAAAATAAACTTCATAAGAAACTGTTATACATAACAGTTATAATGTTACACATTTATTGCAGTAAACAAATACGGAAATCGAAAAATAGACGTATGTGGCTGAACGTCCTGAAAAATATCTATATTACTTTTATAACCTCGTCCTTTAGGTTATAATAAATAATAAATTGTAAAGAAATGGATGAACTATCAAGAGAAAACTTTAACAGATTTATTAAAATTGAACACAGAATGAATTAATGGATTAATTTGCCGCTGGACGCGATTGACATATTAACAGTCTGACGCCGTGATCTTTGCTTTCCTTACTCTCTCGTCAAACAACTATTTCAAGGGCGATAACTCTTAAACTCCAAAATGGTTCAAGGGAGGTAATTCCGTTTTCGTTAGGTGTCCTAACAATTACTCAAATGCTAAAATAGAGAGAACGGCTACTATCTGTGAGTACAAACTATTTTAATAACTGTTATGTATAATATTATTATACATAACAGTTATTAAAAATAGTTTGTATTCACAGATTACTATCTCTCTCTATTTAAGCATTTGAGTAATGTAGATATTATTCATTTTTCAGGACGTTCAGCCACATAAGTCTATTTCTACTGAATTCTGATTCTGTTTTAACATGTTGGGGGGGGGGTCAACAAACAGTCCGAACTTGACCGTCTCATGTGACTGGTGTAATCACACATTTGAAACGATTGTTTACCTAACAGCTTACTACTTGTTTAAGAAACCCAACAATAATGTTAATAGTACTTTTATAAGAAAATGAATAGCAATTGCAAGTATAAAATAATGAAGAGTGGCAACAATGAATCGTGGACGAGTCCATTGTGGGTGGGACGTCGAGAAAGAAAAAAAAGGCGACTTGATAACTGTTAAAAATGAGAAGGTTCCGCAGTGTGAGGAGACTCGAAAGACGGCGGTTTCAAAAACGCGAAGAGCCGAGACGCCTAGTGATCGGAGTATCGAAGTACCGGAAGAAAGGGAGTAACCGATGTTTATGGCACCGATGAAGCTTTATTGGCTATGATACCCAAGCCCGTCTTGCTGTTAGACTTTTGTGTCCGCTGACTAAAAAGTTGGTACTGTGAAGGAATACACTGACGTGTACTTCACCAAAGTGCTTTTAGACAATTGGAAGTGCGTGTGGAACAATTGCTTAATTTCACGCTTGGATAGACAATGCAGAGCAAACTGCTTTCCAATCATATGTATATACGAACGAGTTTCTAGCGGTAATAAAGTCTGTGACCTCAACAAGAAAAATACTTTCATGAGACAAAAGTATGTCAAAAGATTGTTTAATGTGTATGCGTAGCCGGCGTAAACCATCCGGTAATGGCAAATAAAGAAAACCAAAGTTGTTCCATGTACGTTCTGTCCGTTGTCATTCTTGTGTGATCTTACCGGGTACCCTGGAAGAACGCGTAATGCAACACAAGTAAAGCATTTATTTAAATGTTGACAAATACAAAAACCGTAAACGCAACATTATAAATAACATTTATAACACATAGTTCGTACTAACAGACATTCGCTGCTTTCTATACAACTGTAGGCTATATGTATTTGAATAATAAAGATATTATTCATTTTACTAGTACACACGTCCGACACTACTGACTTTTGTTTATTTTTATCTTCTTTAGGTCTACAAAAAACCCAATATTGTTCGTCCATGTTAATGGTTTATGGTGTAACCGCAGATTCGGTAGATGTTTTATCAATAGGTTGCATGCTAGAAACAGTTATTCATATTACAGGCCTTTAATCCGAAGAGCTTCTAAATAAAAATATTATAATTACCATTGTATGAAAATGAATACCAAGTATACACGTATCACCGTTGACAAATATAAAAACCGTAAACATAACATTACGCATCACATTTATAAAATGTAAATCACAAATACTAGTCATCCATTCGCCATATGTATCTGAATAAAACATATATTTATAATTTTGCTAAACGTTTAGTCACAAACGGCAGATGCAACTAGCTTCCGATTATTTTCTAACCTTTTGAGGTAAACAGGACCATCTTACCCGTGTTATGCGACTTGTGTATAAGGAGGTTCATTTCATCAGTACACTATTCCCCTCAAAATGCAAATCAAAGTAAAATTCAATTGACAGATTATAATATATTTCTTTTTATGCGGTTTGATCATATTAAGATAATTGAATATATATATATATATATATATATATATATATATATATATATATATATATATATATATATATATATATATATATTATACCTAGACAGCATCTTCTCTGTCAGGCAAGTATTGTTGAATATAAGAGACAACTCATGTCTAGATATCCTTTGGTAGATCCTTTCAATAGTTTGAATCAGAATCTTAGTTTCGAAGGGGAATTGGCTGATGAATTTGCCATAGTTTGGAATTGTATCCCAAGTACTTTCAGACCGATCCGGGTCCATTTTCAGAGGAATGAGGTTAATCAGGTACAGACAATGTGTTAGTATTATAGAAGGTTTTGGTGGGGATTATGTAATAAGTACGGATGGGTCTAGAAGTACTTGGGAGACAAATCCAAACTATGGCAAATTCATCCGCCAATTCCCCTCCGAATCTAAGATCCCGATTCGGACTATTGAAAGGATCTACCAAAGGATATCTAGACATGAGGTGTCTCTTGTATTTAACAACATAATATATATATATATATATATATATATATATATATATATATAATTATTTCTACAATTAGACAACGCCGCAGCCTACACACACCATGAAAGTCACAGATCGGAAGTCTTAGACTAAAGTTTCATCCTTCTTTGGGCTCATCAGTAGAAAATATCCAAAGTCAGGATTCGAAACCCGAAATATGACATGTCAGGTCGAATAGACCTGTGACACGTGGACGATATCAAATGTCTTTTCAGCTCGATGCATTCGTGCCGATAAAAGAAGTATAGCGTCACGTGACTGACGTCACATAGTTCTGAACTAGGAGTGACAGATTTAAACATTTACCTATTTTCGTATTCTTGTTCAGTAAACTATATGTTTGTTTCAAATTATATCATGACATTCGATTGTTTCGGTAAAACTCGAATTATTAAGATGTTTGGGACAGAGAATACTGTTTCTCGCAAACACTTAGTACCACAGAATCGCCAGCTAAATAATAGAAACGCGATGAATTCAATTACAAAAACACTAAAGCAAAACGAGAGTAGAATCGAGATTTCATACGAGATTTAATTTTTTAAAAAACGCCACTTCAAACAGAGTGCACGAGTACAAATAATACTCAACGATGTGAAGATTATTTCTAGTTGAGAAAAGAAAGAAACGTTATTTTGAAGACAGCATGGTTGTTCACTTGGACCAATGCGGTGAGTATTGATTTACTCCTCTCTAGGAGTTAGGCACAAGGCCAGTTTTTTATCTTACTCCCACAAGTAAGATGTGACCCAAGGTCGGGTCGGGAAAGTGGGGTTTAAAAATTGCCTGGGCAGCCCCGTCGGCATTCCCCGGTAGGGGCGCCTCAGACAGTAAGCAATAAACTTACTCCTCCCCAAAGAGGGGAGGCGAAGCCTGGGAGGGTGGACCTCCTAGAACTGCACAGGACAGACTCATAGACCGGCGTAAATCAAGCCCCGAAGGCCAAGACAATACCAGTCTATGGGGTGCAGTATCCATCGGAACAGATACTACACTTTGATCTTAGCCAAAAGGCCAAGTAGAGTAGCTGGCTCTTGTTTTGTAAGAAATGTAAAGAAGATCCTTGTTCGTTTAGTGTTTTTTTTTTATCTAAATGGTAAGTAATTTTCAAAGCATGATGCCACTCGAGGATAAGAGTTAATGAGGTGCAATGGTTTTAATTAATACGTTCTGAAACTTGTTTACATTGGCTTTTGAAACGACCAAGTTTAAATCTGTAGGGAAGCAGTTCGATGTCAATGTGTTCCAGAAAAAATAAATATCTTGTGAAACATGTATGTTTTCTATGCACACAATAATGGGAAGAATTTCTGAAAATTCGTCACTCTGACGCTCATCTCTTTCACCAAGATCCTCATCGTCTTAGCTCGATCTTGCCGCGCCTTTTCTTTGTAGCTTCTCGACAATTTCAGATTCTGTTTGGCTCCTTCCTACTAGCCGCTGCTTCTACATTTTCACAATTCTCAAGCTCACATCGCACGGCATTCAGAGTAAGCAATTAGCTAAGATTTCCAATTTTTTTTATCCGACGTGAATCATCATGACGCAGGAGACATTTTTTTCGATATTCCACTGCTCACCAGTCGTCTGTGGTCTCAAGCACTCAAACCCACAAATAGTACACAAAATAGTCATTATTTACCCATTCCCTTTTTTTACATACTTTCAATGGTTCTGAAATAATTAATGAAACAAAATATCGAACACCCTGCACATGACGAGATCCAAAGTGAAAATATAAGTGAGATGAGAATAAAAACCAAGGAGAATAAAAAAGATAAATTGCAAAAATATTACGAGAGTTTGAGCGGAGAGTTGAAGCGAGATGAGAAAAGGCGAGAACGTATACACAATAGAAACACAATATTCATGACGAAAGTTGAAGTGAGAGTTGGTGCGAGATGAGAACAGAACGAACGAGAATATAAACAGAGAATGCTGCGAACGTGTGCAAAAAGAAACGAGAGAACAAACGAGGGGAGGGAAATCAACTAAGATGTCAGCTAGGTGCGATATGGCCGATGGGGAAGCCCGACTTGTAACTGTTCTTTTACTTGCTAATTAGTGCGTCAAGTAGGTTATAAAAATTGACAGGTGGCTGTCAGTGATTAATTCTCATGAGAAAGCAGAGTGAAAAAAAGGAAGGAAAGAATGGGGAAAGGAAAGGGAGAAATGGGGAAAGGAAAGGGAGAAATGGGGAATGCTGTGATAAAAAGAATATGGTTGATTATTGAAAGATCCTCAACAAGGAAAAATTGTGGATAATTGTGAGTACGATAGTAAATTTAATAAATAAAAGATCACGTGAGGCGTATGAAATGAATCAAGTAAAAAAGGTATCAATTAAGTCAAGGTATAAATAAGGAGGATCAGGGTTTCCAATTTAGCGGGTTTTTTTCTCTAGATCGGGAGATTTCGTTTAGAATCTTGCTAGCCAAATTTGAATCAAGCAGCTGGGTTTTTTTCTGTACAATCTGGAGAGTTTGTTTTGCGCGCACACACACACACACACTCACACACACACACACTCACACACAGACACACACACACACACTCTCACACACACACACACACACTCACACACACACACACACACTCAATGTCAAATAGTGTACACCAACACCAACATGTATCTACCAGTAAAACTTCTAAAACATGAAAAGTTGCTTTGAGACTGAAAACTATTCTGACGACTTCATAGAATACGTGACATTTAACGGTTAATGTGAGGTGACGATGGGTATGTGATTAACGAGACGGACTGACAATCTGGGTGTGCCTAGTTCGAATCCAGTTCGTTCCAGAGAAACACTTTCACTTAGGATATAGCAACCTTCACGTAGTCTATTTTGTAAGTACTCAATGTATTTCTAGAAATAATTCTAACATCGGGGAAACCAATGCTACAAAAGAATAATCTGATTCATACGAACTGAATGAATAAATTAACCGTTAATATTAAGGCAATAATGTTGTAACTGTATTATTAGCAAAAATCGCAACTCTACCATAATATTAAGCAAGCCTTACATTCGGCTTACTTAATATTATGGTAGAGTTGCGATTTGTGCTAATAATACATTCTAGTTGAGTTAATCCCTTACATAATCACATTCTGCTCCAGTTTTTCTGGGGAGTTTTTTGTTCCTATCTAGCAGGTTTTTAAAAGTTACGTTGGCAACACTGTCGGGAAGGCAGAAAGCTGGGACTAAACCCATGGAAGTATCGCTAAAAAAACGAGAAGTGAATAAATTAGAGGAAGCTGGGGAGTACGTATAAAAATGGATGGATAGTTGATAGGAAAAACATAAGAATCTTATAAAAGTGAAGAATAAAAACGTATATTTATATGAATCAGTGTGGTACTTACTGGAGGAACCCCATGGAAGTTACATGCATCCACAATGAAAGAAGTGCTATGGAAGAGCGTAGATTGAAACTTTATACACCAACTCGTAAGTCAACGTCGATATCCACTTAACCATAGCCACCGAAAAAGGTAATAATAACAAGGAAAGGAAGTACACGTGTTAAAATGTAAAGATATACAAGATGCACCAGACGTTACCTGGTGGTAAGAATAATGGGTATATATACATACCTTGATGTGAAATATGAGGTAATCAATATTTGTTTCCATAAAGCCTACCAGTAACACATCTGAAACACACGTAACGGTTAAGAATCTTGCTTAATTCAGACCCGCTTATGAGCCTTATTACCGCAAAATATTTGTCCGTGAATAATTATATATTACACACAGACACAGACACATATACACACACATCAATATATAAAAAGACGCTGGAATTTGAGTTTGAAATATAACTCGGGTTCCGAGGTTCGGACCTGACGACCGATATGAATATTTTTTCCCTACACTGACGATTCCCGTAAGGGTGAAACGTATACGTATATAGATAAAAACATATTTATAAATAATTATTTGTCATCTCAGATATAGGCCGGACACTCTAGCGAGAAGTATTAAAACAGCTGCACTCGTTGGCTTCAGTGCCATGTTCCTTTAAAAAGTTTATTTCTTTACATCAGCTACCTTTTGAGTAGGATTAATCTCTCGCTGGTTTACCGAGTTATTGGCGACGGCCGCGTAGGCTAAGACGTTGGAATTTGAGTTTGAAATATAACTCGGCGTTTGAGCCTTGCGACCAGTGTGAATAATACTTCGCTACACTGACCTTTCCCGTACGGAAAAAACGTATACGTATGTAGATAAACATATATATATATATATATATATATATATATATATATATATATATATATATAGAGAGAGAGAGAGAGAGAGAGAGAGAGAGAGAGAGAGAGAGAGGTTTTTTTTTCTATAACGTGTTTATCAATTTTTTCCTATGGACGCATATCTTCCAATATTGGCTAAGATCAAAGTGTAGTATCTGTTCCGATGGATACTGCACGCTTGTCCTGTGCAGTTCTAGGAGGTCCACCCTCCCAGGCTTCGCCTCCCCTCTTTGGAAAGGAGTAAGTTTATTGCTTACTGTCTGAGGCGCCCCTACCGGGGAATGCCGACGGGGCTGCCCAGGCAATTTTTAAATGGCCAGAGTGCTCACCTCTCGAGCGCTGGCTTTTAACCCCACTTGCTCGACCCGATCTTGGGTCACATCTTACTTGTGGGAGTAAGATAAAACTGGCCTTGTGCCTAACTCCTAGCGAAGGAGTAAATAAATATCTTCCAATTTTATGTTTTCTTATAATATTTCATATTTATCGTTTTTCCCTTATAGTCAGTTTTCCCCATCTAAAATAGCCCTCAAGATATATTTTCAATTTTCTTCATTCTTTTTCCCTTTTACAGCTTTCTCTCCCTAAAATGCATCTCAATTGTTGACACGTACTTTGTCATTTATCGGGTGGCATACTGCTTACCCTTGCCATCATTGTTGATTGATGTACAATCAGCAATTCACTCCTCATTTCAGTTTTTGATACACTGATTTTTTACTAATTTTTACATTCAAATGCTTTTATCGTCAGTCAGTAGATATTTTGGTTGGTCACGATTTAGTTACACGTCCAAACAAACACACACTTATATATTTATTATATAAGTGTGTGTTTGTTTGGACGTGTAACTAAAATAAGAACTAAACATTTATATATATATATATATATATATATATATATATATATATATATATATAAATAAAGTCTTGGAAGTTTCGCAACCATTAAAACTATATTTTAAAAAAAAACTAAAAAAAAACCTAAGTCCCAAGGCACTCAGTGGGAAATCACTCATGTAAGTAAATTTTACTTTTTCAGTTATAATATTAGTTTGCTTCTTACATTATTTATATAATTATTATATATATATATATATATATATATATATATATATATATATATATACATGCTTAATCTTTAGAAGATATATCTGTATAAATTAAAAGAACTAACAACGGGTTCGAACTTACAATCATGGGTCTTGAAACTCAACATCGATAACCACTAAATACAAATCAAACCGGTAATTACCTATGAAGTTTTCTGCCAAGGGGAGAGAACTATCATAATGATAATTATTTTACAAAATATATCATATATATATATATATATATATATATATATATATTTATATGTATATATATCAGAAATTTAGTCAGCATTTCTGAATTAGTGTATTTTGTATATGGTGTTTATTTCATTAGGATCATATATATGTATTTTACAGTTTTAGAGCGAGGTTGTCTCATATAAAAAGGCTACATAAAAATACAAAGGGGTACGTAAAGATTCTAATAAAATGGGGATATGTAGAAATTCGGAACAACTTCTGTTGTCTTCACCGAATAATTTATTACATATGATTTGAATATCATTTAAATAGGAAATATTTAAAGTTTCGGTATAGCTACCTCAGGAGACTTATAGATTCTCTACAACCTTCTAATTCTTTTCCAAGAAATTCTAAACTATACATACACTGTAAGTTTTTAGGTAGGTTCTGGTGTAAATACGTGAAATGCTGCATATTTTATGGGCTGCAAGATTGCAATCCATTCGAATGAGAAATACTTTACTAATAGAAGAGAAACCAGACAAGAATTGGGAATCATCTGGTTTGAGTTTAACCACTCAGAATTTGATTTTTAACTGGATAGGTTAGTGCCCTTTTTGAGAAATAATTCCCCTTAAAAAGTAATGTTCCTTTAGATACCGAAGCTCCCTACTGTGATTATGGCCTACTTGAGAGCTACCAAAAGTTTAGATTATCTCATGAAGTTTCAGCACGTGGGCAATGGCTTTTTATGTCCACAGATTGGGGAGCTGATTATATTAAGTGGTATTTTCTGTTGTGGTTCCAGTATATATATATATATAGCGCGCAGATGTGGACAGCGTAGTTAGTTTGTTTTCTGGGCATCTTAAGATTAGTTCCGGTATGTGTGTCTCTCAAAAAAAAGAAAGAGAGGTAGGCCCTAGGGCTCTTTGTAAATAGATTATGTACGGATCAACTTGTGTTTGGTTAGGTCGCGTTAAAAATTCTCATTATCTCCAAAAATGAATTTCCGTTCCATGTTTTTAACGGAAGTTGTAATTTTATTTGGAGGGAAATTTTTCTGTTCCTATGGTGCTATCGAGAAACGAAGTTTTGACAAGCATAACGAGCGGACGATCACGGCCTGTGAAGTTGGCTCTCACAGACGAACGTTCACACTTTAACTTGTATTTCTATAAGGAACAGACACAGCTGTCTATTGATATTTACATATATATATATATATATAGAGAGAGAGAGAGAGAGAGAGAGAGAGAAGGAGAGAGAGAGAGAGAATTATATATACATATAAATATATATATATATATAAATTAATTAAGTTCAAATATTAACTAAATGAACAAAAACATTATTTTTCAAAAGAGCTCAATATATATTAGAGCTTTTATATTAAAATAAACATAGTTGGAGTATCCGACAATTGTTTCAGAACCTGCTGGCCATCTTCAGGGAAGAAACTGGTGAATTAAAATGATATCCGCCTATACACAATCATAAGAAAGAAAGAAAAAGAAAAAGAAGGACACAAACAATCAGACAAATTACATTCAAAAAAAAATTCAGACGAGACAACCTTTTTCTATAAGATGCCAACTCTTGACATCTCGCAAGAAATTGGGGCATACCTTCTCTTCACTCTCCAACCACACGCCTAGACATCGAGACATACTCATAAATACTCATATCCACGCTAATACGTACATATTAATATACTCACAAACATACACACACATTTATATGTAGAAGTAAATTCAAAAACATATATACATGTATATATACACACACACATACATCCATATATGCATATTAATAATGAATTAATGATTATGTTTAGCTCATGCCTAGTGCAGTACATTTAAAGCCTTAGCAAAGTAAGTTCAGGCACAAGACTACTTCTCTAATAAACGTTCCCATATGGCATAAACGATGGTTTCGAATTCATGTATGCATTTAATTTAAAATTAAAAACATTCTAGGAACGTTTTAAAAAATTCTTAACTATAATGGCTGAACAGTATGCTACAGAACCGGTCTAACACCGAGAATAAAAAAAACTGTATGTATGTATATATATACATATTTTTCTAAACAAAGCATATTGCCACTGCAACGTAAGGGACAACTGTGATAGAAGTCAAGTTTTTAGGGGGCACCTTTATTAAGGAGCTCTGCAACAAGATGTTTGTTCACATTCCATTGAAACCTCTGCATGGTTGTATAGTCTGAGCCATGGGGTGGGGGTAGGGAGTGAATTCGAAAGGTAAGCGAACTAAAAAAAGACGCTATCAGAATAGCACATCTTACAAAATATATGGACCTCTACATTCAAGGTTACTGCTAGTTCCGTGGTTTGGGAGTATTTAATTTGGTATGACGGGGTTAAAGAGCAGATTGCATAGATGTACTTGTTAAATAGGCATAGTGATTCAAGTCTACGGTGATGCTACAGGGATTAGTGCTTGGCAGACAGTGCGAGACGCATTAGGTTTAGAATTCTATTTTGTGCTAGGTCTAGATGGAGAGGCTGGTGTTCGGCTCACCAGATTAGATGTGACAACAATAATCCATGCACGCGTAAATGGTAACTTTATAGAAGTTTCGGATACTGGCAGATGTAAGAAGTTTTGTAGCAGCAGACTTGGTAAAATCTTCCATGTTCTTATTTCAGCTAAGTTGCCCGAAGATGTCAGTCTAAGGAGTTTGAACGTTACACTCTCAGGAACAGGGCTATCGGCATTGAAAATCGGTGGTTGGAAAAGTTTCTTGCAGTTGTTTATGGAGACGAGCTTCGTCATGGTAGCATTACATGTTACAATCAATTTTTGGCCCGATTCTACTACAGATCGGTGGTCGTTTTCTAAATATTCATTCATTGTCTACCATGAGCGAGTATTCGATTTGCCATCATGCCGAGAATAGAGTCTTGTTTCATCGGCAAATACACCGATTTCAGACACAATTCTATTGGAAAAGTAATTTATTAAAAATCAGGAACAATATAGTTTTGAGTATCAACCCCTGGGCCACATACGCGTTTATGTGATTTTTTTGTAGATACATCGGCATCGCGAATTGCCTGGATCTACCTTTTGGATAAGAAAGATCTGATTATATTAAAAAAATCGTACGGTGTTTAACGACACGAACTAAGAACCTGGGTATGCCGGGTTTGAATCCCGTTCGGTTCACAGAAACACTTTCATAAAAACCCACACTTGACCTTATGTCTAACGTCCTGGAGAGGAGGTAAATATAAAAATATTGAACATTGTCACAGTAATAACGTACGAGAAAAAAAACCTTCATGCTAGACTTCGTCAAATGCTTTGGAAATATCATGCGTTACGTAACCTGCCTTATCCAGTGCGCTCACAGATGACCGTTAAGATATCAGCAGTAGTACCAGATGGCCTATACTTATACTGCTGCCCAAATAGAAGTTTAGCATTTTCTATGTTCTAGACTATCGCTCGATTAAGTAAGGATTCACAGAGTTTAGGCTCTACTATCCAATCTTAACGTCGTCCTACCATCGTAGTCAGCACTGCAACTACACTTAAAATGATAAGTTACATTATTTTTATGGTGGTGGTGGGGGGGGGGGTAAAACGTCTTTACGAGAGGACGCCAATAAAGGTTTTGTAGAAAACACAACACGCACATTCGAAGAAAAATAGCAATTTTATTGGCGTCCTCTCGTAAAGACGTGTTACCCCCCCTAAAAATATTGTAATTTATCATTTCAAATGTAGTTGCACTGCTGACTACGTGGGTAGGACGACGTTAAGATTGGATAGTAGAGTTCAACAGTACATTCCGAATAAGATGAGGAATGGAACCTTCCGGTCAACGGACGTTCAAAATAACACATACGAGTCTTCCATTATATACCATTTACTTAAAAACCCGCCGTGCGCTAGGAATTTTAGCATGGACTCCTTCACCATTCTTAGTCATGCTAACTCATTATACCATCTAAAAATCTTGGAGACGATCCACGTTCGTATTAAACGTCCCTCCCTTTGTAAGAAATATCTATTGGGATTAGATGTGATCAGTCTTTAAGATTCATCCTCCATTGTACATATAACATAACGCTATTTTATTTTCTGTACTCTCTCTTTTCACCCAGTTTTTTTTTTATCCCTCGTTTTTTTTTATCCCTCGATACAGCCTTTGTTAAGAGAGGGCGAAACCGGTCGTCTGGCATTTTTTTCTTGATTAACTTTTAATCATGAACGATAGAATTCGTCTTCCTTTCATGCTTGCGATAATATATATATATATATATATATATATATATATATATATATGTATATATATATATATATATATGTATATATATATATATATATATATATATATATATATATATATATATATATTGTCTGTATTTAGGCAGCATTTTCTAATTTATGCAAACATTGTTTAAAATAACACACTCGGATGTATAATTATACCTTTTTATTTTTTCAATTCTTCTGATGGTCTTTTTTGTATTAAAATCATAAAAGCTAATAAATGTTCCATAGGTTTCACAGGTTTCACGAACATTTTTGATTCTTCAATCAATCAATCAATATATATATATATATATATATATATATATATATATATATATATATAGTAAGCAATGAAAATATATATGGCAATCAAGCTACATTTAGCCTGACGATTCCCCCCGAGGATGAAACACGAGAGCCTCTGTGTAGCTTGATTGCCATATATATTTTCATTGCTTACTACCTAGCTCTACTTACGTATCGAACACTGTTGAAGTAAATACTGAAAACTGACACATAAAAAATTATATCTCCTTATAATATTTTATGTGGATACATGAAGTACTAATATACATATATACATATATATATATATATAATGTCTTTATGTTCACGAAAGCGTTCATGTAGTAACCCAATAGTGTGTAATACAATTAGTCTTTAATTTATATGACTCTAGTTATTACGAAAATTCATTCAAAAACATTTTAACAGAAAAGAACAATACGTATGGTAGATATAATATATCATTAACTCTTAAATTAAAAATAACTAGAGTCTAATGAATGTTTCTCTTTTATTGGATTGATAAAAAAAGCAATATAGAAATTAAATATGTATAAATGGACTGAATCTTGGACGCATCATGATTTTAAAGCTCGACTGTAGCGAGTTA
>OY744541.1:72438476-72605976 GCA_963556195.1 Sepiola atlantica
GTATGCGAGCACAACAGAGCTATGTATTTTACTAGTAGGAATTTTTCTTCATTGGACCTCACACACTTCATCTACACATGCATAGAGATTTATACTGTAGTGATGTGATAATGAAATGGTTTGGTGGATATATAGTCGAGTGAGACTTGTTTTTCTTTATCTCAAAAGATATGCCACAGTTTATGCGTTTTCGCATGAAATCAAAGTAGAATGAATATTAGGAAAACTTGTGATCCAACGGGTCACATGTACGTCTAGTGTATATATATATATATATATATATATATCCTATTATATATTGTGAGGTGCATGTTGTTAAATAAACACATGTTTTTAAATAAATACACATACGTACACATATATTTAATACAGTGTGTGCAAATATGTTTGCATGTGCAGTCACATGGACGCACACGCACCTATATGCATTTTATTAGTGGGATAGCTAATATCAGAATATCTAGCGTTGCCAATATATTCCCCGCTGGCAATGTTACGTAAGAGATATTCCAATATAAAACGATGTTACGGAGTTAATAATAATCGCCACAAATCCGTGCGTTAGTGGATCTATTATTAACAAATCAATAAGACACGATGACAGTGAGACCATATCTGGCAACAACAATAACTTTTCTCATTAGATACAAGAACAGATAGCAATTTGGACTCTGAACATGTCCCTCTGGATAAAGCAGAAATTTACTGGTTTCAACGAAGCCAGGGTTCGATTACTGACATATGTGAACCCTTTCTGGTCGACCTATTCGATGTATCACATTTTTCTTGAATTATTATTACATTAGCATCGCTTACAATTTCGTTTGGTTGGCTCTGACTCTCCACTACATATCAATCAATTTACATTTTTTGATGGCATAACACATTAAATAGGTATGTCATTATTTTTTGTGAGACAACAGATCGGCCGAGATTTGAACACGACATGCTGAGTACGTACGCCTTGATCATAGAGCTAAAACAGTCTGTACGTGCCTGTTAATATACGTGTCTGTAAATATTCATAGAAGAGCTCTGGCGAAACCGTGACAACAGAGCTTCATCATGTACACAGAGTTACACATTGCGGACAGGACTGGAACTCAGCCTGTTGCAACTCTGCTAACAGGGCTCTAGCAAAAATTCAGGAGGAATCAACATCAGGATCTGGCATTCTCTAAATTTGCATGTAGCATGCAAGGACGTTTGCCGCTTTAGACTGAAAATCTATAGAGTAAGGATCACAACCTATTTTAATGCATTTGTAACAGTGGTGTTTTTGTATCCTAGTGGCCAAACCTTCCGCGACTTCGTAAGCAACCAATATACTTGGCTTGTATAGGGATGAGGGACTGATCATCGTTCCTAACAGTAATGTCTTATAAATATCCAGCATACACAAACAATTAAATAAAGCATTCAAGTATTTAGGTCTGAAGATTGAAATTACCCCCAACTGTAACGAAGTAAATTTTCTGGACATCACACTCAATTTAAAAGAGGGAACATATAAACTATATAACAAGGATAATCACACACCAATATACATAAATACTAAATCTAATCATTATAAATGCATTATCAAACAAATCCCTAATGCAATTTATTTCTAGAATTAATAAACTCTCATCATGTAAAAATATTTTTTGATGCTAGTAAGCATATATGCTATAATGAATTAATAAATAGTGATTACACTGAAGATTTAATATATACTTAGAGTATTAAGAACGATAAACCTAGGAACAGAAGGCGTATAATTATTTGGTTTAAGCCGCCATTTTGTCTATTATCTAATATCAATATTGGTGGAACATTTCTAAATTTGATAGACAAACAAGTTAACACTAGTAACTTCTTAAGCAAAATATTCAATAAAAATACAGTGAAAATAAGCTATTCTTGTACAAAAAACGTTGGACACACCGATCAACGTAATTTAACCTAAAGAGAAAAATGTAATTGCCAAGTTAAAAGTAATTGTCCACTTAAGGGAAATTGTAATGTAGAAAGTGTCGTATACAAGACCGCAATTTACCCACAAGAGAACATTAATAAGAAGAAAAGTAATATGGGAGTATCCGCTGGTAAGTAGAAACAACATTATCATGTCCATAAACATTATTTTTCTCACCCAGATATTATAAACAAAACAGAATTTACTAAATATTGATGGTCTTTTAAGAACAAACACTTAACACCAACTTTTTCGTAGCCAATTTTATGTAATTAAACTACTGCTAACGGATTGAGACACATATGTAATCTATCCCTTGAAGAAAAAATCAGAATCTCAAAACACGTAGATAATAACATTTTCAACAAAAGAGACGAAACGATGGCCAAGTGAAGGCACCGACACAGATTTAAAATTACTAGCCCGTTATGAAAAATATATATTTCTTTAATTTGTTGTTAATATAAATATTAATGGTAGGGGTTTCGATTATAATAATAATAATAGTATTCGTATATTCTAAATTGTCTACGTATACACAAGCAACCTACGGCAACATTTTTTTTTTGTAAATTTGTAAATAAACTTGGTGTAAATTTCGTCGGACTTTTAATCTCGTTACTGCACTATACACCTCATTTTCCGTTCTATAATTAATTAAGTGTAATCCTAATTTTAATCGTGATCACTCGTAATTTTGATCTTCGATGTGTAATCAATTAAACTCTTAAGCGTAAATACTCGTAAATTTAATCTGAATTTCCGCATTGTAGCATACTCTACTAATTTTTTTACTCGTGAACATTTTTAATTCCCTTTCTACATTTAAAATTGAGTTCATTTTCTTGAAGAAATAGGGTAACTGATCTTTTGCCTTTACCACCCCTTTTTCTATTTTGATTATCATCATAGTTAATTATAATTTGTCACCGTGGCCTTTCACCATTCTCCCAGTTTCAACTAGATTTTTTTTCCTTTACGTTTCATTTACGTTAAAAACCGTGGGAACATTTTCTCATCATTCATGTTCTAAATGCGGTTGGTTATACATCTGATGACACCGATCTAGGTCGACATAAGTTATGTGTACATAGAATCTGACAGAGCAGAGAATCTGACAGAGATTCTCTGCATAGTCAGAGATTTCTTCTGGTATTGATTATTTTTGACAAAGGGAAGTTTCTTTCCCCGAAATATTAAATAATGATTTTTAATCATGTGGACATCACACAAACAGCTAACAACACTCTTGCTGTTATGTAAGATTTTAGGAAAAATAAATAGTAAGTCATATTTCGTATTCGATTTATTGTTTTTGTTCCTTACTACTTGCATCTTACCCGAAATTTGCATTGCCCACAGTCTTTAAAAACATACTACTACTATACCCAGCAATGCTTCAAGAAAACTACCATTCTCTACTATATATATATATATATATATATATATATATATATATATATATATATATATATAGGATAGATTAAACATATTTAGGAAAACGTTTTGTGAAGGTTACTTATAGAATTCAGAAAACGTAGAAACTTTTTTTTATATATTTATTAAATGAATAAAATCATCATTTTTGATAAGTATATTTCTGGGATTTTCGCTGTAAAACAGCATTTTAAAAGAGCATTTTCTTTTATCTTTTGCTGGTGTTAAAATAGCAAGGGGCTGTCTCTTCGTGGTAGACGAAGCAGATTGATTGTCCGATTTTGTTAACGTCATTGAAAAAAGTTAAATCCGGTGTTTGTAAGCGTGGTTTGGCGCTAATTTGAATATAAGATACGTTACACATCTTTAAGAAAACGTTTTGTAGAATTAATAAAAACCTAGAATCGTTCATTTTTGTTGACAGTATATATATATATATATATATATATATATATATATATATATATATATATATATAAATGAATTTTCATTTATCACTTTTATAGTACTATCAAAACGGGTTATTTTTAGTAAAACTAGTAATACAATTATATATTTTTTAAATACGGTATACAACGATATTCAAATATCCTTGTAATTTGCATGATTATTTTTATTTAAATATGCTTTAATTAATTAATGTTTTCTATTATTCGTTTATGATTATATTATTTTATTGTCCCTGAGTATCTGCAATAGTTTCGTCGATATTAACAGTAATTAATTGAAGTAATTTAATTTAAAAAAACTGAATAAATGACGTAAAAACTTTTTTTAAATCTCAAGAGAGATGATTTAGATGAAACAGATATGTATTAAATAGCTGGAAAGTTATATTAATTAGGCCTAAAAGTTCACAGAGAAGGGGATGGGACTGTTCTCTTTCTCACACCCCTCTCTATATATATATATCTTCTGGTGGATGGGTTTACTCTTTTGAAAACAATTTAAAAAAAATGGCGTTTTCACCACTTCCTCTCCTTCCCCATCCTCTCTCTCTCCCCCTCTCGCTCTCTCTCTCTCTCTGTCTTCCAAAAATATATAAGTATACAGTCTGAAATAAAAATGTATTTTACTTCAAATGCAAACCAATAAAATTGTTTTTTTAGTTCAAATTGTAACATTTTTTTAAATTTAAAGTTATTTCACTTCTTAATAAATTCTGCTATCGTATTTTGCTTTATCTGCTCCGTTTGGGGTTGTGTAGTATATTTTGATATCTCATGATATATTCGTCCCAGGCATTACCATCTCTTTCTTTTTTACGTGTTCGGGGGGTGTTTACTATCTATTCTGTTGTCATGATATCATACTCCAAGCATTAACTCCTCTTTTCTTGGAGGAGTTTATGTTCGTCCGCAATGATATAAACCTTTTAGCCATTACCACTTCCATTGGGAGGGGTTCAATGTATATAGTTCGTTTATGATGATATTATGCTTCCGACCTAGTGAAAATATGCCACAGAGTAAGCATATATTTGTTAGTATATATATGTATATATATATATATATATATATATATATATATATATATATATATATATATGAATGAAGCCGTAATTTAGGTCTCGCATTGATATGTATAAGTGACTTGCTTTTCTATAATTTGTTTTATCAAATTAAATAGAATCAAATATACGTGACCAAAAAATAGCAATGTGACACAAGCCATGTAAAAAGACAAGTAGAAGTATTAACATTCGTATATAGTCTGAGTGTTTGTCAAAAGCTACTTTACACCTGGATAGTGTAGTTATACTACACCCTTTAGTAGATTGCTCCACAGAGCAGAAACATAAGCAGAGAACGCTACCTTTTTGTATATCGAGCCGAAAACAACGGTGATAAGTCTTCTGCAGATAGCCACGGAGACCTCAACTTTGAGCTGGGCTGAAAAACTCTTCGAAAAGTAGATTATATTTTAAGATACGCCAGAATTAAGACTTCTCACATCCTCTGGTGTCTTTGGAGGCGCTGTTTGTTTGTAAGCATGAGAAGCCCTATCACTATTCTGGTTGCCAGTTGGTGAACACGCTCCAGGTGTATGCTGTCTTTCTGAAGATGATGATTTGTTGCGTCGATGGCAAACTCAAAAATAGGCTGTACCAGAGTTATGATTGGTACGTCGGTTCACTTGAACAAATAAATGGATGTTAACTTCGATTTGTGAATTATTGATTGTCTTATGAGATTATAGTCAAAATGAAAACGCGATGTTTTGCAAATCAAACGTACGCAGCAAAATAAATAAAAACTCAAGTTTTTAATATTTTCAAAAGACTGTGGTTATCAGTATTAATATGTTTATACAAGTTGATATATTACTCATACGGTCACCTGTTTTACTACACTTTGCTGTATACACCTGCACATGCTAACATAAAACACTTGCAAATATTATAAATATACATAACAGCTCACTCAATAAGTCCAGCGTCAAATTAATAAAGCAACAATTTGAGGAAAAATTTAACTGAATTCATTAACATATTCAATTTAGAGGATTTTACTCTAATTCCAACAGCTGTTCGATGCAATTTTGTAGAACGATTCGTCTTTGGCGTTAGTTTCTGATATTATTTCTTGATAGGAGCGAGATCTTTTTTCTAGAGTATTATTTTGAGATCCGCCAACAACTAGTTGTCGCTGGGAGTCTAATCTCGAGATTAGGGTGAGTATGGAAGGAATTTGAAGTGCAATCTTTTGCCGTCTTTGCAATTGATATATTTATAACAAAGTTGGGTTCTAAAATCTTTGCGATTAAGTGTTTTCATTCAATTTCTTTCAAAAATTATTTTATTCGACTCGAAACATTGTTTAAATAGAGGCATTTTCAATAATGACAGCAGTAGCAGCAAGTACATATATAACTTCTGAGAATTACAAAATATAGTCCGAACTAAATAGCGTAGTTGCAAGAGCGTTACACCGGTCATCTATGAGTCCTATTTTAAATTCTGAGTTTAGGCCATTAATCTTTTCATGTTTGCTTGGAAATCATTTATGTTTTGCACTAAAAAATCACCGTTAATCAAGGCACAAAAGCGACTCGGGGATAAAGGTTAATATGGTTGTCAGGTTGACGGTTAAACAGCAACTCGGGAATTGGAGACGATGGTTTAAACTTTAATTATTTTTTTTCATTTCAGAGGACGGCTCGACGAGAATTTATTAACATTGGATTTGAAAACGACCATGTTGTTGCAATCTGGGAAGCATTCGCGTTTTGTTGTGTTCCGCGGACGAGTAGTCCTTGGAAAGAAATGTTGCGCATGGAGCAATATTTTGTATCAATATTTTATTTATTTAAAAAAAAAGTGCAAAAATTCAATAACATAAAGTACTGAAACCAAAGCATTAATTTTTTTTATTAGCTGACAAAAAATTATGAATTTATTTTTAATTCAATGAGTAAACGAGAATTAAATTTAAATTTGAAAATTTCACGTGTAAAATAAAACTTAGTGTTTTTTTAAGGTTTTGCTTGTAAAATATTCTTTATTTTCGATTTAATTACTGTTTTTATTGTGTTTACAGAAGAATGATTACGTTAAGGTAACTGCGTGACAATGATGCCGAACACACATATAGTTCTAAATAATTAAGTTGACTGAAAAAAAAAGAGTTATAGAATTTATGTTATTAATTAATCTGGGAATTTTATGTAAATATTAGCATCGCTCTTAAAGCAGATTCTTTTGTTTTATAGAGAAGCATAAAAGCTTTCCTATGATCTAATTATTTTACGAAAATTAGGTTCCATTTCTTCTTTGGTGGACACTTTACAGAGGTTAACTGTGTTCATTTAATGAATATATATATACTTCACTTTCTTTGTCATATAACTGTCTCAGTTCTATAGGGTCAACTATTTCGGATAGAAGTCAAAGTCCGGGGTTCAGATCCTACAATTGGTTGTACAGTTATACCTATACCTTACGATTCATATATTTACTCGAAACATATATCAATAATGAAAATATTTTTATAAATAATTATATATATATATATATATATATATATATATATATATATGGATGTGCGTGTGCGTGTGCGTGTGCGTGTGTGTGTAAAACATCTTCTAATTCTCGACTTAGATATATTATTTCACTAGTAATCAAGCAATAAATTATATAAGATTTTTTAACACATGTATATATTTGCCTCCATCAATATGTTAGTTTCTCCGTCTCCCTGACGTCCTTTCAATGTTATTAAACATAATTCGATATGTCCTTTAGAATGAAAAAAAAAATATTACAAATATAAGGCAGACTGTGGATGTTATTACGTGTAAAAGCCTAGGCAAATTAAAGCCTGCAAATTGTAGAAAATCTCTTTTTTGCTAATAGAAAACAGGAAGTAAAATCAAGTATTGTTAAAAGCCTTTACATTACGCCATTTCATCTTCCATAACGCCCACAGACTGAAAGTTGTTAAATGCACGATATAGACGCCTTTAACAGCATTAACTTTAGATTTTACTTATTATTCCTTCTTGAAAATGACACACACCGAGATTTAATCCCTTAATATGAATTTCTGAAAACGTCTACACATCATGCATCAAGAGACAATGACGACTATACCATGCCTTAAAAATGTGTTAAAACATTGAAGATATATGTCGTCCTACATATAATGTAAATTAAATTATCCTCTATTTCATTGATCATTATATCTTTCTAACCAAAACCCGCATCTGCGAATATAATCCGTCAGCCATTTCGACCAATTCATGATGCGTTATTTGGGAAAATATGCTTACACTTCGTTCGCTTTCAATAATTTTCATATTCTGTCGAGTCCCACTACATAATACATAGTCATCTTCACATCTTCTTTCACTGCCATTTATTTAACCGGGAAGTTCTCTTCATAGGTTAAATATGTCGATGTAGCATCGTTACTATTTCATTTCTCACACACTGCTACATTTTCAAGCTATATTTTTCAAGCTTAATATGGGCGGTCCCTTAAAGTAGACTTTCATTTTTACGGGCGTTTTTATTGGCTTTTTCGAAATACTTTCTTTCACATTATCGATTTACAGAATAAAGGAATAACATAATGGCATTCAAAAAACACAGCCGTCTCCGGATTCAATAAGGAAATAGTCTATTACATTATTCATATTTCTATTTATTAGTTTCATTTTATTCAATTGTTATTCTTATATTTGAAGGCATAAAATGTATTTGACAACAAACAATAATGTGCAGGTCACGCCGGGTACACTTAGCTATCATTTTAGGTTTTTATTTTCTCTCTTCAGTACTCGATTTCCATGGGCTTACGAAATACAACGGTGAAACATAGAATTCGGATTCTCTATTCCTTTATTCTCTTTACATGATGGAACGTTTTCTTTCTTTCATTTTTCGTTTTTTTAACGATACTTATTGAGAAGTTGTCTTATCGAGACAGATATTCATATTCAGTGTAGACACCAAAACATGTTGGAAGGAGAAAAATAGAAAAAAATTCAAGTATCAGTGAATTGCGAATATTCTTGCTGATATGGTAGATCCCTATCCATTGTTTGATAATACAGTGATATTTGAAAATGATGGCGAACTGATAATTCGGTTACGGTTTATATAGTAAATTAGTTTTCTTAATGTAACCTACGTAATCTTGGTTCAAATATATGGGATTTTAGTTGACTGTTTATATTACGCATTCTTCAAGAAAATGACTTCCCAAAAATCATTGACACACCTTACTCTCAGACAAACTTACACACACACACACTATCACCTGAATATTCACTTGATCTCTCACAGCTTCGTAAGTCATTTACTTTTCGATTTAACTTAATATTAGATTAATACTGAATGTAAATAATAATTCCAGAGAATGGCCATTTGGTTTACTTTCAGCATCCACAAAAATGTCGCTTCCCTTTATTTTGTCCATGAGTCATAACATCGATAAGCGATGTTAATGACAAAGGGGAAACAATTGCTGCTCCCTGCGTCGGCTGTTGTTTTGAGATGCTACTATGTACAGATTTGTTGGTTTTCTCATAGTAGTATTCATCAGTCAACACTCGATTTATCCATCTAAAGACGAATTTCGTCGTGTTTATTTCATACAAACATCAGGCTAACAGAATTGTGGGTATGTTGTGCTGGTGTGTGTGTCTCTCTCTCTCGCTCCATCTCACTCTCTCTCTCTCTCTCTCTCTATCTATCTATTTGAGGTATGTTCTGTGCAGTTCTAAGAGTTCCACTCTCCCAGGATTTACCTTCTTTCTCTTTCAGTAGGGGTTATTTTATTGCTAATCTCCTGAGGCGCCCTAACCAGAGAATGTCGACCGTTGTGCACCGGCATTTTGTGGTTCGCCAGAGTGCGCTTCCTCTATATTTCTAAATGACATTTCCCCGACCTAGTGTACTACCTTCCCGTCATGGGAGAGAGATAAATTTAATTCATCTCATTAGTCATTATCCTCGGGTGGGTGTTAGCCTCATATAAGTTGTGGTCAATGAGTAAAACAATAAAAACTTAAAATTAAAATTCCATCCGCAATTATCAAAGTTGCGTTGACGCGAGAAATACACACACACATACAAACACGTGAAGTTGGCTCTAAATGTTCAGGTCTTTCTCCTAGTGTATCTGCATTGAGTTGTAATTAATAAAATAACCCTGACGGTACATAGGAAAACACACCCTACTGATGGGCGGTGGCGTCGTGGTTTAGGAATGTGGTCGTCTCTGAGGACAATGCAACATGTTGTTTCCACCTGGGCATTTGTTTTGGTACTCGAACGTAATTAATTAACTAACGAATTGGTTCAAATAAAGAATATAAAAGCAACACAAACAAAAAATAATAAAACAAGTAACAATACTAAGAGGAAAAAAGAGAAGAAAAAAAAACGGTAAACAGCTCAGAAGAATTTGGAAGGACTGGCTCCGATCAAACTCTGACAAACCTGATTGCAAATAACGAACTAATTAACGCCGATTTAATTACTATTCTATTGGCTTACAATGTGTTTATTTGTGAACAGGACTGTAAAAGCGACCGAGTGAAGATATGTCAGCGTGTATGGGAGGCCTCTATTGCGCAATAATCGAAATAAGAATGTAACTACAATGAAATAAAAATGAATAAAACCAATATTTACACTAGAAGCTGGACGAGGTATATAGAGTTATATCTTGTTAACTAACAGCACAGGTAGTAGGTTTGTACGAATCTTGTAAAACAGACAAGACAAATCAAATCGAATCTAATTTGTTCTCTTCGTCTTCATTGCGTATTTTTATGCATTTTCTTATATTTAACCAATGTGACATGTCCCTATTTCACAATGTTACTAATATATATATATATATATATATATATATATATATATATATATATATATATATATATATATATATATGATTATTTTTATTTACACAGACATGTACAAAATCTGCGACACTGGCATGTCGATGTTATCGATCAACAGTTATTATAAACTGAGATCTCATCAGGTAGAGTTAGAATCCGATCTTAACCTCAGATCATATTTGGAGAGATCTGGTTTTCTCCAAATATGATCTGAGGTTAAGATCGGATTCTAACTCTACCTGATGAGATCTCAGTTTATAATAACTGTTGATCGATAACATCGACATGCCAGTGTCGCAGATTTTGTACCTGTCTGTGTAAATAAAATTATCATATATAAAGCTCTATTTTGATATTGAGCACTTCTTATAAACCCGGTTAAAATTCTCTGTGGATATCTTTTACCTGGATTATTACCATTATTTTATATATATATATATATATATATATATATATATATATATATATATATATATATATATATATATATATACAAGCAAAAACTTGAACCTCAAGCCACAGGGTTTAAGATACCAAATGTGACCGGTTCATCAGAAGATGTAATAGTAGTGTGATTCACAATTGTAATTATGTGTCCGCTGAGAACAATAAATGATCAAATTTATGTATAGTGTCCAGCGGATAAAATATATATGTATACTTTTTAAATGTTGGTCAACAGAAAGCTTGTTCATTTTCTGGAAAATTCTGTAATGTTTATTATGGCTTTCGTGGTTTTCGTTCAAATATGTGGTATTTTAGTCTTCTACACACACTTCAGGGTTATGGTATTAGTAATAAGAGTCTTGACATTATTAGGTCTTTTATTTCTGATCAAAGCTTGTGAGTAACTCTGGATGGTCTCTCTTCATTTCCTTTTCCTATCAATGTAGGTGTTCCCCAGGGCTCTATTCTAGACACAACACCGTCTCTTCTCTATATCGATACTCTTTTTGAATATTCTATTCTGGTGTGACTTCTCTTTAGAATCAGTTACTATTTCAGCTTGGACTGCCACTCGTTCTTAACCCCTTCCTCTTACTCTCTCTCTCTATCTTTCTAACTCCTCCATCTGTAACTCTTTCTTGCAATTTGTTCAATATAATATAGGAAAATAAAAAAGCTGATATGCAACTGATTCTACCTAGGGTCGGTTTTGCATTAGGGTACGAATTTGCTTGTTTCGTTTAATTATGTTTAGACTGAACATGGCTCTGTTCTTGACGGGAAATCGACTCTAAAACATCTTGGCCTTTCTTGCTCATCAAATTTTTCTTGGAGTTCATACATTGGATCCATTGCTCGTTCTGCTTTCTGTAAAGTCGGTTCTCTCTATCGTTCCAAACACTTTCTTACACCTAAGGCTATTCACTATCTCTACAAATATACTATCAGACTATGTATGGAGTACTGTTGTAATATTTTGCCTAGTGAATTGTAGGGTTTTTGATAAGATATAGAAACGTGTGTGTCATTAGTATTAGCCCATTTTACTGTTCTGAACTCTCTCTCTCTCTCTCTCTCTCTCTCTCTCTCTCCTTCATCGACCGAAATGCTGTTACAATATCATCCAAGATAAGACACGTAGTCTGAATAATCCCTATAATTTAACATATCATCTGAAAAACTCCGAAACAAAGGAAAGCTGGGTCGAGCATTTTCCAACGTCTCTTCTGTTAGCTGTCATTAAATGTATTATTCTTAATTTATTCTATTGGATTTCATTAAAATTCTTTTTACGAGACTTTAGATTTTAGCGGTGCTAATTAGTTCAGTTTCTCATTCGCAGCTTTCCGATCAGGAACTTCATTAATTTCGATTCTTTAACATGAATTCTCAAGTTATTCTAATGACCTACATAATTAGTATCATTCCGCTTGTTTCTATATTTAGAAAGTTATGTTTTACCGGTTCTTTGTCTGCCTGTCTATAAATAGCTTCACATAATTACTACTGATGAGATCTTCATGAAAATCTAATCAGACTTGTTCGTAATGACATGATCAATTAAAGATATGACATTTTGAAATTCAGAAAAAAATTCAAAAAAAAAACTGTGAAAAATCAAAACATGCATAACATTGATTCTATATATGAAATACATGTTCTCACATAGTATATGAGGAAAATGTTGTATCTCTTTATTCAAACTTGTAACGGCTATCATTCTGGTTGGATTGGGCCTGTTCTTGTGACGTTATTTATCTACCTCCAACAAAGTAAGATGCGACACAAGGTCGGGAAAGTGGGATTAGATAAGCCAGTGCTCGAGAGGTGAGCACTCTGGCCATTTAAAAATTGCCTGGGCAGCCCCGTCGGCATTCCCCGGTAGAGGCGCCTCAGACAGTAAGCAATAAACTTACCCCTCCCCAAAGAGGGGAGGCGAAGCCTGGGAGGGTGCACCTCCTAGAACTGCACAGGACCGGCAACCCCCAATAGACCGGCGTAAATCTAGAACCAAAGGCCCGGGCAATACCAGTTTATTAGGCGGGGTAAAAAACCCTGGTTGAACCTGTTCTCTTGACAATCGCAGCCTCGTTTCGCTGATCCTGGGCTAGGTCACACGATATTACTAGCCAATCATGATTATATAGATGAAGATAACTATTTGTGCGCTAACTAATGTTGGGTTAGGTCGCCTGATTGTAGTCGTCATGGTCTTCAGCTGTCCACAAGTACTGTTGAACAAATCGGGTAGAAAAGGGGAAAACAGGACCTCGTTGGTAAAGTCTCCCTCTGGGTGCTGAGCTGCATGCTCAAGCCATCTTAGGCGGCGTTGAGGATGGACGTAGTACGATACGTTTAGCGTTTTCGTCGACTATGAATTGGCTTTTATCGGTTCGGTTATACCCACTGCACACGCACCGTCCCCGTCCTTTGTATTAGTATTTCATTCACCTCCTTTCCAGAAGGTTAGACACAAGGTCAGATGTGGCTGTCTGTGTTTTTGTTGAACGAACTGGATTCGAACCCGGCACACACAGTCCGCGTGGTTAACCACTTAGCCACCATGCAATCTCTTTTATGCGTATTACAACCCAGCAAGATTAACAAATAACATGTATTTTCCTTCTTCTCTTAATATCAAATAGTACCTTCCTTCCAATGTATGTGTACAAACACGATTGCTTACCCCCACGCGACAAAAATATCCCGCCCCATCGGAAGTGCGTTGCTGCAAAGATTCCTTCCGTAATTATAAAAAAATACGAATATTTACACGTTGACTATTATTAATAATTGTAATAAAATTAATATTGATAGTTCAGTGACAATTTAGCACAATATTTATATGGAGTTCAGAAGTAAAACAGGACTTTCTTCGTTTTATTTTATTTTCCTGGATAACGCCGCTCGTATTATAAGAAAACAAGTGGGAATTCTGTGACCGTCCGACTAAAAGTTAGAAAATACACAAGATATACTTAAAAACCTTTTACCCTCAGATTCAGTGTGACTCTGACGTGGTTATGATATAACTATATTGTAATATTATTACTATTAAGATCATCAGAGATCAAACTCGTGCACAGGGATCAGAAAATGTATTTTAGCATTCTTACTGATGTTTGTTATAAAAACAACATTGAGATTAGGTTAAACGGTAGGTAGTCAGCTTTTTTTATTTTCCTATATTATATTGAACAAATTGCAAGAAAGAGCTACAGATAGAGGTGTTAGAAAGATAGATATATAGAGAGAGAGTAAAAAGAGAATGTCAGTAAGAGGAAGAGGTAAAGAAAAAGTGGCAGTCCTAGCTGAAATATTAATTATTTTCTTTCTCAGTGCATAGTGGTTGGCAGCGGGTGTGTAATAAAGAGAAACTCACATATACGATTTAATCATTTTTCTGAGGAGATATTTTTGTTTTCTGTATACAGTATGAATTCTCGTTATACAATACTACCTGGGTCTTCCTCAAACCCATCAGGCTAAAAGGGAAGGAAGCTGTCCACTAACAGGTTCGATTCCCTTGCCAATTTAAAAACAAGTGCAAGATTCGACCCATTGACTACGTGTCACTCGTGACTTCCTGTATATCACGCTACTTCTTCAAATAAGTAAACTAAATTCTTATTGTCATTTTCGAGCTGAAGATTTCTCATTTACTTTATTTACTTGTACAATGATTTTGATATTTTTCTACATAATTCTTACACGCATGGTTACATGATGATAAGTTTTACCTAAATAATAATTAATTAACTTAAGAGACTTATATTTATATAAATATAAAATTAACACGTAAATAACATTTAATATTAATCATGTCTTAAATAAATTGTGTACATTGTTGCATGATATCAATTTTGTTAATGAATAAAGAACCGTAAATATCATTATTTCATTAATATATTATTTTAATAATATCAACTGTCCTCATCTACTTGCTAAAATTTATATAAACTTCCAATATATATTAGGATTGTTATCAACTTTATATTTATATAAATATGGGTGTGAACGTGTATCTATATTAGTGCTGATATACGCTTTGTATCCATGTTAGAATTCTAATGAGCTGTTGTAGCATATTCGTTAGTTTGCTTCATACACTACGTACTGCTGCTGCATGTTGCTCGAGTTGTTTAACAGAAGACACAAAAAGAAAACACGTATAAGTATTATCATTGAAACTATGTAGAATTCCGACTCGCTTAACAACAACCACTAGAAACAATCACACCTAATGTGAATATATGGTGATCACCCTAACAAAATAGCTGACTCCGCTCTGTGATATTATAAATAAATGTCGAGGGTCGCGATAAGTAAACAGAATTCCTCATCTCTAAATTGGGGTAAACTAAAGAAAATTCGGCATGAAAATACTAGACTTAATACAGAGTTTGTTTGGAATTGGTGTAAATGTTAGTGGACAAGTAGAATTGGGACAGTAAACCTGTTCATAAATAGATACTGTAATAAGAATTAATTAGTGGACGCCATTCGCTGTAATTGGAGTAGTTAAGAGTTGTGTGTTCACTCTCTTCAAATACAATAGATATGGCTGTATGGTTTGAAAGATGAGCCAAGCCCTTTAGATCTAGTTGTGTTCACAGGTGTTGTTTCCGCTATGTTTTAAAAAATATAGGTGATTTGTGAATGACTGAAGGATAGGTGAGAAAAGTGTCTGCTAGGCCTGTTTTTATAGGGTTACCTGTTTTAAACCAAAGTCCATGTTGTCTTTGATTGTCAGGTGTTTTTAAGTTTACCATTTCTTTAAGTCCTTTTGCAGATTTTCCTTCGATTTAGTTTCTATTTTTTTTTATTTTGTTAAAAGTATTTAATTAAGTTATTCAGTTATTTCACATTCCTATTGTGGTATTGTCTTTCTTTCTATATATTGCTCCAGGAGTCTCTATTTTTTCGGGTCTTATTTTTCTGTCTTAGTACTTTTCTTTGTTTATGGTTTAATAAACCAAACTCTACATTATTTGCGAATTTTCTGTTTTGTTTTTACATCTGGAATTGTTATCAATATAATCTCAACCTGTCATATAAAGTTATTTTTTATTCTTGGGCTATTTTTCATCTTTATGATCTGTATTTGTCCTTTGTATATTTTCCTTATAATTCTATCTTCATTCACGACTTTTGCTTCAATGGTTTATTCTCGATTAGGAATTCCAGTCTATTGTCCTACCTAGACTACGTAATTTTAATTTATTTGCGAGCATTATTTTTATGTTTCGTCTTGGAATTACAGAGTTGGTTTCAGAATAATAAAGTAAGTCTTCTGTCCTTTCTTAAAAACGCACATTATTTTATTAATGCCCAGGAAGAGATTTACATGGATGCAAATATGCTCGGGCAGGTGCTAGCATAACTTTTGGATTATGCTTTATATGTGTAAAGGAGGAAACAAAATGTGCATAAGCAACGCTTGTTTTCTTTGTTATACGGCTATTAGAACAAATACTAAACAACATTATTTATTGGAAGCATCCAACATATACAATGTGTGTGATAGTGCACTGTCTATCATTCTTTTATATTGAATAGATAAACACTATCGTTGTGATGGAATAATAGTAAGCATAAACCGGGATATTGTGTTGCCATATACACTTACCATGAAAATCGACACCAAACAAACATGACAGCCAAACAGAAGATAGATCTTGCTATCATCGTCGACAGGGTATTTTTCGGGTACTCAACTTGGTGGGCCTAGTCGACATTTTTGGAATGTTGCCCCTTCTTATTTCAGGTCACAATATACAACAGACCTGATACAGGTAAATAAATATAAATTAAGGGCTAATTATTATTGTCCTTGTTTGTTTTATCTTTATTCTTTCATAATAAATTGTATGCACAAATGTTTTTCAAAAAAATGTTATACACATATTGCGTAACCTTTTAGTTACGTGCTGGTAGTTTGTCTCCATCGGGATCTGCACGTGTCCTCAAAGCGCGACATTTGATTTAACTCTCCTGGTTTGACACTGTGACCTAAGTGTCATCAGCAACTAAAAGGGAGCGTGGCCTTAGTGAAGTAGTTACAGACGCGAACTGGCAACTAGCGTAGTAAGAATATACATGCGACATTACATACTAATGATTAACCACTTACCAAGGCCAAAAATCAACTCGAGAATGTGTGTCTCAGTTAGATGATGAACAATACTATGAAGTGGGCTGCGGACTATAGGAGTAATTGGCAGCATTTAATTACTTAAGAATGCAGATCGACGACGACTAAGCGGCATTTATCCTAGGCAGGTTGAACCGGCTTTCTCCGAATGAGGAAGTTTCTAAGGAATATAACATTTACAAGCGGTCCCTAGTCGCATATATATCCCGGTAAGGGAAGATGACGACGTATGGTTTTTGCAGTTCTTGCAGAGAGGTGTTTTATATACAGCGCCGGGTATTCCAAAATGGTTACCCAGCTGGTACTGACGAGGCTCAACGTTGCTTAACTTCGCGGACTTAACGAAAACAGGTGTGTCAACGTGATTATGCTGTATATATAAGAATACCATTCGAAAAGTATTTGCTGATATCGAATTGAAAACGACCACGTTGTAGTCAACAGGGAAACAGTTCCGTTGAATTGTGTTCCCCAGATGAGAAAGTATTGGACAAATATATGTATATGGAAGTTTAGTATAGTTATAGGTACGCAGAGGTGAAAAAAGAAAGATATTTGCTTTGGTGGTAGAAAAATGAGATCTTGCTGTGAATGTTTTACGGGACGAGATGATATAGAGCGCAGTATAAAAAGATTAGCAACATTTTACTTTATAGAAAACGAATGTAGAGAAGACAATAGGTAAACCCAACTAGATTACAAAGTCGATTTGTTAAAGTAAAAATAACTACTTAGTCACGTCTTCCGGTTTTGACAAGTTGTATTTATGAATAAAATAGTCCCTCATAATTCCGGTTTTGAAATCGGAAATTGACAAGTTGTATTTATAAAAAAAATAGTCCCTCATAATTTCGCCCCACTTTAATTTTAGTAGAATTTTTTATTTTACTAGTTTGTTAAAATTTCGTTAAGAAAGTTTACCAAATTTCTTTTAACCACTAACAATAAGTCCTTGTTGCAAGGTTGTAAAACCATACGGAATCGCCTAAAAATGTAGAACTCACCGAAACAAAAGCTTGATTTGAATATTTGTAATAAACAAAAGAATTCCGATAATGAAAAAAGGCTGATTTTATTATTTGTAATAAACATAATACAATTATTAAAGAAAAGTTTGATTTTCTTATGTGTAAATTAAAAGAAAATTGTGAAAACAAATTATTAATAGCCAAAATAAAAAAAAAGATCGAACTTAAAATACAGGGTGGTCGCTAGAAAAGCGGGAAACTTGTCAAACGGTAATTTCCTTTGAAAAAGAATTACTTTTATGAAGTTTTCCAAATACTAATATTTATAATACATTCACAAATGCCCAAAATGTCGCTGGTGCATATCGAAGAAGTCAATAAGCTAGACGCAATAAAATCTAAACAAAATAAAATTTACACTATAAAATTTCCAACCTCAAATTTCTCGCTTTTTTTAACGACCACACTGTATAATGGGTAACTGCTTTTTGATAAAAAAAAAACTTGTAAATTGCCGATTTCAAGCCCGGAAGCCGTCACCAAGTAAACTGTTTTCTTTTCAACAGATATGTATCTGACTCTTATAAAGGTGATGGCAATCACTCTTCTCAGTAACTGATTCGAGAAATAATTAGGGAAACGATTGTCAGCAAGAGAATGGAATCATTCAAAAAAATCGTTCTACGCTGATTGATACGAATTCACAAGTTTAGAAACTGAAACTTGGAACTACCGTAAAGCGAACTGCGAATGTGGGATCTTTCCGGTAACCCATTTCAATTTGTTCGCATACAACTTACAGCGTCATCGAAGGTCGATTAGTTGCCAAATCTGAAAACGCACGCGTGAAATCTAGGCGAATGATAACGACAATGAATGGCAAGGGTTGTGAAAAACAAACAGAATTCCTTATCTCGAAATTGGCGTAAATTAACGAAAAATTCGGTATGAAAATGCTAGACTTCATTCTAAGTTGGGTTGGATTTGGCGAGGATGTGAGTGGGTAATGCGGAATCGGGGCAGGGAACCCGTTCCGAAATTGGTGCTGTAATAAGAAGTAATTAGTGGTCGCCATTCGCTGTTATTGGAGTGGGAAAGAACCGTTCTCTCACTCTCTTCAAATACGTTGGGTGTGGCTGTACGGTTTGAAAGATGAGCCAAACGTTGCCATAAATCATTGTCTTTATTAATATGGTTGTTATTTGAGAAGAGATAGAAGAGAGTGAATAAAGAAGAGAGAGAGAGAGAAAGAGAAGGAGGTAAGGTGGGCTAGAGTGAAGGAGGGTGATAGAAAGAGTCTCTAAGCGTAGGCGATGGTGGGGGATAGGCGTTTGGATGAGCGAAGGATAGATGCGGATGGCTGGGAAGGAGAGGGGCGTTATAAGATTGAAAATGGAGCTGAGTAAGTTAGGGGAAATTGAGGCTGATGAAGAGGCAATTTGGAAGGAGATGTAAATTGAGAATAAGTATCGGAAAAGAGAGATGGGAGGCGGAAGGAAAGAAACGAAGGACATGAGGGGAGATGAGATACTCTTGTGGTTAGAAAGGAAAATGATCCTAAATATAAAACAATGTTATATAAATATATGTATATATATATAAATATATATATATATATATATATATATATATTTTCGCAAGTAATTTACATTTAATTTACGCTATGTTGAATCGTGCTTAATATCATTAAATGGGCTACTCTCATAGAAATATCTGAAAGCATTTTAAATCGTGTAAAACTACACAATTGATATGCTTGTATAAATATTATATATATGTATATGTATATATATATATATACATATATATATATATATATAGAGAGAGAGAGAGAGAGAGAGCGAGAGAGAGAGAAAGAGAGAGAGACTAAGAAAAATATAAAAAGATTCTCCTAACGGAACAGCATTGGACAACTAATATATATCCTTACGAAGATTAAGATCAAGATATTATACTACATAACCACGCGCCTCGAATCCCAATTCCAATTTTGATTAAAATGCGTAACATTATTTTTAGTCTGGAAAATTTTTTAAATTCAAGGCTTAAGCTTAATGGGTATTATGAAGAAACTGACATGCAGGGAATCTGGCCCAATTCGTGTCTAATGGTGTAGATTAAATTTAACGCAAATTTTAAATATTCGAATTTTAAAATCGGAGGTTGTATGAATGGTATGTAACTAAAAACCCTTGAACATTGTCTAAAGGAACTGAAAGTTCGGAAATAGATTTTATGCCAATTTGAACTGAAATAATGGGAATATTTATTAATTAACGCCGATTGGTAAACAAATCACAAATCACAAAAATCGAAGTATCTTAATTTTCACAAAAGGTTTCCACCCACGTTTTACCCTGTATGCATGAAATTAAATTAAACTTATTGATACCTACATGACTAAGTGTTACTACATTAAGCCTTACAACTGTATTCCAAAATTCACCATGATCGATTTATTATTTTTGGAGTTAATATATTCAAATATATTAACATATACACATATCTAATTGAATATGTATTGAGATATATAAAGTAAAGTCGACTCCCCTTTTTCTTTGTCATCCATAGATTTAGTAAGAAAAAGCACACGGATATATCTGTCGATTAGTGTTGTTAGAAAACAGATGTTTACTTTCGAATTAATTCTCCGATATTTATATTTAGGGCCGATTAATAATTGATCTTTTTAGGTCAGATTTAGAGTTAGTTGAAGGATAACGTACCCTGTAACTAGTGTGTAATCCCACTCGTCCCATTGACACCGTTAACAGAATTTAGCAACATACAGTTTCCCAGAAACGCCGGTTGAAAAGAATATTACACTTTATATAATTCACTGGATGTGTTTAGGACGCAATCGATTAAAATGGCTTACTTTAAGAGTCGTTCTTTATTTAGTTTTTCCGCTGTTGATATTTTATTATAATGTTCAAAAATGTACATGTTATTTGTGGAACGTTTCAGATTAATTTTCTGATCACTTAACTACTGAAGTAAAATTTCAAAAGGTTACACTATATGATTCTTTTAATGCTTTTAAATAGTATCTTAAGAATCAAATTCGATATTTTTTAACTTAAAAGTTCAAAACACAACGCCTTTGCCCACACAGCCACTGTTATAAGTCTAAGAAATTGAATGAAAATATATGTGCTTAAAAATTTCTTCGAGTGTTCATTCACATTGTAAGGGGTGAGAACTTTGCAACATTGCTTTAATCATAATCTATTCATATTCTTTTTACAGAGTGATTTACCTTTGAAGAAGGAAATAAGTATTTCTATAATCAATATTCTTCATTTATATTTTAATCATAAGACCGATAAATCAGTTGTATGTAGCCACGCTCATGATTCTTAGTCAAGATGAAAATTATTTCTAATATTTATTAAAATAATATTTATAAAAAACAATAATTTATACATTGACATATATATATATATATATATATATATATATATATATATATATATATATATATATATAGTGATTTTCCACTGAACGACTTGGGACTTAAGGGTTTTTTTAAAAATTTGTTTTATTAGTTTCAATGGTTGAGAAACTTCCGAGACTATATATATATATATATATATATATATATATATATATATATATATATATATATATATATATATATGAGGAATAAAATAAAAATGTAAAAATAAAAATGGAAAAAAAGATAAGCAAATCAACAACTAGCAAAAATTAAAGTTCTTAATTGAAGTTCAATTAAAGTTCTGCTACCGACTGATGATTGTATTTTACAATTGAACTATTGTGGTAGAACTATTCAATATGTGTGTTTTAGTTTATTTTTGCTAGTTGTTGATTTGCTTATCCTTTTTTCCATCTTTATTTTTACATATATAATATATATATATATATATATATATACATATATATATATATATATATATATATATATATATATATATATATATACTTTCAGCTTCTTTTTTACATACATCTTTAAAACCCCTGATTGAACTTTACTCTTGGGCGAAATATCAATCCATACAGACATGTATCGCATTTACTTTACTAGTTTCGACTTGGATTGTTTTTGCTTCATCCTTTAATCTAATTTGATTTTACCTATACTTTATATTAAATTTTCTTTTCTGTAAATATATCTCACTCAACTTAAAGTCAGTAAGTCTGTATACAATGTTTGAAGATGAAACAAAAGTAAAGACTATAAACATTACAGTATCATTTTTATTATTAGGACTACCCTTCCAATCTTCAATATTTTTTAACAACGATTTGACCTATGTAACTGCATGGACATGTAGCGCCAAGGATGAAAGTGTTAAGTATAATCAGTTCTAAGTGGCACTCTTCTGGAGCTTGTAGGTTCTAATATACAAGAGATACTTAGAATGAATTAAAATTATTTACTTAAGACTTCTTCATGAGTATGGCTGATGGAACAAGAACAATCTACCTCCGTTGTGTTAAATAAATTGTTCACTTCGAAAATTCGCACAGATTCTCGAGTTCGACAAAAAAATTGTCTCTTTAGCTCAGATAAACGTGTAGTATCTGTCACTTAGAACTTATTATAACATACCACTTTTATCCGTTTCGCCACGGGTCTTTGCTAAACACTTCTAGTATTAATTTTTGCAACGGATACAAGTGTTAGGACGACTAGGACGGCACTGCACAAATCTGCTGGGCACACTACGTGCTGACCTCAAGCAGGCTGGACTAGGACCACTACGTACAGCGAAACAACTTCATTGCCTACGACAACTTGCGCATACCAAGGCTAGATGGCCTGGGACTAGCATGGGGGGCTGATTGCAGCTACGGGATGTCATTTGACTACCGCAGCCACAGAACACAGTGTTTAATGAATACAAATGCGAAGTATAATCAGTTCTAAGTCACAGTCTTCTGAAGGTTTAAGTTTCAACCATTGGTAGAATTACAAATTACTGAAGTTTTCTACCCGCTCATGGCTGACGGGACGAGAGCAAACTACCCCCTGGATTAAGTGGAGGGATCCGTTCAACATTCCGTGCAGATTCTAGAGTTAGACGTAAAACTTCTCAAGTTCGACAAGAAGGTCAGAGGTTATATCCGTCCAAACGTTGTGAGAAGATGGGTACAGTAGTCGGAAGAATCCAAATTATGTAAACTACCATTCCTCATCTAAAAAATCCGAAACAGTATAAAATTATACAGATATTTATACTGTAAATAATTATCTAAAATGATACTAATATTACGATGCAACTGTAAATAGAATATGGTTTAATTAAATAAATGGGAGGAGAAGTATAAAAAATCATGATTTACTGTTTAATAGGAAGGCACAAAATTCATTTCCTTTCATGCCATCCCTTGATACCAAGAATAATATAAATATTTACGCAAACGCGTCGGATAGAGACACAGTTGATTAGTTCTGTAAAAAAATGGGTAATTTTATGCATTGGGCTGTCCGTAGTTTTATATTCAAACAGACAATATTGGTTTTCAATTATTTGCCTTTTGTATCGACTAGCGTAATCAATAAGAAACAAACAAAAGTGCGAACTCTTCGAACGAGATTTCAAATCAAAGGGATTTGTGAAATCACACGAGATTTGATGGAAGCATTAAAAAAAAATGGCGGATCAAATATCCGAAATACGCAAAATCAAATTAAACCAAGTTTTGTTTAAACAGGGGAACGTGAAGCAAAGGAAACGGAGGAAGATGGATATTATGATGAGGATGCTGGAAATGGGGATGTTCTGGTCGTTGAAAAACGGTGGATGGTGATGGTAGCGATCTAGAAAAGAATGACGAACGTGAGAATGAACAATTACAACTGTGTCGGAGAAGGCGTGAAATAGTAATTGGGTATAAGGAAAAATGAAAATGGTAGAAAGTAGAGAAAGAGACATATCTAACAGATATATAGAGAACAACTAATTAAACAGAAAGAGAGAAAAAAGAGTAAGAGAAACGAGAAAAATGTCTGGGGTTTCATAAATGAGAAGGGTAGAAGTTAAGTAGGAGAACACCCGTCACATGACGAGTAAAATTAACTTCCCGAACAAAGAACTGTTCCAAAATGTACTTCACCAGTGACGTAATCCTAAACCTGTATGAGAGCCAGATACGTCTTAAGAAAAAGAAATGCTGACATATCTGGGGAGGTACAGCTTAAGGGACTCTTTCCTGTCTATATAGAGTACTAAATCGACCCCAGAGTAATGTTCTCTTATTATCCTTACAATCTCTGTCAGACAGAAGAGATGTTATAAGCCTCTCGCTACTATATCGTTATGTTCATGTTAGGTGCTCGTCTGAGCTCATATACTTGGTAACCCTCTGTAAAACATTTACAGGAAGAACTCATCTAGTTACAACCACGGCGAAGAACTTTATTTTCCTTATCATTACCAAAAACGAAACAAATTTTCTATGAGCAGAGTGTATTTCCTAGAACATCTCGCTCGTAGAACAAGTAACCACGAGCCTCAATCCCAGCTGACTACAGCATGGTCGTCTTCAAGTCTAATGTGAACACACACTTGTTGAGTCGTCCGTTTGGATAACCAAAGATATTTTAAGTAATGTCCTGCCTATTCCGTCCACTGTTTTCGGTCCTCTTGTAGAGGCGATCACTGTCCAATTAACCCTTATCTTCGAGTATAACCCGGCATTATAAAATGGTCACCTATTGCCAAAAAACGTAATGTAGTCGAAATAGCATGTGTATTTGTCTGGTGAGCCGACTGTTATTCAAGAGTGGGTGAAGACTAGCGGGAATCAATTCAGTCATACTTGATAAGAACTACTGTACAGGAACAACACCACTATACCACCAAGAAAACTACGAAATGGTAAGCACACTGGGTGACCAAGAGGCGAATTGAATTGACTGGCATATCCAACTATGATTAGGATTTATATTATAAAGCATAGCTTAGTCATAGTGTATGATGTATGACTTATTTCCAACAGTTCTTACTGGTATATGTTTTTATGACTTGCGTCTGGTTAGCTACCAATATGCGAGCTTTATTATGTGAAGTGTCATCACTTAATAACGATTACTTGCAGGTACACTTTGACGGAGAGTTGTAATATTGTCATGGTTCCCGTTATTCGTTATACATAATGCCTAAGCTATGTTATGAAACTGTACCGGTAAGGCCCAGAGTATGCGTCAAGACATAGTAATCCTCACGTTGATATCCAAGTGTCCAGAAAAAGGAACTGGTAATTATAGATCCCTATTACTTTGCTAGTGACCTGTGGGCGGTGTAGTATCGGCCGCACACATAGATTTATTTCTCTTTTAAAACAAGGTCTACTTGCAGTAGTGCGTCTAAGTTGCAAAGATGATATTTGAATTGTTCAATCAACAATTGAATATAGTCGACCATGACCTTTTTTTAGTAAAAATGTTGTTTTTTTATTTCAAATATACTAGTAAGTAACTCATGTAAAATAAAAATACTGCTAATAGAAAAAAAAAGAAAACGCAACATAAACATTTTTTAATCTTTTTCCTTCGTAAATTACAAAGTATACGCTTTAGATGGGAGTTATGTGGTGTCTACATTAAGAACACATCTAACCCTGCACATCCGGTGTCATACCTGCTAAGGAAACATTGGAAATGTATGTATTCTACAACTTAAAAGCCTTGTTACACTCATATAACAAGTCGACATCCATCATATATCTATTTGTATAGTTATCTACGCCATTTATACAAAGACTAACTATTCACAAAATAAACCTAATTTAAAACATCAACAAACAAATACCAGACAGTAATGATTGAAAAAAATGAAATAATTTATTACTGTGTATTCGGTAAATGGTGTACGCAAGATTTATGCCGGGCAAAATTGGATTTGTTTTTGAAACACTGCCAAATATCGAACAAGCCATTACCAAACTCATGCTTTGCAACACCAATTTATATATATATCTATTATTATTTCCCATTTTTCTCTACTCTATGTGGTGTAATTGGTTGCCCGTGTATGCTCTCTCTCTCTATCTATCTATCGATCTATTATATATATATATATATATATATATATATATATATATATATATATATATATATGTACTGGTAGACCTACTAAGTGTTGCCCAGGTTAGAGTGTGGGATCGCATCATATGCAACGTTATGGTAGAAAGAATTTACGTTAACAGCAACCTGTATGCTTTCAGCTAGATATCTTACTCACCGAGCTATTCAGATCTATACTCTTAAACTAATGCTAATAAATAGATTCATTTTATTGTGTAACCTGTTTGAAAATTAGCTTCTTGAAGGAGCAGCCAGAGATGCGAAAATACTTCCAGTATGTTCACATGCAAATTGTGCATTTGAATCCAATTATATTGAGCGTACACTTGCTAATATGGCTTCGTTTTTAAGAACAGACATGTACAGACAGGGAGGTGTTCACCTTGATTATATATATATATATTTTTTTTTTGATTTTATTCCATTAATTGCGACAAAACAGGTTTTATTTCATTGGTGCGAGTAGCTACCAACTCATCGGGCGAAAGGAATTCAAATGGCATAACATTTTAAGTTCACTCTAACGGGAGATTGAAAATTGAAAATACATTGGAGGGGGAGGGGGATAGAGTTGGGGCTTTGTCTATAACGGCGACATGAGACATGAGAGGGGAGGGGGGGAGGACTCCAACAAGTCGTGTTTCAAATTATTACGTGGGAGGTTTTGCACGTGTCAGTGCTGTGTCAATCTCAATCTCGGCCGGGGTGGGAGGAGGGGGATGGGGCGACGGCCGGAGTGAGTTAAATTTAAAATGAGAATTATGGTTACAACCGTCATTCTCATTTTATTTTAATTCTAATAAGTAATTATCATGTAGATAAAAATGTTTGTTAATTTTAATTTAGGGTATTAATTGCTACTTTTGCATTTTATTTATTTTATTTTAATGTTTTGTTTACTATTTGTAGTGAATTTTGTTGTGATTATATTTTTTTATTTATTCCCTCTACTTTTTTTATATTTTTTTTTATTTTTTTTTTTTTTAAATTGTGATTATATTATACCGAGATCAATACTAGTGGAATCATTTTATAAGAGAGGTTTTCTGGTGTTACCAGTCTTATCAATAACAAAACCGATTATGCCAATGGTAACGCCTGCCAATCATGCCTACGGTAGTCGCAGTGATAACCGCCTTATGTAAAAGCCTTAATAAAAATGAAATAAAAAATAAATAAAGATAAATATAAATAAAATTAGAATAAAAATAGAAATAGAAATAACAAGTTTGTAAGAATATTAATGATAATAACAATAATAATAATAATAATAATATTAATAATAATAATAATAATAATAAAAATAGTAATAATAATAATAATAATAATAATAATAGTAATACTGATAAATACCGCCATCAATTACCATCTTGCTACTTGTGAAGTCATTGGGCGAAATAAGTCGACAAGTGATGGTAGGCTTTTTTTAATTCCACTACCAATGACAAGGACTAAGTACCAGTTAATAATTAAGTGTTCAAGGTAGTGATCGAGGGGTTAAGTAATTGAGATTAGTCTAAGTGATATCAGTGTTGATAGCTGTCCTAGTTATGGGTTTATGTTAGAATTGGTAGTATGGCTGAGAGGTTATTGAGGCTGTGCATTATAGGTAGAGATTTGATATTATTGGTAGTTCGGAGGGGTGGTTATATATTTATAGATTCATCATGACTTGTTGGGGTGGGATTGGGTTGTAAATTTGGGTGGGTGAGTAGGGGGTTATAGTGTGTTTTGGGGTAGTGTATAGTGGGGGTTTAATGTTATCATTCATTTTTGTAAAAAACAAAAAACAAAAAACTGTTAATTTTATGTTGAAGTTAAGTAGGGTTGGTGTGGAGTTAAGGTGGGGTATGTGGGTTGCTAAGGAGGTAGAGTCTACTATGTTTACAGTTGATAGATGTCTCTTGTTTTCTATTTAAGAGTTTGTTTTTGTCCTTAAAGCGGATAATTTCCAGTTTTTCATTTAAGCATAATCTACATGGAGAGTTTATTGATTTGCAGGTGCTGGATTTTTTCAAGATTTTCCACTTTATTATGGGAGTTTCTTTTTTGGTTTTTATTTTGTGGTAGTGTAGTGAAAGTCCGGTTTGGCCAGGATGGTCTGGGTTGTTGAAGGAGAGTTTATGGTTGTAGAATCTTTCCTTGAATTTGTTGCCTGCCAGACCAATATAATAGTTAGTCTGGGATGGGTTTTCAGTTGAGGAGATAGATGCCTCATAGACCACTTGGGTTGATAGGCACATTTGATTTAGGGGGCAGTTTGATTTGTTATTACAGTTGCATGTTCTTTTAGAATTTGAGGTTACTGGGGTGTTTAGTATTTTCATGTTGTGCTTTTTTATGATTTTTTCTAAGTTGTCACCACAACAATAGCTGAGTTTTAGTGTATTCTTATTGAAAATTTTATGGAGTATGCTGTTATTGGGGAAATGAGTGTTTATTAAGTTCAGGAATTTATTCCCTATTTTGGTTTTAGTTGAGTTGTTAAATGGAGGTGTATACCAGATAATTTTCCTATTTCTATTTTTGTTCCTATTAGGGTTATTTTGTGTAGTTGGAATATACTCTATTTTGGTATTTTTGTATCCACTCTCCTTTAGTGCTTTATTATAAAAGTTCTTATGTTTATTAAAGATATCTATATTGGAGGAGTTGTTGCTAATCCTTCTACTAATTGATTCTGGGATGTGTTTACTTACAGATCTAGGGTGGTTAGATAGTGGGTTGACATAAAGGGGGTAGGAATTATCTTTAGCATAGGGCTCATAAGTATCTCTATTGAGGTTGAAGGTAATATCGAGGAAATTGACCTGTTTAACATTTGATGTTATTTCAGCCTTTAGGCCTATTCGTTTCATTTCTTTGGATATTATTTTTTTGGTTTGTTCACATTTTTGTCCGTTTGTGTTTTTCACGTACATTAGGCCATCATCTCTGTAGAGGCCGATTGAATCGACTTCAAGATCTTTTGTTAGGTTGTATAGTAAGTACAGGCCAACCAAGTCTGTTACCTCGGCAGAGTCAAGAGAGCCCATAGATACATCGAATGAAGAGAAATGGTCTTTCTTTGTCCAATGTTCTTTGTTATTTATTAGTACTGTGGTTCGACATTTTTTGATTATGTTTATTTCGTCTTCCGAGATATTAGAGAGGAGAGTGGCGAATTCTATGACATTTTCGAAGAGTGCTTTGGTTATTGAGGGGTAGTAATTAACTATATCGAATTGTATGAAAGAGCATTTATCTTTATTTCTAATTCTATTGAACCAGCTTATGGTTTCTGCGGTATTGATCCACTGGTTTAAGTTGTAGGTGTTTTTAATTTGCTTATTTATTTTTTCTAAGATGTTTTTACTGATTTTGCCTATCTCTTGTCGGGTAGGATTAATAAGCCTGGTTTGAGGTTTAGTGTGGAAATTAGTTTTGTGGTCTTTTAATAGTATATATGCTTCTTTTGTTTTTAGTTTACCTACTCTATCACTAATCTTGAGTTTATCAGTTATAGTTTTACTATCTGAGTTGATTTTATCGATTAGGTTAAGATCAGATTTTTTATAATTTTTTGTGATATTTTGTGTAATTAAATTCTGGTATTTTGTTTTAGTAAGTTTGTAAAAGTTATGAGTTTTGTCTGCTTTTACTAGCACAAGTTTGGAGTTATTAATTTCATTAACAATGTTATCCAGTTTTTTCTGGAAATGGGTTTTTTTCTTATAGAAAGTTATATTTTTTATCATGTTATATAAGTCATCTTCAAAATTATCAAGTTGTTCGACCCGGGGGCCGTTACCTTTATTCTTGAATCCGTAGTAATCCGTTGAATTTTTTGTGGATCCTTTGAGGAATAAATAGGCTTTCCATTTCATCCTTCTTAATAGTTCTTCTGTCTTCATGATCAGAATAGTAAGGTAATCCCGTTTGTTTATGGAAGGGATGTTCTTTAGGGATGTGTTGAGGTTAATTTTATCCATTTGGCAGGGTATAATCCAGCGGTTTGGAGAGTGCTCAACTGGTTAGGAGCAGAGTATAATTAACCTGTTACAAATATCCAGGGGGTATGAATCCGAAGGAAGTTGAAACCGGGTTTATGAGCGTGCTCAATGAAAATTCAGAGCAAAATATATATATTTTTTTTGATTTTATTCCATTAATTGCGACAAAACAGGTTTTGTTTCATTGGTGCGAGTAGCTACCAACTCATCGGGCGAAAGGAATTCAAATGGCATAAAATTTTAAGTTCACTCTAACGGGAGATTGAAAATTGAAAATACATTGGAGGGGGAGGGGGATAGAGTTGGGGCTTTGTCTATAACGGCGACATGGGACATAAGAGGGGAGGGGGGGAGGACTCCAACAAGTCGTGTTTCAAATTATTACGTGGGAGGTTTTGCACGTGTCAGTGCTGTGTCACTCTCAATCTCGGCCGGGGTGGGAGGAGGGGGATGGGGCGACGGCCGGAGTGAGTTAAATTTAAAATGAGAATTATGGTTACAACCGTCATTCTCATTTTATTTTAATTCTAATAAGTAATTATCATGTGGATAAAAATGTTTGATAATTTTAATTTAGGGTATTAATTTATCTTTATTTATTTTTTATTTCATTTTTATTAAGGCTTTTACATAAGGCGGTTATCACTGCGACTACCGTAGGCATGATTGGCAGGCGTTACCATTGGCATAATCGGTTTTGTTATTGATAAGACTGGTAACACCAGAAAACCTCTCTTATAAAATGATTCCACTAGTATTGATCTCGGTATAATATAATCACAATTTAAAAAAAAAAAAAATAAAAAAAAAATATAAAAAAAGTAGAGGGAATAAATAAAAAAATATAATCACAACAAAATTCACTACAAATAGTAAACAAAACATTAAAATAAAATAAATAAAATGCAAAAGTAGCAATTAATACCCTAAATTAAAATTATCAAACATTTTTATCCACATGATAATTACTTATTAGAATTAAAATAAAATGAGAATGACGGTTGTAACCATAATTCTCATTTTAAATTTAACTCACTCCGGCCGTCGCCCCATCCCCCTCCTCCCACACCGGCCGAGATTGAGATTGACACAGCACTGACACGTGCAAAACCTCCCACGTAATAATTTGAAACACGACTTGTTGGAGTCCTCCCCCCCTCCCCTCTCATGTCCCATGTCGCCGTTATAGACAAAGCCCCAACTCTATCCCCCTCCCCCTCCAATGTATTTTCAATTTTCAATCTCCCGTTAGAGTGAACTTAACATTTTATGCCATTTGAATTCCTTTCGCCCGATGAGTTGGTAGCTACTCGCACCAATGAAACAAAACCTGTTTTGTCGCAATTAATGGAATAAAATCAAAAAAAAATATATGTTTTGCTCTGAATTTTCATTGAGCACTCTCATAACCCCGGTTTCAACTTCCTTCGGATTCATACCCCCTGGATATTTGTAACAAGTTAATTATATATATATATATATATATTTAATTTGAATCAAGGACCAAACACTTTTCAGTGTGGGGGGGGGGTGCCTCTGAATATTATTAAAATGTGCTGCAATTTAGGGAATAGACACCATTTTCGGTCTATTATCTATGGTTACAATTTCATTTAAATCTAAGGCACGCGTGATTTCCTACGAGAAAAAATAACTATATCCCATACGCCAGTTCACACCAACATAGGCTGGCAATCCAATAAGATCGGATCTATAAACACACTGATGAGGCCAATTTTACTTAGAGAAATTATATGTATACTATAAACTAAAATGAAAGTTTATGAAAAAATCGGTTTCGATTTACTTTTCTTTTAAAATAAAATTAATATCGCATACTTAACATGCTTCGATGGTATTTATTGATCTCACCCCATATTACTAAATTTCATTCGGATGCTTCAAAAAAAAAGTATGAACTTTTGATCTATATCCAATTCGCGGGCACGCGTGATTTCATACGAAAAAAAAAACAATATCCCATACCCCATTTTACACCGACATAGGCTCGCAATCCAATAAGATAGAATCTATAAACACACTGATGAGGTCAATTTTACTTGGCGAAATTATATGTATACTATAAACTAAAATGAAAGTTTATGAAAAAATTTAAAAAATCGGTTTAGATTTTTTTTTTTTAATAAAATTAATATCGCATACTTAACATGCTTCGATGGTATTTATTTCCATCACCCCATGTTAATAAATTTCATTCGGATGCTTCAAAAAAAGTATGACCTTTTAATCTATATCCAATTCGCGGGCACGCGTGATTTCATACGAGAAAAAAAACAATATCCCATACGCCAGTTCACACCAACATAGGCTGGCAATCCAATAAGATCGGATCTATAAACACACTGATGAGGCCAATTTTACTTAGAAAAATTATATGTATACTATAAACTAAAATGAAAGTTTATGAAAAAATCGGTTTCGATTTACTTTTCTTTTAAAATAAAATTAATATCGCATCCTTAACATGCTTCGATGGTATTTATTGACCTCACCCCATATTAGTAAATTTCATTCGAATGCTTCAAAAAAAAAGTATGAACTTTTTATCTATATCCAATTCGCGGGCACGCGTGATTTCATACGAAAAAAAAAACAATATCCCATACGCCATTTTACACCGACATAGGCTCGCAATCCAATAAGATCGAATCTATAAACAGACTGATGAGGCCAATTTTACTTGGCGAAATTATATGTATACTATTCACTAAAATGAAAGTTTATGAAAAAATTTAAAAAATCGGTTTAGATTTTATTTTTTTTTAAATAAAATTAATATCGCATACATAACATGCTTCGATGGTATTTATTTCCATCACCCCATGTTAATAAATTTCATTCGGATGCTTCAAAAAAAGTATGACCTTTTAATCTATATCCAATTCGCGGGCACGCGTGATTTCATACGAGAAAAAAAAACAATATCCCATACGCCAGTTCACACCAACATAGGCTGGCAATCCAATAAGATCGGATCTATAAACACACTGATGAGGCCAATTTTACTTAGAAAAATTATATGTATACTATAAACTAAAATGAAAGTTTATGAAAAAATCGGTTTCGATTTACTTTTCTTTTAAAATAAAATTAATATCGCATCCTTAACATGCTTCGATGGTATTTATAGACCTCACCCCATATTAGTAAATTTCATTCGAATGCTTCAAAAAAAAAGTATGAACTTTTTATCTATATCCAATTCGCGGGCACGCGTGATTTCATACGAAAAAAAAAACAATATCCCATACGCCATTTTACACCGACATAGGCTCGCAATCCAATAAGATCGAATCTATAAACAGACTGATGAGGCCAATTTTACTTGGCGAAATTATATGTATACTATTCACTAAAATGAAAGTTTATGAAAAAATTTAAAAAATCGGTTTAGATTTTATTTTTTTTTAAATAAAATTAATATCGCATACATAACATGCTTCGATGGTATTTATTTCCATCACCCCATGTTAATAAATTTCATTCGGATGCTTCAAAAAAAGTATGACCTTTTAATCTATATCCAATTCGCGGGCACGCGTGATTTCATACGAGAAAAAAAAACAATATCCCATACGCCAGTTCACACCAACATAGGCTGGCAATCCAGTAAGATCGGATCTATAAACACACTGATGAGGCCAATTTTACTTGGCGAAATTATATGTATACTATGAACTAAAATGAATGTTTATTAAAAAAAATCGGTTTCGATTTACTTTTCTTTTAAAATAAAATTAATATCGCATCCTTAACATGCTTCGATGGTATTTATTTACTTCACCCCATATTACTATATATATATATATATATATATATATATATATATATATATATATTTCTACAATTTCACCGGACTTTTTTCAACGGAAATTTACCACCCGGACATTTTTGCTTATCTTTTTCACGGAACTTTTTCTTTTCTTTCAATACGTTTTTAATAACAATTCTCATATTTTTCAAATATTTGAACTTTGGTTTTTTTGAAAGCCAACTTATCCATCTGTATTTCTCCTCTGATGATAAGATTTCGATCTTTGAAAAGCCTTGGCTTAAGGAAAGAAAAATAAACACTAGTTTATTACTGGTTACACCTTGCATTGAACAACTGAAATTTGAAATAAATTTAGACAATCGTCGCATATTTATCACTCTTTTTTCTTCTATCTCTCTCGCTATATATATATGAATAAGTATATATATATATATATATATATATATATATATATATATATATATATATACTTATATATATACATATATATGAATAAATATATATATATATATACATATATATATGAATAAATATATATATGAATAAATCTCTCTCTCTCTCTCTTTATATATATATATATATATATATATATATATATATATATATATATATATATATATATATATATAATGAGAAGTTCAGGACGACTGGACACAATGCCGAAATAAGCAAAGAGCAAATACAGTATATGGTATTCTCGAATCGTCGGCCATTTATATATATATATATATATATATATATATATATATATATATATATATATATATATGTACATATATATACATATATAGATTTATATATATATATATATATGTACATATATATATATATAAATATAGGCATATGTACATATATATATAAATATAGGCATATGTACATATATATATATATATATATATATATATATATATATATATATATATATATATATATATATATGTATATATTAAACACGTTCAGCTTCATCAGTCCTAAAGAGGCAACGATTCGAGAATACCAGGTGCTGTTTTTTCCATTGTGTTCAGTCGTCTTGGACTTCTCATTTCCACTGGAATCAATCAGTGACGACTCACGAGAGTTGTGTTGTTAGGGTTATGCAACCCCATACATCACAATTCCATGCGTAGACATCTTTACAGAGTACATCTATTGTCGCCTACGACTGAACGAAGGCCATGCATATTTGTATATCAACAAAACTGAAAGTTTGAACAGATCGATAATTGTCAAATTTTCATATTTCGCATCGGTCGATTTTTCCAGACATTTAAAATGTCTATATAGATACTACATCGAAATGTATTGTGCAAAAAACCTTGTGTTGCAATTAGTTTGACCTTTTTCACTGATTTGATTACAGTGAACATTGTGTTGGAATTAGTTTGACCTTTTGCACTGCTTTTACTGAATAATATATATATATATATATATATATATATATATATACATATATATACATATATATATATATATATATATATATATATATATATATATATATATATATATATACACACATATATATATATATATATATATATATAACATTCCCAGGTAACATTACTTGGAATAAATACATATAAGACATGTCCAGGGCTGCTGCAAAGAAAAGGGGACTTCCTCTAGCATGCATAAAAACTTTTCACACCTGACGGTATCTTATATCTCGATAAAGCCACCATCCGTCCATGCATGGAGGGCTGTTGTCACATCTGGGCGGGTGCATCATCCACCTGTCTTCTTCTTCTTAGACAAGGTAAAAAAAAACAGTATCTAATCTAATAGGGCCTTCACTAAGATACAGCCCCTGCCTGATCGTCGCAATGCTGCATCCTTTTTCTTGTTTTACAAGTACTTCAATCGAATGTGCTCCGATGGACTTGCTGCTCTTGTGACCCCTCGATGTAGATAAACCTGACCAATGCGACAATCAGCTAAATCCCATCCATCTACTGTGGAGGTCTCCAGATGTCGGAGAGCCTTTTACTCTAATAACTTATTTCCTCGAGTTACCGTCCGTTAGAACTACCTTCCTGCTCCCTGTTTCCCCGACGGTACTGACATGAACACATTTTAAACAATGTGAACAAGCATCTTGCTGCACAGCTCCTAATTTAGGATAACCCCCTAAACTTTCACCCTCATTCTTAGTAGTCCCTTACGTCTACAGTGGCAACTTTCCTTGTTTGAGGTGAACTAAGTTGATTTATTTATATATATATATATATATATATATATATATATATATATATATATATACACATACATATATATATATATATATATATATACATATATATATATACATACATATATATATATATATACATATATATATATATATATATATATATATATATATATATATGTATATATATATATATATATATATATATATATATATATATATATATATATATGAAAATTATTCACATGTACATTAATATGATCTATTCAAATCAGTAACGGAAAATCAAACTAATTGCAGCACAATGTATTTTGCCCAACGCATTTCTATAAGATGTTGATATGATCATATTACAAGTCTACAAAAATCGACCTATGCGAAATATGAACATTTTACATTTATCGATTTTCGAAAACAGCGTGTATTTATTAAAATGAAATGTAAATCATGTGGATTTCATTTTTCCAATTTCTTCTCAGATTTTGCATAAAAATATTGTCGGTTTTGATTGTATATATTGTCCCGAAATAAAATCCTGTTTTACTTTTGGAAGTTTTGAGAATTCAACTTTAATTCAATGTTTTAATCGTTGGTGTCCATATTGTTTTTCCATTCACGAAAAATATTTTTACGACGTAAAAATTTCATTACATACAAAAAGCAAAGTTTTTCAAACTAGATAAACTTGAACATCTAATTACACAAAAAACTTCTGTAAAACAAAATTAAGTGGTTAAAACTAAAACATATTGGTCGATATTTAAAGAATTCCTTTGAACATTTCGGTTGAAAGTTAAGGATAACTTAATTAAATACATGTGTAGGCTATTATACACAGCTGTTTTTTACTGTTATTTCTTTCTCTTTACAAATTAAATAATGTCTTATTCAAGTACAGAATATATGTTTATGGTTTCTAATAAAAGTATCATGGATAACAACGCTGAGGATACAGTAACAATTATCCAAAAGTAAGTGCTAGCATGAAAAAAGCATAGGAAGCCCGTGGAAGTCTACTTCGTGCATGCGCAGAGCAAGATGTTCATAAAAGCTGTTGAAAATGTGATACTAACACCAGAAAAGCAGATAAAAATATCGATCGGCTGATATATCAAACATTAATTGTACAATTCGATCCTGAACATTAACTTTTGATTTCTAGAATTACTATTTTCTTCGTACATCAACCAATACTAAGAAAAAAATCAGAAGTAAAGGTTATCATCTTATGTAAACGTTTTTATTTGATAACACTATATGCAACACTTGTAAATCAAGGAACGATGAGTGGGGTGATTCAGTTTTAGGAAGAGTATCTTCTGTAAATGATATATATATATATATATATATATATATATATATATATATATAAACAAGCATTATTCACTTTGACCTCGGTTGGAACGGTTCTACTCTCCTTAGTCGGCAAAAATCCATACCCAAGCAGAATATTCAAGATGATATAAAAAACATTTGAAACATTTCTCTGCCAGGGAAGCAAGCAATTAAAGGCAAACATGAACATTTCCGCATAACGCCTTTAAACAGACAATCTTAACCTCGGATTTGCCGAATTGGATATTTAAAATACCAGTACAGGAGTTTTACTTGTAACTCCACGGAAATATACTATAACGGAGTACGAATCCATTCGGACCAAGTGAGATATTTTGAACCCTCCACCTTTTATTTGTGAAAAAACTTTCTTCAATTCTACAAAACGTTACTTTAGCTATTAACTATCTACAAAATCACCTCCCAATACTACTAACTTTCACTTCCCGGCCTTTTATTTTTTATTTTTTATTTTTTATTTTATTTAACTTCTTTATCCCCAATCCCTTTTGTTTTTTTTTCTTCAATTTTTTCAAAGTGAAATGGAACTAGGTAATATTTAATTGATATAAATACCATATTACCTGATTTATCCTCTGACGAGAAGAGTTTTATCTTTGAAAAACCATGGTTTAAGGATTAATGTAACTCCTTGCATCTGAACTTTCGATGTAATAAAATTTGTATTAATTTATGTACAACGCTTTATCTTCATCTTTCTTTCTTTAATATATATACATATATATATATATATATATATATATATATATATATATATATATATATATATATATATATATATATATATATATATATATATATATATATATATATATATACCAGGGATGCAGTCTATCGCCAACGGTGCAGTGCCAACTTTAAGACAGGCAAACAATAAAATAAAAGATATGACTTCAAATTCGAATTATCCATCCACAGATTAACTTACTTTTGTTAAAAAATTGGAATTTCTCCACGATATCGTTCCTTACTTCATGCAGATTATTATAACAGGAAATATACAGAGAAAGAAGAAGCATCCACAATACCGTTTATCATTTAAGCTATTATATCAAGTATCGTGATAGCTCGTTTAGAACTATGGTTATCTTTACAAATGACTCACCTCTTTTGTTCCAGGTTCATGAGATATTAATTATAGCAACATGAGGGTCGTAGCTCATATGATGAAGTCCAAACATTTGAACGCAATGCGTCTGTAACTCAGAAAAATGTCACTATTGCAGAAGGTCAATTCATGCTATATGCAGCAGACAATGTTGACCACAATATACAAACCCTTGATTGATATTGTAACTTTTATGTTGCCATATAAACAGTAGTCAAATGTGTGAATTTGTAATCATAACGTAACTAATAATAACCTACTTAGGTCTAAACAAGAAACAATTAAGTATTAACATTACTACAAATATAATCTATATAGTTTTGGTGAACATATCCATCTTAAACCGTGTAGCCATTTCCCATATTTACTTGATATCTTGTGGAAGTTTAAATCCATGCATATGGTCCACAGAGGCAATAATCCGTGGGAAGTCAACAGTAATGATTTTGCATCTCATTGACTTAGATCCATGAAAGATGTCATATATCTATTTAACATTGATATTCTTGGTTGAACCAGTAAATTATAACAAAGCAAATCCTGTAATCCAAACATTTGAACGCAATGCGTCTGTAACTCAGAAAAATGTCACTATTGCAGGAGGTCAATTCATGCTATATTGACCACAATATACAAACCCTTGATTGATATTTTAACTTTAATGAAATTAGTGTTGTTGCCATATAAACAGTAGTTAAATGTGTGACTTATGTGACTTGTAATCATAACAACTAATAATAACTAACTTAGGTCTAAACAACAAACAATTAAGTATTAACATTACTACAAATATAATCTATATAATTTTGGTGAACATATCCATCTTAAACCGTGTAGCCATTTCCTATATTTACTTGATATCTTGTGGATAATTTTCCCATACAGCAATGGCCAAGCCCAGGGAAGTTTAAATCCATGCATATGGTCCACAGAGGCAATAATCCGTGGGAAGTCAACAGTAGTGATTTTTCATCTCATTGACTTAGATCCATGAAAGATGCCATATATCTATTAAACATTGATATTCTTGGTTGAACAAGTAAATTATTACAAAGCAAACCCTGTTGCAACATTTAACCATCGATTGTATCGGAAGGTTTTTACTATTATAGTTAATAAGCCATCTAGTCGCCGTCTGAAATCTGCAGTGCTGAGAATTGGAGGATTACAGGTGGAGATGTGTGTTCTTGGGTGTATGGGCTATCTAATGCAAAAATAGGATTTTAAAAATTCTGGAAGAAATATATGGCCACACATCAGTGTACAATATGCTTTGTAAAATGCCATTGCGAAGAGATGATTTCTTAAGAGATGATGAACTTAATATATTACTGCTTGCATACATATTGGTAATCTCTGTTGCATACTCTTCTCTGTCTGACAATGAAACACAAAGTGAAGAAGTTTCTAACTGAGCAGAAACATTAGGTACTAATTTAGAATTAACACGTTGACACACCGGTGTTCGTTAGATCACCGTAGTTAAGCTACGTTGAGTTTGGTCAGTACCAGATCGGTGACTATTTGGGAATAGCAGGTGTTGTATGTAGGTCGACGTCGACAATTCCCTGCAAGAACTGCACACACCTAACGTTGTAATCTCCCCTAACCGGAATATACATGCGATTAGGGATCGCTTGTGTATTTGATAGTCACACGAAACATCTTCCTTCAAAGAAAGCCGTTTCAACTTACCCAGTGTGAACATCGTAGCAGGTACAATGATTCTAATATGGCAGAAAGTTGAATTGTTCCAGCTAAAAGGTATTCGCACAACTCATTGCTAATCCAGATACGATGGTCGATGAAGAATCTATGATAGCATTTATCGCGTTTCATGAAGAGTTGGAACCGGAAAAGATGGGAATTTTACTAACCGCACTTGCCGCTATGATATATGAAAATGGTAGACATTTCGAAACTTTTTCTCTGGGCTGTAAATATAAAAAAATGAAATATCTATATTGCTTCATTTTATTACATGATACCATTCGTTGCTGCTATAAGTCACAATTTGTATACTAAGACAATATATTTTATATCTTTAACAAACTTGTCAAGTTACCATCCTCGTTTGTATTCTTTTTAGAATAATGTTTTGCATGTTGTTTCCTGTAGTGATACTGGGCAGGACTTTCCACTGATCTTATTGTTTATACGAAGTATCAAATCGACATAGATAGAAAAGCAACGAATCATGTGGATTAAATCTTTACTAGACTGTTTTGAACTAAATAACATCATGCACCAGTTTACTGGTGTCCATTATAACATTAATGAAAAGCGGAAAGAAATAAGTGATACACACCAAAAAGAGCATGCATGGAAATGAAAAAGCTTATCTGCTTTTGAAAGCCAGAAACCCTTTTAATAAATCTGACAAATCACTGCCCAGCATTATAGGGTGTTGTTGTACAGGATTAAGTATAGGTAGATCAAACAGAAAAGGTTGGCGATGAGATGGTAATATCGATCTACGGTAATGAGTTAGTTAACTATTAATTCAAGTGAAAAGAAAACAGGCAGTTACTCTTTGATCAAAAACAGATGCGATTATAAACCAAGAACACGTACATATTTATCCTCAACCACTGCTTCAACGTCTCATATTAGTTAATAACACTTTAATTGGCAGGACCTTTTTTAATATGAACTGTGTAGTTATACAACATTTATGTTTGATTCAAAGTGTTCACCTAGACCTGAAAGCAACGTAATTCTAGAATGAACCCTTCGGAGCCATCTTCGATCTCAAGAATGCAAACTTACTATCGGGGGACATTTTGTTTGGGTGGAAGGGCATTACTACATTGGATCATTTAGCACGATGGTCTTTCATTAAAATAAATGTGTCATGTATATATTACATATGTACCGTACACATATGGCAAATACGTGATTTTATTTGATGGTTACAGTGAACAATGTTCAGTAAAACACATAAGTCATTTGAAAAGAAAAGTAGATTCTGTGTCTGTACACTGTGAATAAACTATGGTTTTAGCAACGAAAAGAGTCAGTTTATTGGTAGATAAATTTAATAAACATAGATTTATACAATTGTTTCTAAATGTTTGGAAATAGCAGGATCTCAGTGAATTCATGGCAATGGTGATGCTGTCTTATTGATGAACCTGCTGTTTAAATATACACTGTACAACATCTTCTCTTGTGCTTACATTTACCATTTTGTCATGCCTTGCATAGATGTGACACAACTTTATTCTTATTCGATATAAGTAAAACAGTTGCTATAAAAATACCAAAACTTAAGCATTTCCAGTGGTTTTCCGCCACAGTGAAACATCGAAGAAACATTATTGCATCTGAAAATGGCCGGAAGATAGCTTGAAAAAACTGCGCCATCGTCGGATTTCCAAAAGGACAGATAAAACCATAACCACAGTCGAATAAATGTCTTATCTGCAACATCACCAACTGTAAAATTCTATTATATGCGTGTATACTACCAAGTACAGTTATAGTTAAGAAAATCGTTTTTGAAATCCCTTACATTAGAAATATCAGGTGATCAATGGTGTCATAGTACCTAAAATAACTGGCATGCTACCAGCACCAGAAAGTCTTCTTAACTTTATCTGGTGCAACTGCAAAAAGAGTGGCATACATTACGGTGTAATGTAAAATGCATGGACTTAATTGTTCAACAGCATGTGGAGAGTGCTCTGACACAACTTGTTCTAATTCAAGAAAACATTGAATTAGATGATGACGAAATAATTGAATAATAAATACACTCGGAGAGCACAACCCTCCGCCAAGGTATATTGTGTAATCTAAACATGCACGTTAAAATTAGCAATGTTTTTGAAAATGAGACGCTACATAAAGACAAGAAAGTTTACAGAGATTGATTGAGAAATTGCAGTGTGACAGAGATTCATCTTAAGTTGTTAAATAGGATGTTCTATGTTTAAATGAAAAGTGCTTCAAAATCCTAAGTTTGTATCAGACCGACGGGAAATTTGAACTGGTGATAGGTAATACTAGCTGATGGCCATGTTACAATTTTCAAAAGAAATAGACAGCAAATTGGCTGCGATGTGATTTTATTTTAAACTTTAATTATAATGAAAAGTAGGGATTTTCCGAATTTTTTAATTCGAAAAATCCCTACTTTTCATGTTGTATTGAATCATTAAACCTGATCACATCCAGAATTTAATCAGAGTCTTCCCTTTAAGCAAGATAAAGTTTTGTTTAAGAAAGCATTGACATCTGGTAATTATCTTTGCATAAAGTTGCTAATAAACAGACGAATAATTAAAACATTACTTCCATGTGTGTGAGAGATAATTGATAACATATTCATTGTTTTTATTATAATATCTAATAAAACAATTCCATTAATATCCCAATAATTAAATAATAGGAAAATATTATTTAAGTGTATACGAAAAAAAAAACGGAATGATTAACATAAAAAGGTTTTAAAAATTAAGATTTACTCCATGATTCATTTTATATAGGTTATTATGTTTGTGAGATTAAATAAGAATTCAATATACATAATGTCATATCTTAATTTGTACTTATGAATTTCAAATGATACTTTGACGCGATTAGAAGCGTACATAACGTTCACTGAAATATACAGAGCACCTGTTGAAAAGAATCCCAATTTTCATATTCTTCATCGGTAGATTTTTCTAGACATTTAGTATCTTAAAATAAAAGTTTACCCCCCCCCCCCAAACAAAAAAAGAAAAAATATACACATATATATATATATTTTGGATAAATAGCTTTTAATTATAATCTGAAATCCTTAATTTCGTTTTTTAGTTCATCGCAAGTTTTTTTCATTTTCATTATCTTGGTACCCTCATGAAGGATATGGCTTGCTGAAACGTAATTGCATTTGTGTAGGCCATTTTAAACGTTCATATAATGTATATTTATGAAACTCTACTTTATATTAAGTACTTAAAACAATATTGATTGTAAGTTCATTTTATGACTCAATTTTAACTAGTTCAATGAATAAATTATATATATATATATATATATATATATATATATACATATTTGTATGTGTGTGTGTGTCTGCGTGTGCGTCTTAACACGTCCCAGAAAAGTATTCATAAAATGACTAATTTCTTCTCATATAAATCCTGTCCGACCGTCTATCCGTCCGTCCGTCAGACACAATTGTTTTAAACGGAATAAATACATTTTAAAATTTGTCTAATTTCGAAATATCAGAGATCTTAACAACTTTTAGAAATGAAAAATATTGCATCAATAGTAAAAACTTAATTTCCAATCAATTGAACGGTTTTCATGGCCGGAAATCGAAACCAAAACATTGATATCTTCAGCCAGAGTTCTAAAAACTGAACTTTTTTCACTTTCTTATGAAAAGACCTTAAATATTCCGTTAACAAAATAATTATAGCTTTGACGTAACGTCATAGATTTATGATTTACGTCATGTTTCAAAACATGAATTCAAACATAAGCGATGATGAAAAATAAATAAATGGGTAAACATAAGTTTAAATTATTTTAATAGTCCAAAACGATGTATTTAGCTTGAAATATGTATTGTATGTAGTATTTTTGTTAAATAGCATAATTCTAGAAAAGTAAATAAGAACACCCTTTCGCAGACAGCGAGAGAGAAAGGCGTGACGCTACAGACTAGCAAAAATAGGCGCGCCTTTTCAGTACAGATATAGTCGTTCGTTAGTATTGGGCTCGGTTTAAATTGATATGCGTACAAATATACACACCCGTAGATATAGATATGCATACATGCGTAGGTGATATTTTTGCTAGTATAACGAGATAACATTTTCTCAGCGATGAAAGAAGATTTCACAGATCTTTTATACTCAAATCTACGTGACGTCGCCTCTCGCCAGCGAGTTTTATCTAGCCAATTTGTTTCGTTCGATTGATTTTAAAAATAAAATCCTTCCACTGATTTTAACGGTTATTATTCGATGAGACGGCGTACGGGGCTTTATCCCGACTTACATATTTCAATTAATTGATACGTTGTACACATAACTGAATACAGTGGTGTAGGTGAATAATTGTATTAGAAGCGTTTATTCTTTTCGAATTGTATGAAAAATTCTATTCCTTTCATGAAAAATGATTCTTATTTAATAGGTGAAGCCATGCGTGCAATTTCAGTATTGATACAGAGGTTCGTTAGTATGTAGCTCGGTATGGATTCATACGCACATACATATTAACCCCTTAGAAATAGATATAAATATATGCGTAATATATATATATATATATATATATATATATATATATATATATATATATGTATATATATATATATATACATATATACATATTTATAGATACATATATATATATAGCGTCTTAAATAAAAGTAAATTAAAAACTATAGCGAAATACATACACACATATATATATATATATATATATATATATATATATATATATATATATATATATGTATCAAAATCCCTACTCCCCTCGTTATTTCTCATATGCTGTATAATTCGGAGTATTAATATATTAAAAGCATTATATATATATATATATATATATATATATATATATATATATATATATATTATGTATGCATATATGTGTATATTTATAAGTTAAGGTATATATATATACTTTTTTCTTTCTTTTTTAATAACTAATATAAGTTAGCACAACATTTATATGGAACAAAACTTAGGTTTAGTATACGGAACGTTTATGTTTTTTGTCTTTTAAGGGAAGAAGGGGTCTGATAAACTCTGCTGGGAAGCAATGAAATTAAATACTGTCTTGTTTTTAAATTCACGAAACAGTTTTTCATGGTAAACAACTGATGCTCCCTTAAATAATGTTAGAAACAAACATATATAATAACTGAAAAAGTTACATTTACTTACATGAGTGATTTTCCACTGAACGATTTAAGACTTAAGTCTTTTTTATTTTAATAAAGTTTTAATGGTTGAGAAACCTCAAAGACTATATATATATTTAATAAGTAATGTGTGTATATATATATTCATAAAGTAAAGTATATATATAAACATATATTTATAAAGTAAAGTATATATACATATACATATATATATACATATGAATACATATATATATACTTATACATATTTACATATATATATATATGTGTGTACACATACATATATATATAGATATATACCTAAATATGTATACACATACATATATAGATAGATAGATACAAACATAAATATATACACATACATATATATATACATATACATATATATACAAATACATATATATACATATGTATAAATACTAATATATATATACATATGTATATATACACATATATATATATATACTTATATATATATATATACATGCATATGTATATATACATATTAATATGTATATTAATATATATATATACATATACATATATATATACATATACACTTATATATACATGTATATACATATATATACATGTGTAAATATATACATATATATATATGTATTAACATATATGTATATATTTATGAATATATTTATGTATATATATATACATAAATATATTCATAAATATATACATATATGTTAATACATATATGTTAATACATATATATATATATATACATAGGTATATATATACAAATCTGTACATATATATACATATATATATATACAAATCTGTACATATATATACATATATACATAAATACATATATATATATACAACTATGTATATATATATGTATATACATATATATATATATATACTTATATATATATATATATATATATATATATATATATATATATATATATATATATATATATACATATGGGGAAATGGGCACGATAAGTAATGAAAATGAAATGTCGTGGTAGACAAAATGTTTGAAAAAAGACAAACGGAAGAGATTTGACCGGTTTCGAACGTCTTCAGAAACAGTGAAAATTTGGAAACAATTTCATTTTGAAGGCACACACATAAGAGAATGGGAAGATGATCCGATCCGATCATCTTTTTCTTCTCATTTTTCACACACACACACACCCACACACACACACACACACACATATATATATATATATATATATATATATATATATATATATATATATACAAATATGTACATATATATACATATATACATATATATATATATGTATATATATATATACTTATACATATATATACAAATATGTACATATATATACATATATATATACATATAATATATATCAATATGTATACATATATATATGTCTATACGTATATATATATACGATATATACATATATATACATATGTATATACATACGTATAAATACATATTCATATACATATGCATACATATATATATACATAAGCATACATATATATATATACATATGCATACACAAATATACATATACATACATATATATACAAATATATATACATATACGTATATATATATAAATACATATAAACATATATATGTATAAACATATATATATATAAACATATATATATAAACATATATACAGGGTGTTTCAAAAGTCTTGGGAACATTACAAATGCGTATATCTCATGAACTATTCCAGGTAGAAAAATGAAACTGGTGCCATTTTAAAGCTTGCTTAATCAAGTTTGTTGTCATACTAATGATTTTCGTGTTATCTTTCCAGGTGCAGTAATGGCGTTCTCTAAACAAGACAAGGCATTTTGCGTCCTCCAATTTGCAAAGACTGAATCGTGGACATGTGTTCAGCGTGCATTTCGCAGGAAATTTAAAAAAGAAGCCCCTGAAAGGAAATCCATTGTCAGATGGCATGCTAAATTTGTGAAAGATGGGTGTTTGTGCCCAAGTAAGCGAACAGGTCGCCCTTCAACTTCAGAAGATGCAGTTGAGCAAGTTCGGATAGCCTTTCAGCGGAGCCCCCGTAAATCAGTGAGAAGAGCCAGCAGGGAACTTCAGCTTGCTCCAGCAACTGTCTGGCGTGTCTTAAGGAAACGACTGCAAATGGTACCTTACAAGCTCAACTTGGTCCAAAAGTTGAAGGACACTGATAAGCCACTTCGCCGTGACTTTTGCATTGCAATGCAAGGGAAGTTGGAAGATAACGGCTTTGATGACCGGCTTGTTTTTAGCGATGAGGCGACCTTCCATCTGAATGGCAAAGTTAACAAGCATAACACTCGCATATGGGGTACTGAGAATCCTCATGAACTTCTTGAGCACGAGCGAGATTCACCAAAAGTGAACGTGTTTTGTGCAATTTCCAAGAAAGGTGTCTATGGACCGTTCTTCTTTGAAGAGGCAACTATCACTGGTGAATCCTATCTCAACATGCTGGAAGACTGGTTAATGGCTCAGTTGGAACAAGCAGAATCTGATGACTTCATTTTTCAACAAGATGGTGCACCACCACACTGGAGTCTTAGAGTAAGGCAATTTCTTAACACAAGGCTGCCTGGTAGATGGATTGGGAGATCTGGGCAAGGTGATGACGTTCTCATGCCCTGGCCTCCTAGGTCTCCAGATCTTACCCCGTGTGACTTTTTCCTTTGGGGCTTTGTCAAGCAACAAGTCTATGTGCCGCCCCTTCCAAGAGATATTGACGAACTAAAACCTCGAGTAACGGCAGTTGTGGGAACCATTGACGTCAAGATGCTGGAACGCGTTTGGCAGGAAATGGACTATCGACTAGATGTCTGCCGTGTGACGAATGGTGCTCATATTGAGCAACTTTGAAGATTCCCCACAAAACTGTAAACTTTAACCTTTCCAACGGTACCAATTTCATTTTTCAACTCCTAATAGTTTTTGAGTTATTAAAAATCGTTATGTTCCCAAGACTTTTGAAACACCCTGTATATATACATATATATATATATATATATAAACATATATATGAACAAATATATATATAAACATATATCTCTCTATATATATATACAAACATATATATATATATATATATATATATATATATATATATATATATACATATATTTATATTACAATCCACGTATACATTTAAAATATAAACATTAATGTAAAGATTATTTTTAATAACTTCATACACCGGAAAAATGTCAATTCATCGTCAAACATATATATATATATATATATATATATATATATATATATATATATATTGAACAAAACAAAATCGAAAAAAAGAACCAACTAAAATAGAACCTGTTTATTGCGTCCGCCATTTTCTCTATTTCAGGTTGCCATTATATTTTTACCGATTCTCTCGCTCGTCTACTGCCTCTTATCCGCAGTTCTGGCGCCAGTTGCGAACACGATACGGGATATTAGCTGGGTGAAGAACACTCCAACGTTTTAAGGAATATGTCAACAAGTTTTTGCGAGAAAAACGTATTTTTCGAATAGCGGAAATGCAAAAAAGCTTTCCGAGTAACACTGCATGTCTGGAATATTTTTGCCGCTTTTAGAATCATTATTAACTTAGAATATGTCTTGGTGGACTACAGTTGCAATGTTATGCATTTACAAGACAATGCACACCAAATCGACTTGGAAATCTAGTGGGGAATAATTACTCTGTATTCTCCAGCTTTTTTCCCGTAGTAGATTTTGTTGCTATTTTTTCTCTATTCTATTTCTATGCTAAATGCTTGAGTGACCTTCACTCTATGATCCCCTCACGTAAAATTTTCCGTTAAAACTCATTCCTATACCACCACACCAAAGAACTGTCTTTTTTTCAAGGTCTCTATCATGAAACGTGATTTACTTTAATTTACATGAACTGAATCCCTTTCAAAGAAATTCCAATCTTTTGAACTCGTTGCCACAAGATTACTTCCCTGGGAGCTACAAAATTAACCTATTCAAATCTAGTGTAAATGAAAAGTTGGTACCGGTACAACTTTGGAACCAGACAAAACCGACCTTTACCGCCTCCGAAATACGTAAACAGCATAACAAAGCCGAATCAAAATTTAAACGAGGCTGATTTTTAACATGTTAAAATAATGAAAGAAAAAACTCACCGTTTTTTTTTAATTTTCTGACAATGTATTTATTTTCTGACGAAAAAAGCCGGGATGAATTTTTTTAAACATTTTACGTGAAGTTAAAAGTTATTTTTTTGTTTTGTTTTTCATGAATTGTGTTGTTTTGTTGTTTTTTTTCAGTTTTTTGCGCTTTATTTTTAGTACTGGTACTGCTTTTGAAACGGACAAAAACCGATTAGGTTAAAGTTAGGGTTAGGGTTTAAGGTGAGTTTAGGTTTTGGGTTTAAAATAGTTCGGCTTTTTGTCCGGTTCAATCTAGAAGATTTCTGCCTTCCAGGAATGTAAAGAGTTACTTAATTCACGAGTAAATTTGACTTCCGGAATCTTCCGACTATTTACGTAAACGTCCGGAAGATGCCGAACAAAATGTCGATTTTTTACTGGTTCAAAAGCTTTAACAGTACCACAAACTTGTCATCATTTCATAATTTACATTTTGTATAGTCTATCAAATATTTTCAATCATCACATAACGTTTGTCACCATTATATTGTCAATTGTTTTTTTATCTCATAACCCTTTATCCTTGAGTGGCTTTTAGCCTTGATATGTTGTGACTCATTAGTAAAACAAAAGGAAAGACGCGCTTGTGTGCATTGAAAGAAGACTATACGTGTAATACAGACTCGTTAAAAGTATTTGAACACCGAATCATGATTTATCTTTTTTGTCTTTTAGAATTAACAGACTTATTTGCCATCAACAAAAACTAACATATATCTTTGAATTAAGTAAGATATTGGCACTTGTTTTAATATCATTTCGTATTTGAATTATTAGAAATTTTTTAAAGCCGAAAACAATATGTGTTTTTGTTCTTTCAAATAAACATTTATTCACCTTCAAGATTTGAACAAGCAAGATGTCAGCCCAATAGGCCCTAATCGAGCGACTTTTTTTTGTTCATTTTTTTTCGTCAGATATAAAAAAAAAAAATCTCTCATGAATAGTAGCCCGTTGATCCAGACGGTGTAAAAGTCTCTTCAAGTGTCACACGTGGCTTACGTGATGAAGTTAATGAAATAATATATTCGCAGTTTTTTTTAATATCGTTTCGTATTTAAATTATTATTAGGAATTTAAAGAATCAATATGTTTTTTTCTTCATATCTTGAAATTTTTCTGCAGTGTAATTCATTTAAATTGTTTTTAAAAATGTAATTAAAATTTATTTAATTATATATACTTTTAAAAATTTCTGTTTGACCCAAACAAACAACATTCGACTACTGTGAAAGGATGGAAATTTATAGTGGGCATTATAGGTTGGGAATTGAGCAGGTAGATGTCTATTTACATTACATTTAAGTATCTGCATGTTGGTACAGTCGGGGAAACAGGGATCAGATAAGGAATTATAAAAATCAGCAGTGCGTGAAAATAAACTCCATTTCTTTTCGTTCTAATATGTTTCAGTTATTTTATTGACATAAACGATAATTGCCCCTAGTAACCTCAGATGCAAGTTAGAGAAAATATTCAAAGGTGTTTATAGATTCCTAGAAATAGGTAACCACTATTGAAACGTATTTGACGTTTATATATATATATATATATATATATATATATATATATATATATACATATATATATATATATATATATATTAGTATTTCATGTATCCACATGTAATTTTATAAGGATATATAATTTTTTATGTATCAATTTTCAGTATTTACTTCAACAGTGCTCGATACGTAAGTAAAGCTAGGTAGTAAGCTATGAAAATATATTTATGGTAATTAAGCTACACAGAGGCCCCCGCGCATCATCTCCGGGAGGAATCCTCAGGCATTTTAGCCTGAAGATTCCCTCCGGGGATGAAACGCGGGAGCCTCTGTTTAGCTTAATTGCCATAAATATATTTTCATAGCTTACGATATATATATATATATATATATATATATATATATATATATATATATATATATATATGAGAGAGAGAGAGAGAGAGAAATAAGCTTAAACCGACACAATATAGATATCTATATTATAATACGACTAAAAATCAATGGATTTAGCTTGTTTTGATCGGTTTATTTTTTATTGTCCTCGTGCACACTTTATAACGTCAGCATACTGCTGACCTAAGAAAATAATGATGTCATCCGTTAAAATAAAGCTTCGAATAACCATGCAGTAAAGATGACATCACAAATCGATTACCTGATTGACAAAACCAGAGAGAGAAAGGGAGGGAGAGGTGGAAGATCACCAGAAAGGTTACAGGTCGTCTTCTAGACGAACCGTTAATACACATGGGTTGGAGGGGGAAGGTATAGTTTATTACTAAAACTGTCAACCTACAAATATGTATATAAATAAAGAGGGGAGGGAAAATGGTAAAAAGAGACACATAGAGAGGTTTATTACGACATCACAACGTATTCTGAAATCTTTTGATATTTTGAAAATTGAATTAAAGGAATATAAAGATGCATTGTCGTTTCATAATAGATCATTTCTTGTCCTCTCTCTCTCTGTCTCTCCTCTTTCTTATCTCTTCTCTTTCTTATCTCTTCTCTTCTCTTTCTTCTTCATTATCTCTCCTCTTTCTCATCTCTCCTCTTTCTTATCTCTTCTCTTCTCTTTCCTCTTTGTTATCTCTCCTCTTACTTGTCTTCCCTTCTACTTATCTCTCCTAGTTCTTATATCGTTTCTTTCTTATCTCTCCTCATCATAGTCTATCCTCTTTCGTATCTTTCCTCTTTCTTATCTCTCCACTTTTTTATTTCTCCTTTTTCCTACTTCACCTCTTTGTAATCCCTCATTTTGCTTATCCCTATTTTTCTTATCTTTCTCTCTTACTTATCTTTCCATTTTCTTATCTCTCCTCTTTCTTATCTCCCTTATTTCTTATCTCTCCTCTTTCTTATCTTTCCTCTTTCTTATCTCTCCTCTTTCCACTGTCTCTCTCTCTTTCTCTTCTTTTTTTGGCGTTTATAACTTTTTACATAATAGCATTCCTCTCAGTACTTCACTCATGATCCCCCCTTTAATTACGTTATCTGCGAGTCCTCACACATTTATGTAAACGCGAAATGTGCACGATGACAAGCAAGTAAAGAAGCAATTAAGATAACCACATCATCAGAGTTTTAGTCGTACACACATCGATCTTTGAAGATGATTAGCCATTTCTGTTATGGTTTATTCTTAGTAAATACTATTACAACATAAAATAAATTATAACATACGCCATCTTTGTGGAAACATTGTTCTCATAGTCTCTGTTAATGGGTGTTTTACCATAATTTTATTAATTCTCGTATGGGTTTAACGCGACAGAGAACAACTAATTAGGACCCTATAATTGGGGCTTCCAGAGTATGGGTTAATGGTATTCAACCCACGTATACCATCTGGCATTCTAACAACACACGACCCGGACTTGAACTTACAAGGACAGAAGTGTGTTCCGCTGCCGATGTCACTAAAGATCAGTCACGAGCAAAGTAGATGCGACCTCGTTGCTCTGAGAACAGCAGGTGGGGAATCGCTTGGAACCGAATCTGCTAACCCTTCAAGATTCTGCATAACTAAGCTTAATTAAACATTATTTATTTCGTTACGCTATCAATAATTTATCCAGAAGTAATTTATCGAATCCCGGAATTTCTATTGGCAACGACTCTTTTTTTCAATTCAGTAATAGTATATGATACTGTAATATGTTAATAGTTGTAGTAATATTTTTTTGGATGAAAAAAACAGTGCTATAGGCAAAAAAGACCATTTTTTTCAACGACAAAGCAAACGAATCACCTTTCTCATTCCTAAATGTTTGCCATTAAAACTCCGTACACAGTTGTGTTTTAATTTTAGTATTGAATCAGAAAGTAGCAAAGCCGAAAGAAACTCGATGATAAGGGTTAATGAGACATAATGATTATCAGAAAATATATGTTGAACCCTATGTGAGTACTAACATAGATCAATGGTACGAACTGCGTCGATTTCTTATTGGACGATTTGTGACAATAACTTATTGGGTTTGAAGACGGCCAGGTTTTAATGTTCGGGTATGCACTCTCGGTAATGTATTTTATAGGCAGGAAACTTTTCTAAAGAATGAGAAAATACATAGAAAACAGACAAGAAAGATATAAAAAACTCAAAGAAATATATGTTATGTATATATTAATATATATATATATATATATATATATATATATATATATATATATATATATATATATATATATATTCTCGGATAACTCGTAGTTACAATAACCAAATAATCAGTCCCCTGATTGAAGGTTAATACCTCTGTGCTTCTTACTAGGTTTGGATTCTAATTTCACCATTGCCTACCATCCAACATTTTCCCCCAATATATATATATATATATATATATATATATATATATATATATATATATATATGTATATATATATGTATATGTATATATATATATGTATATGTATATATATATATGTATATGTATATATGTTAATATATATGTATATATATATGTTTATACATGTATATATTTATATGTATATATGTATATATACATATGTATATATATATGTAAACATAACGAAGATGAGTGTTTGAATTGATTATCTACATGCTTCAGATTATTATATACATGAGATTATCTACATGCTTTAGATGATTCTATACATGAGATTATCTACTAGCTTTAGATATCTTATACATGAAATTATCTACATGATTGAGATGATTCTATGCATAAGATTATCCACATTCTTTAGATGGGTCTATACATGAGGTTATCTACATGTTTTGATGTTTCTATACATGTGAGTATCTACATGCTTTAGATGATTCTATACATGAGATTATTTACATGCTTTAGATGATTATATACATGAGATTATCTACATGATTGAGATGTTCTATACATAAGAGTATCTACATGCTTTAGATGATCATATACATGAGATTATTTACATGCTTTAGATGATCATATACATGAAATTATCTACATGTTTTAGATGGTTCTATACATGAGATTATCTACATGCTTTAGATGTGTCTATACATGAGATCATCTACATGCTTTAGATGTGTCTATACATGAGATCATCTACATGCTTTAGATGTGTCTATACATGAAGTCATCTACAGGCTTTAGATGTGTCTATACATGAGATTATATACATGATTTAGATGTTTCACACCTTTAACTTTTACTTTTTCCTTGATATGTACATAAGGTTTAAGTCGTTTTACACACTGGCTTTATTCTATGACTTTTTGTTACAGTCGATAACCTCTGGGTAGATATAGGAAATACAATAATCCGTAACATTGAAAGACAAACAGGCAAACCCACCCATGCAAGAAGACCAAGAATAATAATAGTCAACAGAAAGGACAAAAACTGGCAAATAGTATATTTTGCCTTCCAAGATTCACAAAGTTAAACTATGCAGACAGAAATACTAAGTAAATAAGTTTATCTAAAAAGCTATAAGACTATAGGCATATATCATGTTTTCACTTACCGGTGCGTGTATAAACAATTTTACACACGTGTCGTCGTTGTAAAACGAGTGCTTGCTTCTCTGTGCATACAATCACTCGGATGCAGATGTTTAGTTTTTAATAAAAGGTGTATTATAAAGAGAAATACAAGCATCAAAACATCGTAGAGACAAGTTACTGTCGTACGCGTGGGAGGAAGACAGGCAGATAGATAGATGTCTCGCTACATGAATTCACAGTATCGCCAGACTAAAGGACAAAAAATCTCTGTCCGGGAGTCACGTGGTTTCGCAACTTCTGTTTGGGGTCACCTCTGACCATTGAAAGTGTCACTCATTTAAGAGAACTAGGAACAGTTTTTTAAAAAACGCAGAATAAGACTAGAAGTAATTGAAATAAAAACGAGCATTTATACCAAACAAAAAACGGCATGGATAAAAACAGGTGATTTATTTAGTAAAAATCATTACGCATGGAAGCCAGCTGATACTAAGCAACTGTATGTTATTTAAAATAAACTTACATTTCGTAAGTACACACGTAGATAGAACCTATAGGAGGTGAGACTGGTTGGTTGGATATACAAGAAAATTGAAACAATTTGAACTTTGCTCAAAAGTAGTACCAAACATTTCGTATCACCAAAATAGGCCGTTGAGCTTATGATGGACTGGAAAGACCGAAGAGCAATTGCACCATCTAGTATTACTCTGAAAGGGTACAGAGTGTACTGGAGTGAGGAACTGGTGTATTTTCTCTAGTATTTCAGAGAGATACACCGAATTTTCGGGGAGATATTACTGTGCGCAAGTGAATTACTATGGTGATGCAGGAAAGCATAGTGTAATAGAAATCAGTAGACTGGCTGTCACTTATATCCAGAGAACACCACTTATGTTAATTGTTATTTTAGTGAGAGATGACTAGTAAATACCTTTTGAAAAACCCATTAAGGGCAAAAGGAGTACGACATGGACAACCGAAATAGATACATTATCGCAGCGTATAGTTTAATAAATATAGTAAATATGAATTATATGAAATATGGGTTACAATTCTCACGCCATAGTTATATTTTTTCCAAGCATGAGCTAGAAGATCTAGACTAACTCGACTATTATTCTTGTAAAATCTGCATTAATCGCGATGGCATAAACATCGAACGTGAATATCATTGGAATTGTAGAGAGCCACGTCCGGGTTGTGGTCTGGAAAATCGAATTGACGTAAGTAATCCCGGAGAAGCAACAAAACATCTCAGCCACTTTCGTGACACGAGGGGATTGATATCGAACAAATAGAAGTTGAATCGGAATGGAAATTGAAGAGAAGAATTTCATTAACTGGTCTATAAAGGCATGATTATAAGAATGGGTAACGGGGATGATGGTAAGAGAGGGGGGTGAGAAAGGGGGAGTATGGGGAGGAGGTGGTCAAGGAATGTGAATGACTGTCTGTGAAGCAACAGGACGCGGGAAAGTACATACATTATCAGGAAAAGGTGTGGGTGTAGTGAGAAAGAATGACCTGTAGCAAAAAGGGGGAATAATTGAGAAAAGGAAGGCAAAAAACACTGGCGAAACGAAACAATGATTGAAGAGGAAGGAAAAGAGAAATGGTGAAAACGTAGAGTAAAAAAACAGGACAGAACGCTTAGAATGAAAGTATAATTAAAGAAATGATTAAAAGAAAGCTTTAAAAAATTATTGAAATAAAAGAATTGAAGAAAGCTGCAAAATTGGAATGAAATACATCTCCATAGTCAGCTTGACAGGAAAAGATAATTGAAGAAATTATTGCGAGTAAACGAAATACGAAGATTGAACGACAGACTTAAAGGAAACTTAAAAGAGGAGGAAAATATATTTTGAAGGAAAGCTTTAAAATAGAGATCATTGAAACAAGGGAAGAAAAACGGATGAAAAATAAAGGAAAGGGTTTTGAAAAGAGGCTAAAATAAAGGACAAAAAGACAGCTTGAAAAAAGCTTAAAACAAGAGATACTTGAGAAATAGCAGAGAAAGAGCGCAGACTAAAGCATGAAAAATGATATGATTGAATAACTAATAAAGCGTAAAAATGATGTTTTAAATACAAAGATTATTAGTGACAGAATTGAAGGATAGTGTAAAAATAAAGCTTCAAGAAAAGGTTTTGAACAAAGCTTGAAATAATTGGAAAAAATAAATCTTATTGTCAGAGAAAAGAAACAATTGAAGAAATTATTTAAATAACGCCTGGACAAAAGCTTTGAAGTAAACAATAAAGCAATGTTAAAAGACACTGGAATAATAAAAAATATATATATTCCATGAAAAATGCCAGTATACTGAAATCATATGCCCTTAATAGGGTTAAGTTGAAAATTTATATACACTAAATGTACAAAAGCAAGGAAATTCCCAATTTTTTACACTTTTATTGTCATTAAGGGTATGCCTACATATCAACCAAACCATTTCATTATCACATCACTACAGTATAAATCTCTATGCATGAGTGGATGAAGTGTGTGAGGTGCGCTGAAGACAAATTCCTACCAGTAAAATACATAGCCCTGTTGTGCTCGCATACCCTTAATGACAATAAAAGTGTAAACATTTGGGAATTTCCTTGCTTTTGTACATTTAGTGTATATGAATTTTCATCTTAACCCTATTAAGGGCATATGATTTCAGTATACTGGCATTTATCATAGAATGTCACTACTTTTGTAAAGGCTATACCTCAATACAATGGTAATTTTTAAGGTTTTTTTTTAATTTTCTGGAAAACTAAGGTATATGGTAAACTGAAATTAAAATGCCATCAACTAGACCCTAGAACCGCTATATCTGCCAAAAATCAGCTGAATCAATCAAATAGTTGATGAAATACAGGGTTGCACATACATACGTACGTACGTACGTACGTACACACAGATAACATGATTTCATGATTGAACTTTCTGGATCTCTGGCTTGCCTTGACTAATGATGCTGAAATTCTACACACTTAAAGAACCTATCAAATAAAATTGTTGTGCAAAGTTTTAACTAATTTGGTTTATTGGTTTTTGAGTTATGATTGATCAAAGAAATGAGATTTCCAGCATAGGCCATTTGTGGAGTCTGCAAAGGGATAGAGCGCTCTCGTGCCTCCCTTGATTATCGCTCGCACGGAGATTTGAACTTTCAACCTTCAGAAGATTGTCACTTAGAACTTGATTGTTGTTTATCACTTATATCCGTTACGCCACAGGTCCTTGGATTCAATGCAAGGTTCTATTCGAAATTTCATAAAGCCTCCAACGTTCAACAAGATGCATTTGGCTAAGATCAAAGTGTAGTATCTGTTCCGATGGATACTACACCCCATAGACTGGTATTGTCTTGGCCTTCGGGGCTTGATTTACGCCGGTCTGTAGGTTTGTCCTGTGCAGTTCTAGGAGGTCCACCCTCCCAGGCTTCGCCTCCCCTCTTTGGGGAGGAGTAAGTTTATTGCTTACTGCCTGAGGCGCCCCTACCGGGGAATGCCGACGGGGCTGCCCAGGCAATTTTTGATGGTCAGAGTGCTCACCTCTCGGGCGCTGGCTTTTCAACCCCCACTTTCCGACCCGACCTTGGGTCACATCTTACTTGTGGGAGTAGGATAAAACTGGCCTTGTGCCTAACTCCTGGAGAGGAGTAAATAATACTTGAAGAAGGTCGGGATTTATATCGGCCAAAATAGTGTGGGAAATACAGAAAAACAATGATAAGAACAGACAAATACAAATAATACAAGGTATCAGTTCTCATCTTAAAAATTCCGAAACATAAGATTGACAGTTCCTATTTACTTGCATCCCCACCAGGGAAAAGTTAGAAACAAAGTCGGTTTTTAATGTGGGGAAAATACAGCACCCCAGAAACTGTCACTCTTGATTTGAACAAAATAACAAAATTACCTCTGTCTAGAAGGATCTCTCCTTCATTGACCGATGACAGAATAGATTAGGTGGAGCATCAGAACTGATACTATCCCTTGTTTCTAGCCAAAATGCCACAGATTAAGTTGACAGTTATTCTAAAAGGCAAGAATAAAAAAGAAAGAGAAAGAGAGAGAGAGAAAGAGAGAGAAAGAGAGAGAAAGAGAGATAAATAAACAGAGATAGAAAGAGAAAGAAGTAGAGAAAGAGAGAGAGAGAAAGAGAGAGAGAGAGAAAGAGAGAGAGAGAGAAAGAGAGAGAGAGAGAGAAAGAGAGAGAGATAAAGAGAGAGAAAGAGAGAGAGAGAAAGAGAGATAAAGAAACAGAGATAGAAAGAGAAAGAAGGAGAGAAAGAGAGAGAGAGAAAGAGAGAGAGAGAAATAGCGAGAGAGATAAAGAGAGAGAAAGAGAGAGAAAGAGAGAGAAAGACAGATAAAGAAACAGAGATAGAAAGAGAAAGAAGGAGAGAAAGAGAGAGAGAGAGAGAAAGAGAGAGAGGGATAAAGAGAGAGAAAGAGAGAGAAAGAGAGAGAAAGAGAGAGAAAGAGAGATAAAGAAACAGAGATAGAAAGAGAAAGAAGGAGAGAAAGAGAGAGAAAGAGAGAGAGAGAGAAGAAAAGAAAAAATAACTAAATGTAATGATTGAGAAAGAGAAACAAAACAAATTTTTTTTAAAAAGGTATAACCAATCGGGAAGAATACAAAAATAGAAAAAATACGAGAAAAAAATAGGGTTAGGGTTAAAAAGATGAAGAGTACAAAACGAATAATCAATGAGGAGAGAGAAACAACAATAGGAAGAATTTTTTTAAATCGTCAAAGTGATGAAAAAATTAAATAAAAAACGGAATAGATGGAGAAAAATTAGGCAAACATATAAAAGGAGAGAAAAAAAACTTACCGAACAGAAAGAAATATAAAGAGACATATATATATATATATATATATATATATATATATATATATATATATAGAGAGAGAGAGAGAGAGAGAGAGAGAGAGAGAGAGAGAGAAAGATAGATGTAAGACCGAAAAAGACTGAGAAAGACAAAAAAAACACGGAGAAGAAGAAAGATAAAGAGACTAACATACAAAAGGAAAGGAACAAAAGATAATGGGGGGGGGGGAAGAGAAAACTAAGAAAGAAGAAAACAAAGAAAGAAAGAAAGAAAGAAAGACAGAAAAAACAAAAGAAAGAAAGAAAGAAAAAACGAAAGAAAAAAAGAAAGAAAGAAAGAAAGAAAAAAGGCGAAAAGATACACGTAGGAGGAGAAATAAAAAAAAAAAGACCAAGAATAAAGATGGCGGAAATAACTGAATAAAACCCCAAAAGCAACAGAGAACCACAGGAAAAAAAACAAAGATGGCTGAGAGTTTTTATTACCAACCCGACCCGCCTTAAATTTGACTTGAGGTTTTATATATATTTCGATTGCTTTTCTCTGACAAACGATTGGCTAATTCCATTCCAAGTGAGGTCATCCAATTGACCCGAGGGTCAAAGCTGCCTACCCGTCGTCTAACAAACAACCATAGCCTTAGAGTCAGATTATCGACTTCGCGTTGCTTTTAAACCAAACCCAAAGAGAAAAAGTAATAAAAAACACGGAAGAGCTAAATTGAAAGTTAAGCAAAAATCAAGAAAAAAAGAACGCAAATTAAAACAAGAAATACATCTTATATCTTCGTATTGAAAAGAAATAAAGCAGAAAAACGGTCCGTGTATAATATGCATAAAATATCTTGGACGATAAAACGCCCGCCTTAGTCTTTTGTAAAAGAGATGTCTCAAAGAACAGTGCTATTGATTTTTCAAGCTAACACGAACGCGTAAAGATCTTTAATTGTGCACCCATAAAAAAGAGAATTAAAATGGTTTCATTCACAATCATATTCATGTTAAGATGACTCATAGTTGACCTTTGACTTATCAAACATTTACAGGATGATTGAAAAGTATCTTCCTCGTGTTATTTGGATCATACTCACTACTATTTCTATCTTGGGTTTAATTCTCACAACGTTTTAGCCGAGGTAACCTCCGAACTTCTTCAACGTCGTTTTGTCAAACTCAAGTATCTTCATGTTGAACTCGGGAATCTGTCCGGAATTTCGAACGGAACCCTATATTCCAGAAGATTATCAGAACTGATTATAGTTAGCAATTTTATCCGTTGCGTCACGGGTGGTTCTCGAGTTCGACAAGAAACACATTTAGCATGTCAGATGTTACATTGGCAGAAATGTTATGAGAATAACACTAGTCCGTATAATCCGAAAGAATATGTCATTCATCATCTCAAATATTCCGAAACATATGTAATTTTCTATTTCTAAGTATTTGTAATGAATTACTAAAAAAATGTTCTTACCAGAAAGGAATATAAGAAAATGTATAGCATGGATATTTATTTAGAATTCAACATGAGTGCTAGCATTCGCCACCAGCTGGTTATACTGCCTGGGAATTGCATCAACTGATTGAAAAAAAACACTCTTTTATTTTTACTAATATTTTATTTTTACTAATTCTGCTTCTTTGCGTGTCATACGACAGTTTCCACCTTTTTTACACAGTCCTTTGCATTATTATTGCACCGATGTGACAGTAGGGGGCAAACAAGGCAGTGTAGCAACGTATGGTCTTCCACTGCACATTAACAGCTGGTTGGATCAGTTTTCTAGCCTCGTCTACTCATAGCAACGTTTGATCGTTCACATTCCCGTTCTCACGCGATTCAGTGTTTTCCACTGGACCCAGAGTGTCTCTGAACCAGAAGGGAGAGTCTGAGAAAGCGGAAATCGCATGTAAGTATGCGGGAAGACATTCTCTAGCATTTTCTGTAGTCTGATCTCTTCCTGAGATGTTGCTAGTGGTTCGACATGGCTGAGGAAGCTTCTTCTTAACTTCGGTCGTCAGATCGTTGGTTCACGTTGATGAAGAGGATGACGTTCATCACTCCTTTTACTAATTCGTCCCTATTTATCAAGGCTTGGACATTTAATTATTTCATACACGTCGGGTATGCGTTGCTATAATGCTGATGTGTGATCCCGTTCAGTCTCGGAAGATCCACCTCCAGACGTTTGCTTCTCTTTAAGAATCGGTTAGTTTATCGCTGAATGCCTGAAGCACCCCTATCAGCGAATACCGACGGGGCTTTTACGGCATTTTTATTAGGTCAGGGTGCGCTAATCATAGTGCACTGGCTTTTCACCTTAACAGCTGACCTTGTGACTAACCTCCTGGAAGGGTAAATAAAATAAGTATTAATGAGATGAATATATTGACCGTTAAAAGACGACGAATACTATGAGAGGATTGGAAATATCAACATACCACCAATTCAAATCAGCAGCCGACCCACTAAACGCCAATTCTTCCTCTTTTGTCAGAAAAATGTGGACTAAAAAACAAAAACAAAATGGTTGAGTTTCTTGTTAAATCAGCTAATGCGGTTCCCAGGCAGCATAATAAATTGGTGGCGAATGCTTGCGCTTGTATTGAATTCTAAATAGCACTTTCTTATTGTGTTCGGACTACTGTTCTTACCTTGCATGGGATTCTCACAATGTTTCGGCTGATATAACCTCCGACCTTGTTGAACTCGATAATGTTTATGTCGAACTCGGGAATTTGTACAGAATTTCGAACGGAACACTATTGAATTCAGGATGGTAGCTTGTTTTTGTTACCACAGATATGAACAAGTTAGGGTTAGGGTTAGGATTAGGGTTACGGTTAAGGTAGAAGTCTTAAATAATTCTTAATCGTACGTGCTGAGGATTCAACCTTAAATCTCCAGAAGATTGTTACTTAGAACTGATTATGCGTGAGCACTTTTATCCATTGCGCGACAGGTATTTTCTCGAATTCGACAAGACGTACCCGAACAACGTCAGAGGTTACATTGACCGAAAGATTTTGAGAATATCTACCAAGATGAGAACAATAGTCCGAATCTTCCAAATAATACAAATTATTATTCTTCATCTAAAAAATTCCGAAACATATGTACCTAAGTGTTTGTAATGACTTACTAAAATATAATGCTAACCAAAAATTAATGTAAAAGTTTACAGCGTGTGCTTTTTTCAAAATTCAATATAGTTGCGTTCCAGAATTTATTCTAACCGGTTAATTAGTTGACTCATGAATCCAATATATGCAATTATATAAACATATATATATATATATTATTCTCTACTGACGATTCCCGTAAAGGTGAAACGTATACGTATTTAGATAAAAACAAATATTTATAATTATTAGTTTCCCCCAAAATCTAGGCTAGGCTCTGTAGTGAGTTGTATTAACACAGCTGTTATTGTGGCTTCAATGCATGTTTCTTTCCATAGTAAAACACTTTACGAGGGCTGCCTTTAAATAGGCGTAATCTCTTGCTGATTTACCGAGTTGATGACAACGGCCGTGCGGGCTAAGACGTCGGAATTTGAGTTTTAAACATGACTCGTGTTCCGGGGTTCGTGTCCGGCGACCGGTGTGAATAATTGTTCTCTACACTGACGATTCCCGTAAGGATGAAACGTATACGTATGTTGATAAAGAACAAATATTTATAATTATATATATATATATATATATAATTATAAATATATATATATATATATATATATATATATATATATATATATATATATATATATATATATATATATATATGTGCGTGTGTGTGTGTGTGCGTGTGTATTTGAGGATGTGTGTATGTACGTTCCCCTATGGGCTAAACACTGGTAAAGGAATTTAAAGTGAAAGCAAGATCTTTATGTAAAATATGAATTGAATCGTCTATGTTATAAATATCGTTAAAAATTAAAAACAATAATAGAAAAATTATTTGTAAGGGTATATATGTGTTCCATTCACAACAGTTGGCTTTTTGAATCAGTAGGTAGAGTGTCACTGATGTCCGGCCTTTGAACATCTGGGTTGATACGCTCGCCGCGTTTAGCCATACTGATGATGCTTTAAAAGATGAAACAGCTGTCTGTCAATGACTATATGTGTAAACATACATATGTGTGTATTTGTACGATCTAAATCTTTTCTTTTTAAATCAAGTTCCAAATAACGAGCACGGAACAAATTAGTATAGTTGTTTATACCAACCCGTTTGGTATGATGGTATGATTCGTCGCCAATGTGCTGGGATAGCGGAATTCAAGCGTTGGTCTAACTATACAAAAGATTAAAAAATGGTACATAATACTTCCTTTGCTAAAGACTCGGCATTATAAGCTGATAATCAAGAGTAAGTCGATAAATCATGGGAAGGGTGTAGCACACACCCCTGCACTTCGGCGTAGTAGCTAATAAAACAGTAACCGTTGGGTCGCCTTTAACTATATTAGACCACTGTACGTTTTAAAGCTGTTCACAGGCAGTGTTTATTTTAACTCATAGAATTAACCGTATTTGTAAATATGGGGTTTACTACTTCAGAAAAACATTTTCGTAGAAGCCCAGCAAAAATCATAAATAAACAGCAGTGTCAAAAACAATGTTACAAAGTTTCTATCAAACACAAAACAAAAATCACAAGAATAGATTCATTGTCAAATATCTCGGTAACTATTGTTGATTATTAAAATAAATTCCACTTTAAAATAATTTAAGACAGAAAATTAAAATATACGTAAATTCACAATATCTTATTTTAAAAATCTTTTATATATATATATATATATATATATATATATAGGGTGGGCCAAAATAAGGGTCCTATCTTTAAATTTGAATAACTTGAATTTGAATAACTTCCACAAAATAAAAGTTAAACTCACCAAACTTTATGTGTGTGTAGACTGACCCTTCCGGGTTTTTTTGAAATAAACAAAACAAATTTTAGCCGAAAAACACTTCTTAAAACTTACAAAAACTAAAGTATTGTTTTTTACACTGTTTTGAGTTTTTTAAGCAAAAATAATGTTTTCTAAATGAGGGTACGTTCCTTAGGGCTAATACGGCTCATGCTTGCTTCGGAAGGGGTCCTTTACTTATTCTAAAAAAAAAAATTTTTTTAAATCAATAAATAAAAAAGTTATGAATTTTTAAAAATAGGACCCTTATTTTTGCCCACCCTGTATAATAATTTCCACAATCAGACTACGCCGCAGCCCACACGAACCATGACCGGAAGTCCTAAGCTCGGGTGTCGCCCTGCTCAGGACCATCAGCAGAACATATCCGAACTCAGGATTCTAAACACGAATCACTTGCATGCGAGTACTATGCAACTAAGCGACCACGCCACATACAAGAAAGTTTTGTAACTAACACAGATTAAGCAAACTCCGACGAAGGTAGACTGTTAAATGTACCTACTCTTCTCAACAAGGGGTGTAGTCATCACCATGTCTCACAAGTACGAATGAGGTTGAAACTTAAGTCCAGGACTTTCAGTCTTTGCGTTCATGGTTTGTGTGGGCTGCGACGTTGTCTGATTGTAAAAGTAATTATATATATCATCTCACATTAATATTCATCTATATATATATATTACATATTATACATGTGTCATTGAAGACCACGGAGTTTTCTTTCTTTGCTATCTCTCTGGTTAATTTCTCGACGCTTTCGGTCTCGATACCGTCTTCAGGAGGCTGTGTCTTAGGACGGTCGCGAGACCGAAAGCGCTCGAGAAATGGCCCAAGATACAACGTTAGGCGCCATAACCCACCAATTGACACCGGAAAACCGACGAATCGCTCGCCGCGTCGAGAAATTAACAGAAAGATAGCAAAGAAAGAAAAGTCCGTGGTCTTCAATGACACATGTATAATAAATGACTTGCTGCCGAAATATATATATATATATATATATATATATATATATATATATACTAAAAAATATCCCTCTCAAGATGAGTGTAAGCAACGTATGAAATTAGTTATTGATTTTCTTTTTTTTATTTCTATATGTGGAGTGTTGAGTTAGTTTTCAAGGGTATATTTTCTAAATGATAAAGTTTAAAAAAATAATGTGTCCACGTTACTCACCGTGCTGCCTAGAATAGCATCTCATAATTCATAAGGATAAGTTCATTAGTAAAGGATTTTAACTAATTTTATTTTACCAACGATACATCGACAAATAAACTACCTGTTTATGGACAAGGCGTCTATATTATTAACTAGATAGATCTTTCTAATTAATGGTTGGAGTTTTCGTTGAAGAAATAAAAGGCTGTAAAATCTCAATTATCTCCCGTTTTGAGTTCAACCCCGAAAGAGAAAACAACGGCCACGACGCGATAACGTGTTAACAAATTGAATTGCGAGGTGAAGCCGACCAGCCAGTTCAGAATGGAACACAATCGTTAATGATTTCCACTAACAAAACTTAACGGAGGGAGAGGAGGATGTAATGTTTGGGAATATAGCCTCGTAAGACAACTCGGACCAGATACTACACTTTAATCTTGGACCCAAATTATCCGAGTGTTCTATAATGGGTTTCGTTATTTAAAAGTCGACGAATCACCACAAATTTAAGAATGATCCAGATGGAAATAGTGGTTTTAAATTGGGCTTAATCTTACTGTCTGTCGGTCTGTCCGTCTGGTGAGTGAATATGAGCGATCCTCCTGAGTTGATTGAACGTTTCCTCCCATCTAATTGCTCTGATCACTTTTAGTGCCAGTTAATATTTCTACCTCGCCTTTTGTACTCGCCTTAATTGTCAGTCAATTACTTGGTAAAATTACGAAGTTGAAATCATTTCGACGCTTTACGTTTCCTAATATTTAAAAAAAATCAAAGAAAAAATTGCGGAATTACGTTTTGTGAAAAATATTCCTAATTAAAAGGCGAATGGAGCAATTAACACAGATGTTTCGGATTTTCTTCATTTCTTAAGATCTTAACACTGGGTGAGGCTTCAGCATTTTATGAAATCAATCTTTGGTTAAAGAGAAAAGGTCTACTTGGTGACGGCTTCCGGTTGTGAAATCGAAAATGGACAAACCGTGTTTATAAAAAAACAAGCTTTCATGAGTTTATACTTCTGAGTTTTTAACAGAATTCTAAATTTCACTGGTTTGTAAACATTTCGTCCAGATAGGTTACCAAATTTATTTAACCACTAACCCTAAGTCCGAGTAACAAGGTCGTAAAACAACACTTAATCGCCTAAAATAGTAGAACGCCTCTCCTTACAACCAGTTTTATTTGATTATTTGTAATAAAAACACATTACAATTATTAAAGAAAGTTTTATTTGATTATTTGTAATCAAATATAAATAAAAATGTCAAATTATAAAAATTGGTTTGATTTTCTTATGCATTAATAATTTTTTAAAATGGCGAAAATAAATTAATTTCCTCATACTCCCCCAACCCTCAAAAAACATCCTACCTAAAATATATTAGGTAACTGTTTTTTTTATAAACTTCGGTTGTCAATTTTCGATTTAAAAACCGGAAGCCGGTTACCAAGTAGAATTTTTCTCTTTAATCTATTTTTTTTATTAACAGGAACGTCGTTTTTTCCCCTCAAGTATAAAACAGGAAATAAACAATAACTATGTATACGTTTGATTCAGTTCTCACATGAATTTTTTAAAAATAATTTTCAGGTTTTTAAAGTAGATTTTCAGAAAACTGATCAATGTATACGAGTCAGCATGAGTTAGCACTTTCTGATTTACGTCATTGTTTTTAGCCTCTGCTTTTCTCCCAATTAACCCCAGTCTTGTTGGCCTTATCTTACTCCCTAGTTCACCTCATTGTTTTTAGCCTCTGTTTTCTACCAATTTATCTTAGCCTTGTATTCCTTATCTTACTCCCTAGTTCACGTCATTGTTTTTAGCCTCTGTTTTCCTACCAATTAACCTCCGCCTTGTATTCTTTATCTTACTCCCTAGTTCACCTCATTGTTTTAAGCCTCTGTTTTTCTACCAATTAACCTCAGCGTTGTATTCCTTATCTTACTCCCTAGTTCACCTCATTGTTTTTAGCCTCTGTTTTTCTACCAATTAACCCCAGTCTTGTTGGCCTTATCTTACTCCTCAGTTCACCTCATTGCTTATAGACTCTGTTTCTCTGCCACTTAACCTCAATTCATTTAGCATTTGCTGTTTCTCCCAATTAGACTCAAACATTTAGGGGGTATTTCTCTTTAAATATAAGCAATAATAAGTGAACGTTTCTTTCAGTTAAAGCGTTATTGAACGGAAAGACACTGGTCAAATTTTCATTTTGTTTTAATTTTCTTGTTATCTCAACTGATTTCAATTAAACTGATCAATGTATGCGTATTATCACAGGTTAATTCAACTGATCAATGTATGCGTATTATCATAGGTTAATTCAACTGATCAATGTATGCGTATCATCATAGGTTAATTCAACTGATCAATGTATGCGTATGCTCATAGGTTAATTCAACTGATCAATGTATGCGTATCATCATAGGTTAATTCAACTGATCAATGTATGCGTATCATCATAGGTTAATTCAACTGATCAATGTATGCGTATCATCATAGGTTAATTCAACTGATCAATGTATGCGTATCATCATAGGTTAATTCAACTGATAAATGTATGCGTATCATCATAGGTTAATTCAACTGATAAATGTATGCGTATCATCATAGGTTAATTCAACTGATCAATGTATGCGTATCATCATAGGTTAATTCAACTGATCAATGTATGCGTATTATAATAGGTTAATTCAACTGATAAATTATGACGTATTATCATAGGTTAATAAAACTGATCAAAGTATGCGTATCATCATAGGTTAATTCAACTGATCAATGTATGCGTATTATCATAGGTTAATTCAACTGATCAAGGTATGCGTATCATCATAGGTTAATTCAACTGATCAATGTATGCGAATCATCATAGGTTAATTCAACTGATCAATGTATGCGTATCATCATAGGTTAATTCAACTGATCAATGTATGCGTATCATCATAGGTTAATTCAACTGATCAATGTATGCGTATTATCATAGGTTAATTCAACTGATCAATGTATGCGTATCATCATAGGTATATTCAACTGATCAATGTATGCGTATTATCATATATTAATTCAACTGATCAAGGTATGCGTATCATCATAGGTTAATTCAACTGATCAATGTATGCGTATCATCATAGGTTAATTCAACTGATCAATGTATGCGTATCATCATAGGTTAATTCAACTGATCAATGTATGCGTATCATCATAGGTTAATTCAACAGATCAATGTATGCGTATTATCATAGGTTAATTCAACTGATCAATGTATGCGTATCATCATAGGTTAATTCAACTGATCAATGTATGCGTATCATCATAGGTTAATTCAACTGATCAATGTATGCGTATTATCATAGGTTAATTAAACTGATCAGGGTATGCGTATCATCATAGGTTAATTCAACTGATCAATGTATGCGTATCATCATAGGTTAATTCAACTGATTATTGTATACGTATCATCATAGGTCAGCAATTTACTGTTCAGTAGCTTGTGTGTGCACATATAAACACACTAAAAATTTCAGTTCATTTGGAGTATTTTAAAGGTTTTTAGAGAGAGAAATCTTCCATTTAATTGGCGTTAAATTTGACCCATAGATATGAGGCTCAAATTAAGAAAGATGCCCTAATTTCATTTTATTTTGAAAACGTTTCTGCTATTTTAATCCTCATAATAGGACATAAACGTAGGGCAAAACAGTTCTGTTCGGAAAATTAATTTTACCCGTCCTGAGACGAGTAATCATCTAATATATATATATATATATATATATATATATATATATAGAGAGAGAGAGAGAGAGAGAGAGAGAGAGAGAGAGAGAGAGAGATCGTATAATTTGATCTTTCTAATTGAAAAGAAATATCTAGGTTGTCCTCGATAGCCGTTCATGCAAATAACATGACATAAATGCAGGTATACTCCAAGGATCTTCCTTAGACCTTTATTGTTCCTGATTTTCATAAACGACCCCCTGATGACATTTTGTTTGAGATGAATATATTTTCTGACAACACCACGCTCTACTCTCGGCATGAGATTTTAACGGACGCGCACATATACGAGGCAATGGCTTAATCCTTAGAAAGTGACCTCCAGTCTGTAGTGGAAATGTGAATCCATTCCACTACAAAGTGGAGGTCACTTTCTAAGGATTCAACCATGGATCATAAAATTTAATGCTGCTAAAACAAAGTTACTTTTTTTCAACAACTACAAGAAACCTCTGTAACCACTTATAGCCATGGCAAATAACACCCTACCTGAGAGTCCGCATTCAAAAATGTCGGTCTAACATTCGCAGGTAACATGAATTAGAAAAAATACATAAAAGTCATTGCAAATGCTGCGTCAAAGAAAGTGGGTTTCTTCTACAGTGCTAGACAACTTCTCACACTTGACAGTATCCTATATCTTAACAAAGCCACTATCCTCCCATGCATAGAGTATTGTTGTCACATCTGGGCTGGTGTACCATCCACCAGTCTCACCATCTTAGACAAGGTCCCAAAAAGTGTATCTAATCTAATAGGTCCCTCACAATCCACCAAGCTCCAGCCCCTGCCCCATCGCCGCAATGTTGCATCCTTGTGCTTGTTTTACACCTATTTCAATGGAATGTGCTCCGATGTACTTGCTACTCTGGTGCTCCCCCAACGTAAGTACACTCAACCAACTCGACAAGCAGCTAAATCAGCTAAATCCGACCTATTTACTGTGGAGGTTCCCAGGTGTTGGTGAGCTTTATACTCCAAGAGCTTCTTTCCTTTGCCGACTTTTGGAACTTCTTTTCTGCTCCTTGTTTCCCCGACTGTACCGACATGCACAAATTCAAAACTAATGTGAACAAACATCTCGCTGCACAGCTCCCAATTTAAGATCAGCCCCAAAACTTTCACCCTAATTTCAGTAGCTCCTTACCTCTACAGTAGCAACCTGCCTTATTTGAGATTAGCTAAGTTAAATATATATATATATATATATATATATATAGTAAATTGCGCGGCTTTTGAAACGTGTTTATGAGATATAAATCAACTTAGTTGTAATGTCTACATCAGATTAAAAAAAGGAAACACGCTTGCGTAAAATATCCAAAGCTTTTTTTGTGAGGCCGACCGTTCTGGACCAGATTTATCTTAGTTTATATGTGTTCCAAAGAGAACTCAAATAGCGACGGTGTTACGTAATAAAAGAAGCGGGTAAAAAAGAATGGTAGAAAGTGCGCGCACTTATTTGCCGGTTGAGTGAGTTTGATAGATATCTGCGATATTACGAGAGATATGGACGACAACTTGACAGATGAACTGTTCAAATTAATTGGAATTCACGGTAACACCTTTCACATGCACAGGAGCAAATTCATACAAATACAAATGCACACACACATACACACACACACACACATAAATATATATATATATATATATATATATATATATATATATATATACTTACTTCTTGGTTTCGTTGGCATAAAGAAATTCAATAGAGTGCTCCATTACTTACTAATAAATGCGTAATATTTTTTATTTACAATTATAAGAAGTTCAGATCAACATAGTACTTTAAGTTTCAAGGTGCGTTGTAGGGGTTTCGTTTATAAACAACCACACAGGTCAAAATATGGCTGACGATCGCGGTAGGGCGATTTTAAATTTTAACGAAAGAAAACCCAGAAATCTTTCACGCCTGGGTCGCCCCGCCCCACCTTAAAACATAGGGTACCATGTAGATCTTCATTTCTCTAATATTATTTTTTCATCATTATCATTATTCCTATTATGCTACTTATTACACTATTAAAGCTTAATTAATGAACGTTTGTTTCCCTAAGTCTTTTTTCGTATATATTTTTATCACACACACAATGCATGTGAAAATATTCCTCAGTTTTGGGATTGGGTTATGTTTTAAAATTCTTCCATTTGAATGTTTTCTAATTATCAGCAATTTGCACTTCACTCAACAAGTGGCTCTGTTATCATCACTTTCTCCTACTATCACTGTGCGCTGTTTGACGCGCCCCCTTTCATTTCCTACAATTTCGATCACTCCTATTTCTGTCTCTCTCCCTTTCTCGGTTTATAAAGTGTCTAAGATAATAAATAAAGAAAAAAGAATAAGATTGGAATAGTCCATTATAAACAAAAGGGAGTATACCTATACGTAATGATACAATTTAACCCGTAGCTGTAGAGTGAGAGAAAGGGAGGGAGAGAGAAAAAATAGGAATATAGCAAACAGAAAGATACTGTTTTTTTAAGTTTAACTTCATATTTTTATAAGTAACTGACTTTACAAACTCACGTTTACCCTTTTTAAAGAAGGTAACCACATATAAATGGATGACACAACAGGTTAGATTTGTGTAATATATATATATATATGTATATATATATATATATATATATATATATACGTATATATATACGTATATATATACATATATACATATATATAAATATACATATATACATATATATATATATACATATACATATATATATATTTATATATATATATATATATATATTTTATTTATCGTCTTCAGAGTCAATAGATACCCCTCTGTAAGTGTAGCTCCAGGTGTAATTGTGAATCAACGGTTACGCAATCGAAATCACACTTCTTACTTTACATGGCAAGAAGTCCAGGATGACTGAAAATAATGGAGAAATAAGCGGAGAGCACATACAGTACCTGGTATTCCTAAATGGTCACCCATTTAGTACTGATCAGGCTAAACATCGCTAAACATTGGTAACCTAACCGGAACCGGTGTGTCAACGTTACTATGCTGTATACATCTAACTCCAGTCCATATCTAAAGAAGCAATTAATAAGTTTCCAGTAACCATGTATTTTTGAATATTTAAAGATCTATATTTTGTTTGCTCCATGTTTTTATAACGACTGTTTACATCATATTAGGTCAACCTTCAAATTCCGAAGCGATACTTTTTACTTGTGCTTTGAACCAATTTCAAAACAACTTCTTGTTGTCCTATTTATCTTCAGATTCCAATTGCCCACTTGTTCGCCCGGTTAATAGTATTTTTCAAACTAATTTTAGTCAATATATTTAATGGAATTTCGTTCAGAAAACTTGGTGAATCGTTTTCTTATTTTCTATTGTTCCATTTGATACAATTTCCAATTATATTTCTAATATCCCGCAACTGTGTTTAAGATAATCCTTTAGAGTATGTTTTATTATGTAGCTTCGTTTTTGATGACTTCCTCCGTTTCTCACCTAAGCTACTCAATGTATGCGTCATATTGTTAATAGTAATATATATGTGCAGATCATTTAAAGACAAAATACTATGTAAATTAATCAACGATTGATGTGCATTGCTTTTCCATGTTTATGAAATGTACAAAATCCAAAATCTTGTAGACAATGTATTCATTAAGTGTTTTGATTTATGTTATCAGGCTAATAACGTCACTTATTATCTGACCCGGTGCACCCGAACAATGCATTTTACAAGAACTGACTCCATAGAATACAACGTATCTAAACAACAGGTTGAGAACTTAAGACTGTTTAAATTAAATGAATAATATTATTTATTCTTTAAGAAGTCAATTATTCCTATTTTTTATATCATTTATTTCTATTAGAGCAAATATGGACTTCAGGTGTGTAATATAAATGTGGGTACTTGGCCTCTCCGAAAATAACATAGAATGCGAATCGTTTCAAAATCACAAGAGTGTTCAGTCTCTTTGGTTTTGATCTATGTAGGAACCATACATATATTTTGAGGTCTCCTTTCGTGGTAATTCCATGCATTCATACATTGAACTACACTATAAAAACTATAAAAATCTAAAGCAAAATATGTGGTGTTTATATTCTGTCAACTATTTCATTGCTGCTAGAAAGAGAGAAAGATAGAGATGAGTGCAACAGACCCTTTATCATACGAAAAAAGAGAGGCAGACTATCTTTACACACATCTGATACAACTACTTATTCTATGAAGAAACAATAGGTTAGATGTAAAGATTTTAACAAAGTAAAGATTCGTTTCACTTAAACGCTGTAAGATGGAAGTTTATCTATAAGTTTAAATGGAAAAGCGGAAAACATAAAAATCAACGTTTCGCCCAACTTTTGCGTGAACTTTTTCATGAAAAAAAAAAGTGGCAAAAAACGTTTTTTGGCAATTTTTACGTTTCCTCTCGTAAAGAAACCCACGCAAAAAGTTCAGCGAAACATTGAGTTTTTGATCTTCTGCCTTCCTATTTTAATTATTCCGTCGGATTTATTTAATCGTGTTATTGTCAAGTTTAGCTATTTATCCTTCTGGATAATAAAACTTGTCTGTGCTTAATAGAAAATATAAAATAAATAGATCGTCAACTAAAAAAGCAAGAGAGTCATGTAATTATATCCGTTCTATAATACAGACAGTGAACAACGACGTGGTTTAGAATGTTTATAGATGACTGGTAATGTAATTGTGATTTCTCAATGAATGCAATTGACCATGTTAAAAATATTAAAAGAATTCAACTGATGTAACAAGATTGGAGTAGGTAAGCAGAGTAATAATAAAAATAGAAGCAATGGGAATACGGATGTGATAGTCAAAAACATCTATGACGATTATGATATCTGCCTTTGTTACGAAAGTGGGTATACGTGGCTGGAAAAGGAGTATGATATAACGAACATGACGTGACGGAATATAAGAGACGTGGCAGATAGAAACCCTACACATTCTGCTTTGAGTTCTGTTTGTATAGGCTTACCGTAAGAAAAAAAAGGATTACAAAGGCAATACAACTTTCTAACTAATTTCCAGCACAACCGATTTATCTCAGCTCTTCTCTCTGCTCTCTTCAACTAGTCATTCTATTTCTCTCAGTGGTCTCCCATATGATAATTAGTTTATCATATATGCAGATTAGTCTCAACTAGAAAAGTCTACAGTTGTGAAGAGACCTCCTTTTTCACTCTGGCAGATGGGCAGTCACGACATGCGTAGCATCGCATTGTATTTTTCAACTGGTTAGTGTTCCTCTTTATTGTCAGTCTTTAAAACGTACCACACGGAAGATTAGTGTAGGGAAGAGTAATATGTATACTGTGCAAAGTAAAGAAACATTTTAACTACAAAATGAATCGCAAAATATGTACTGTTGTTGTTAAAAGTAAGACGATGTTTTTTCCATGCTCTCAAGACGTTTATAAATAAGATGCGGAATGCTACATGTGCTATTTCACACGACGTGACAAGAACGAGAAAGACATATGTCATACATTCGCTGCTATTATCCACATCAAAACAACGCTATATGGCATGAGCTGGTCATGTGTGTTACGTGGTGAAAATTAGTCCGCTATATTACATTACACCTACTTACACTGAAATCAAATGAGATAAACTGAAAATTGGAAAGTTTATATTTAAATATAAAACAAAATCAAATTCAATTTTAAAAAAAACGAACAATTTCAAATCATTATATCATACAAAAGCGGAAATAATCAATCGGAGAAAATAATTACTTGTGTTTTGTTGTGTGCATTATAAGCTGTTTGGCATTCAGAACAACTTTATTTCTTTTCTTTTTTTCATATTTACTTCAGTTAGCATTTAGAGATCAAGGTGCTTTTTCCCGATGCTGGGATTTCTTATATATATATATATATATCACTTGGACCACACCGAGATACCACTCGAGATTTATCAACTGTTAATCTATGGACATAAAAACCGACTGACATTGAGGGCCCACCTTCTGGCATGAACATAACTTTTGAAAAGTCTAAAGTGGCTCGAAATCACAGAGTCTTGTATCTAAGAAGACATTATTATTTCAAAGAGCTAGCCAATTGTTTGGGTGATCTAACCCCGACCCAGATATTTTCCCCATCACTGGCCTGTCGTCGTCTGCAACATGCAAATATCTTGATTAAAGGATCTTGAGTAGTAAAGCAGCAAAGAAGATTGTTTTCCTTGAAATGGACCACTTTACGATTGTATACTTTATATTTGTAATGGTCTTGATTGTTTTTGTATTCCAGGAACAGAATTGTGCTGCTATTTGTGGTAGCATTGCAAGTTCTTTTCTCGTGTTCGAATTCAATGTTATTTTGAATATTTAGTCAGGGTTTCTTTCTAGGGCGAATAATCCTCATGTGAGGGTGTGCTAATAAACTACTGTACAGTAAGATTGAAGGCACTCGGAGAAGGTGCCTAGTATGTCTTCATGCTCTCTCCTATACACAACCTGCTTTATCTTAATGTCGGGTAAGGTGTGCAGCAACGTAGTTCGTAATTATACAGCCTAACTTTAGAATTATGCACGGGTCCTTCGTAATTATAAGTGATTGATGATGAATACCAGCCATGTTGATGAGTCGGGTAATATCGAAGGATCAAAAAGCGGAGTCAATCAAGGAATGAAAAGAGATAATTGCAAGTAAATTGTCAATTTGTAATTATGTTCTTCGAGCTTACAGCTTGATTTTTTTATGCGTATGTCTTTTTTAATTTAAAGTTTCATATTTTGAATCTAGAAAAAAAATAATACGTGATCTGCATATCTTAATCACTAGACGGTTACCCGTTCGAGACTTGATTTTCCGAACAGAAGCGTTTTGCACCACTTTTATGTCCACTAACAAAACTTAAAATAAAGATACAATGCCACTACACTTTGTCTAGAATCCTTATTAAAATTTTGATCAAATTCAATTACATTATTCTGTTTCTTGAAATTGTCTAAAATTGAAGGCTTAAGGGAGTTTAAAAAGTGATTTACACTCTTGGAGTACAAACAAAAATAAGAGTCCGCAATAGTTGACCAGCTAGAGGCAAACGTAATGTAATAATGCGTACATTTAGACCGCAAGGAATATCTTCGAGTTTGGAAACAACCGATTCCTTAAGAAAAATCTTAGTATGTGGTCGTTTCGTTCTCTTTCCGGTTTCCCGATCAAGTAAATTACATAATAAGAGGCCTCCTCTACACGACTACCCTCATATAATAAAGCTATATCAATGTTGAAACATAAGAGCACTTGTCTAACAAGTGCTAGTCGTCACTCCGACAATTCAGAACCATAACGATCAAGTAAGGTTCTTATGTTCCAACAAGCTATTTTCAAATTAAATTTCGTATTGATCATTACATTCATACCGGAAAGCTGGAGACGGATCACATACGTAAGAAGTACCAGAACTACAACAGAGTTATAGTGGTCAACGCTTGTGCGTCACGATGACCACTCTCCGAGTATCGGCGACTATGAACCCTGTGATAGAAAATTCCCCGATGACAAGTAGTCACTTTAGAAAAAATCGATAGTTTTAAATGAATTCGAAATTCTAGTAACGAAAATAAAGATAAAATTGCATGTTCCAGGGAATTTATAGTCAGCGATCAAAATAAATTGTTGATCAATAAGACCATCCTTGAGGACCGTAGGAAAAGGCAGAGAAATATAAGCATGGTGTGGATCGATTACCAAAAGGCATATGATAGTGTTCCTCACGCATCGCTCCTGCGCTGCCTTGATCTATATAATAACTATCCGGTCATCAAGAAAGCGATGACAGTACAAATAATTATGTGGAAAACAACTATGGCATTAAGCCACACTAATTGAACAAAAAAATCCATTGCGTCAAGATTCGAAAAGGAATCTTCCAAGGAGATAGCTTATCTCCTCTACTCTTTTGCTTGGCAATTGATCCGCTAAGAAAATCACTAAACAAAATCCAGAGTGCCTACAATTTGAGCCAAGACCGCAAACAAGATCTAAAAAAAGAGTCAACCACCTGCTCCTCATGGATGGCCTCAAGCTGTATGCTAGTTCAGATGCTGACTTAAGCTGACATTTACATGTGGTACATACCTTCTCCAAAGATATTAGAATGAAGTTCGACCTGGACAAATGTGCCAAGTGCTCCCTCAGAGCTGGGAGGAAGATCCAAACGGAAAACATACAGCTTGATGAAGATACTGAGATTAAAGACCTTGAAGAACAGGAACAATACAAATACCTTGGCATAGAAGACACCGATTCAATTTAACATGTAAAGATGAAAGAAAAAAAATTGGCGGAGAATATACGCTGTGTTAGAGAAATTTGCAAAACACAGCTAACAAACAAAAACAAAGTAACTGCCATTAACCGATTAGCTATGCCAGTGATAACATACAGCTTTGGTATTATTGATTGGCCACAAATGGACATTAATAGATTAGAAACATGTTGCCCATATGCAACCAATAATGTGTGTATAAATAAAAATACTGAAGAACAGCTCTACTAGTAATTGAGCAATTTTCATAAAAACTAGAGTTTCAACGGATTTACTTATACAGAAACTAATACAATACATGTACTATATATATATATATATATATATATATATATATGTGTGTGTGGAGAGGGGTATGTGTTTTGGAATAAGTTTGTGCATAATTAAATATGAAATGCAATAAAGGCTATTTTTTAATTCTGATTACTACAAAAATGTGATCATATTATTACAAGCCCGATTTTTTAAAACTAATGTGAAGTCTACCTCATGTTATTTTCTATTAAAATCAAAATTTTCAGCTTAATTTTAGATTTGAACTTTCGTGTTTTCATAATTTTATTTCACAATTTGAAAAAAATATGATTTATCGCGTTTTGCACTCATAGTGTTTATATATATATATATATATATATATATATATATATAAATATATATAGTACATGCATTGTATTATATTCTGTAGATGTAAATCCGTTGAAGCTCTAATGTTTATAAACAGTGCTCAATAACAAGTAGAGCTATATGTTTGGTCCCCAGATTTATAAAATCGGGGGACATATGTTTTGCGGCATGTCCGTCCGTCCGAATTTTTCTCCGCATCCATCCATTGAATTTCTCTGAAATTTTGCATGAAGTTGTAACTTTTGTCAGGTTAGAAAGTGACATTCTCCGATTTTTGAAAAAAATTCAAGTTAGCTCCCCCAGGAGGTCAAAAGACCCTGAAATGGCAAAAAATGACATATTTTACCCCATAACTTTTCATCCATCCATTCAATTTCTCTGAAACTTGGCCAAAATGTAGAGGCCATTGTTCCTAATAGTAAATACGTATCGCTGACCTTGAAAAAGATCTGGTTCGTACCCTCAGGGTGTCAAAAGCCCCCAAAATGCCAAAAAATGACCCTTTTCTCCCATAATGTTTGATCCATCCGTTCAATTTTTCTGAAACTTGGCCAAAACGTAGAGGCAATTGTTCTGGATATAAAATGAGCATCTTTGACCTCAGAAAACTTCTGGTTCGCGCCCCCAGGGGGTAAAAGAGGGGTCAAAAATGCCCCAAATTGCCCAAATTTATTGCATTTTACACTCGCCACATCGAGTCACATACAGAGGGGCACCACGCACGCGCGGCTTGTTATTTATACAAACATTATTGGTTACCTATGTGCATACATGTTTCGGTTGTACTCTTCACAGAGAGACGACCTCTTCAGACCGAAGAAGACAAGGAAGGGAGATCAATTTGGAAAACGTTCATTTAAAAGAAATCTTTTTGGGGGATCGGATATGTTTATAATTTTCACCGGTCAAGCTCAGCACGATCGAATTACATTCTCTACTTGCTAACTCTTTCAATTAGTTTCTATCTTTTTTCTCTGTGCACATACGTAACCAATAATGTTTGTATGGATACAAATTTAATATATATATATATATATATATATATATATATATATATATATATATATATATATATATATATATATATATATATATATATATACGTGTTTGTGTTAGTGGTTTGCTATATTTTTATGCGGGAGTTTTCAATGTATTAGAAAATGCGTATGCAAATCTATATCTGAATAGTGTAAACATAGATAGAATGGCGCGCCATGACCTATATTCTTTTTTTTATCCTAGTGTTGTCTTTTCGTTTATTAGATTTCTCTCGTTGTCTTTATATATTTTCATATTTTCCTGCGATTTTATTTTTTCATTTGCTTATAATAGATTTATTATTTTTTTGAATTCCCGAAACATTGAAGGAAAAATGAAATAGAACGGTCAGATTTGCCTGAAATAACGCCAGAGCTTCTCACTCTAAGTAGGTCAATATTAATTCATGTTCTTTTTTATTTAAAAAAAACGTCAGTGTTCGTTCGTTATTGAAAGTAAGCATCGGCTATTAGATTTGTTTCAATTTATTTTGTTTACTTTCGTCAGTTTCCCCGGTAACCAATTTACATAAACAAACTTCTTTTATTTTACGATTTTGTATCAGATATGCAAGCACGCACAACAGTCGAATGAGGGATATTTATTGATCACAGTATCTACAGCAAAATGAACAGTCAACAAAACCCCAGATAATAAGCGGTCTCTATATGTATAATAATGTTATGTAAAATACCGTAATTAGTATGTTGGATTATTCTGACGACTGTCTCATCTCGAATGCTATTCAATAACATTTAGATGCGAGTATAAAAAGTTAGGGTTAGCATGGAAAATGTCATCATACGGTTAAAAATTAGGTAACTTTGGAATTTTATGATTAGAATTCGAGTAAGACTCCCTGTCCCGGCAGTGATTTTACAGAGAGATGAAGGAGACAGTCGTGCGTGCATATGCGCAAGCAAAATATTCTCTTTTTACTAAACCACCACATAGAGTATAGTGGGTTTGGAAAGCTGATGTCTCCCTTCATATGAGAAAGGCTCTGATGTTTGGTGCTTATACAAGTGTGATATGAAAGGAAAATAATATCTCAAATAATTTTTTAAACCTAATTACATTTGTCGATATATCTTTATTAGGCACACTTATGAAAACTGTTGTTGAGAAGAAGACCACGACAGAGATAAGAAGATATAAGAACTTAGGCTTCCACATCACAACTGCGACTACAGAAATGTTACTAGATGATACATCCTAGGCCAAATTCCAATCGAGGGTATGTGTCAATAAGATGAATGGATTGTCAGTTTAATGATGAATAATATAATGAGAGGATTGAAAATAATGAATGGAATGAACAAAATGTGATTAGTATAAATAAGGTTTTATGGCAAGTATTTAGTGACATTGGATTTAAAGAGGGCTATGTTGTATATATAACATTAACAGTACAATCACGGTATACACAGTTGTTCCCGTTAGATCATCGAAGTTAAGCGACGTTCAGCCTAGTCAGTACAAGATGGTTGACTATATAGAAATACTATCCGATGTATGTTTACCCCTAATCCGGATATACATGCTAACTGGGGACCGCATATGCATTTAATTGGAGGCGAAATTCACGATGTTGGGCGAATACCACAAAAAAATTACATTTGAAGACGACCATGTTTTAGTTTGCAGAGAAGAAGTCCCGTGGTAATGTCTTCCAGAAATGTGCATTATTATCTTTTCATAGAAATTCCATTTAATTTTAGGTATACGAAGAAAAGAAAATTCATTGCATTTGTTATAATAAGACGAGTTCTGGCTGTTAATATCTTACAGTGAAGAACGAAAGATTGGAACTCAGTCGAACATTGTTTCACATTTTCTTCATTCGTTCTGTTTTTTTTTGTTTTTCAATTAGTTATTTTGTATTTATTGTTTGTTTATTTTTTCTTAGCTTCGCATATGTGTTATTCCATTGTCTTTATCGACGTGCACATTTCCTTTCCTTTCTTTACATTTGTGTATTTTTATCATTTTCAACGTCAATTACTTCTTTTTTATGGCGAGAATACTCGTTTTTTACTTAAACGCATTCTTAGTTTCTTTCTCTCTTCATCTCTTTTCAGTATCTCAACTTTTTATTTTATTACATTTCTGATTTTATCTCCTTTTTTCAATTTTGTTTTTGTATAAATGCTATTTTCTCCCGCCATATGTTTATTTTGGTAATTAACCCGTATATCGGGATTTAAAAAAAAAACAATAATCAAAACCCAAAATAAAATAAAAATGTTAATTACATGTTCCGCCATGATTATCGTCTTCTTCTTCGACCTACCAATATAATTGAGATGTAAACGTGCAGTCCAGACACATAATAGGAGGTTTAACACAAAATACAAAAATCTACTCAGAAATGTTTCATAAAACATATAATAGCTAAGTAACCTTCTTCACTGTTGCTTATGTAAAACACTATATTTAGAAGTTGGTGTTTTGCTATCTTTTAACATTAGCTAGTGCATGGTTTCTGTCAAGGATCATCTCTCCGTGAAGTCGACCAGTCCTAGCGATCACGATAATTCATAGATAATTCGGTAATTATATAACCTCGGACCCAGCTTTGCGGCAGTATGTGACGTCAGCATCTTCTGATTTTGCTGTAAAAGAAAATTATATTACAAAATTTTACTTTTTTCATATTTAATGCTAAAATACTTTTATTATTTACATTTTTTCAAATAAAAAATCAGTTTTTTACAGTATTTTTCTTAATAATTGGATTTGAAATTGATTACAAATAATTATACTCAATGAACTAAACTTTGTTTTAAAAGTTATAAAAAACAAAATCTGGCGCGTCATTTCAGTAAGAAAACAGAAAACAAATTCCTATTTCTCGATCTTCGTAAGCTAGGTTAATTTTTTATCAGATTAACACCATCACATACATGATTACCGATAATTTTGACATGGATTATCCGAATAGGGGTCCGACGTGTTCAGAAATGTGTGATAGTGTTGATAGGTCTGTGTCGATCAGTTGGCTATTGGGTTTTAAGACAAGTTAACTGTCGTTGAATAATTTTATGCCGAAACCGTACGCATGCTCTGTATACGATTTGCTTGTAGAATCATTTGTTTTTAGGAATATATTCTTAAACAAATATTCTGTAAACTATACTCTCTATTTAAATCATCGATTGGGTCCTGACAGCTTCTACCACTCAGGATCCAACTGGAATGGACAGTAATAGCAAGTACTCTTATTAGTGTCATGGACGTTTCTGATTCTCTACACTATCTCGCTCAATCCCCCACTAGACCAAATATGTCCTTATGTATGCATTGATAGTCTTCTGTTATTTGCTTGACGTATGTTATGTGCGGTATCCTCACAAAACGACATCCCTATTTTGTCATCCATAAAATAAAATAGCTGACGATTACATCCTTAGCTGGTTATTCTTACTCTGATCAGAGCTGAGTTCTGAGATATGTCTCCGTAGAGTTGATCTATCGTAGAATGCTGCCCAAACGAGGTGTTATGAGCAGCTCTTAGTATTTTGGTTTACACACCGTTAGTTTTAGTCTAAAATCTTTTGGTAAACTACAAGGTATTACTCCACGCTCCCTAAAGCTCTCTAATTAAAGACTCACCATTGTTTTCTATCTTATTACAATTTTTAATAATACCCCGTATTGTTGGGGTCAGTAATTGGCCAGGTTTAATTATTATAATAATAATAATAATAATAATAATAATAATAATAATAATAATAATAATAATAATAATAATAATAATAATAATAATAATAAAATATAATTTGATTTAATTCTTTCCAAAAGATACTTTGTTTGGGTAAGAACATTTTAAAATGGACGCCATAATAAAAAGTGACGTAACTGTGTATTCGTAAATACAAAAATAATTGAAATTGATTTTGTTTTAAACAACATATATATATATATATATATATATATATATATATATATATATATATATATATATATATACATATATATATATATATATATATATATATATATATATTATTTCATGTATCCACATAAAATTTTATAAGAAGATATAATTTTTTATGTATCACTTTTCAGTGTTTACTGCAACAGTGCTCGGTACGTAAGTAGAGCTAGGTAGTAATCTATGAAAATATATTTATGGCAACTAAGCTACACAGAGTCTCCCGCGTTTCAGCCCCGGGGGAATCCTCAGGCTAAAATGCATGGAGTTATTTTTGCCGGGTGTTTTTATATACACGGCTAGCTAGTTAACCAATCAGATTCTTTGTTGTTCTCTCAGCCAATCGTTGGGCTTCCGCGAACAAAGGTCTTGTTCGTGTTACTTCCATATAGAGTAACTTATCTTTGCTTGGAACGAAAATAAAATTATGGAAAAAAAGAATAGTATAAATTGGCAAAGCAAAAGAAATTGCAATTAAACGCAGTACCTGGCAACGCCGCTTAGAAACATTTAGTCCACATCTGAATTAACTCAGTGTATTTCGTGTTTTGTCATCGATAGCTTACTTCTTAAAAAACTAAATATCTTATTCTGGTTCTTCAGTATTAGTTGTGGGTCGTTGCAACCTGTTATAAAGAAGAATAAAGTGTAATTTCTTTTCAGAAAATAATGTGTCTGGGTCGCAATTATTTTCAAATAGACGCCATATTTAAAGAAAAAGTAGTTAAATCTGTATTCGTTAATACGTAATTAGTTCACTTAGATTTGAAAAGAAAATTTGAAAAAAAGAAAATAACGACATTTAAAAAAAGCAAAGGAAAACAAATTGCAAGTTAATACACAAATGAGTAACCCTGCGTACGTACAGCTAGTCTAATATATAATGTATAGCGTTTCTTTGTCATCGATAGCTTACTTCCTACAAAATAAATGTGTGGTTCTGTTTCGTCAGTTGTTTTATTGTGCATCGTTGCAGCATGTTGTTTAGAAGTAAAATATAATTTAATTCTTCCAGAAAATACTTTATTATTTTCGGAATAAAACCGGGATTAATAAAGAAGAAAGATGCAAGTAAATAAACTAGCGAAGATCTTTTTTTGAGAATAGGTATTAATAGATTTTAAGTAGTGACATAGTCGTGACGTAAGCAGTTCTGACTACTAACGGAGAAAGCCGAATAAAGTGCTTACTTTTACCGAATTATACAAATAATAAAAGCGCCGTTACTTGTTTTGCCAGACGACTATTTTTCAATCAATTAGAACCGAACTAAACCGACTTCTGCCGAACTAAACTTAAAACATAAATTAGTGTTAGATTAGGGTTTGGGGTAGGTTAAGGTTAGTTTATCGTCAGGTTATGTTTAACTTCGGGTTAGGTGAGAGTTAAGTTAGCGTTAGGTTAGGTTTAGGATTAGGGTAAAGAACAAATAGTTGAGTTCGTATTGGGTAGAAGTACCGAAACACCGTTACAGAATACACTTAAATACAAGATAAAATCAACAGACATTTTACCTTAAATAACCTCTTGACAAACAGTAAAACTCTAACAATACATTCAGGTTGTTCGGTGAAGTTCGTTAACGTTCGCCAGTCTCGGAAGTGTTCGGTAAAACTCTGAATTTATGAGGTAACTATTTAGATGGTCTTGGATACCTATTCATAAAAAGTACCGGTAGGAACAGCTAGTAGATCGATTATAAACGTGTCCGTTTCTTGAACTTTAAGATATGAAAAGTATTTTTCTGTTTTTCATGTTGTTTGGTTGCAGCGATATCACCTGACGAGCCCGTAATCAATGAAGCCAGTGAGAGATATTTTCAAAATGTTCCATATCAACAAATTTGCGTTATCGAAAAAAGAAAGAAAAATCAATTTTAACCGCTGAGAAAAATCGGTCTCTTCACTCGTAAAATATTTTGTCACTGTAATTTTAAACCTCATAATTTTCATTGTTCTCGACAAATTTTCTCCTGTTTATTTTTTTTTATATTTCAATTCCGATATCGTTATTGAGCGAGAACGAATATGTCTTCCTTTTCGTCGTGTCGATATTTTATTTTCTGCTAAATACGAATGAAAACATAAAATCATAATAGGAATGTATTATTAAATTTCCACTTTTCTATGTGTTCAGTTTTAGCTGGAAGCGCAATACGACCGGCGAACGACGGATTTAGAAATAAGCCAAAACTCTAACGAAGCGAAAAATCTTATTTCAGTATTTAATCATCACCGATCTAATTTTACTCACGAGGAGTTCGCACACTAGTTCTTAATAATGATCGCTCACCGGTACCAACATGCTGTGGTCCCTGGACTCTTAGTGTCAGCCAGTCTTACCAGATTTCCCCGTAAACTCCGTTTAAAATCACGGTGCTTCTACAGAATGTGCACGGAACTGTTTTCTTTTTAATGATATCCCTTAACTAACCCTAACTTAGCCCTACGCTTACAAAAAACTAAGTTTTATGTATAGTTCGACAAAATCGTTTTGGTTTGGTTCAAATTCTGTAGAAGCACCTAAATCACTCTACTTTCTCGAAACAGCTGTTTACTAGACGTTTCTCGCTGATAGAAATCGTTGTCTTTCTCTGAAATTTGAGTTGCAGTAATCCTCCTCCGTTCCCTCCAAGTTGATGTCTGGATGGTGCTCTACCTCAATGGTCTAATATATTTCTTGGTCCTTCATAGCGACCTTAACAACTGGTGCTGGGGCTATCATTTATTTGTGGGTGGGGGTATTACATTATAAGATTCCTGTTGAAATCGACTTTGGCGGTGTCAGTTCTTTTGCATTGGTGTAATGTTTTTGAATATATCTTCTTCTCTTACCGGTTTTTGGTCGATGTTATCTGATAATATGTGTCCGTTTCTGCACTCGAAAAGCTTCCTTAATATTCCAGCTGTTTTCATCAGAGCTGTGTTTTGTATGGCCTCAATATTGATTTTGATTCCAATTTCTCCTAGTCATTTTTGAAGATTTACTGATACAGTTTCTAATGTTTCTACATTTATTCGTATTGCTATAGTTTCCTTCATCATCTATACTCCTTTAAGCTCTCTGGCAAACTCTATGTATTTTTTTCAGTTTGCCTGTCACCTTGATCCGAATCCTGTGATTTGCTGAAACGGCAAAAACTACTATTTATATTTTTTCTTCTTTGTTGATAATTATCAGACCCGGTATTCTTGCTTGGATAAAAATGTTCGTTTTCATGTCGTACATAATGTTATTTTTTTTCATTTTCAAAGACTGTGTTCGGTTCTCGTCTACACCATTTATATTCGTGTTCAAGATACAGTCGTTTGCATAGTTCGCTAGTGAACTATTTCCTGACCAAATGATCTCTCATTGTATACCTATTTTTCTTTGGGGGGGGCTATTTTCTGCGTGCATGCAATTATTATGTGGTTTACAGTTGCTTCTCCATGTCAACAGAGTCTACATCTATTGTTTCGTCGGGTCTTCTCTATATTGGCTTCTATGTTGTTCGGTATTTTGTGTTGCTTTGATTAACGATTCTGTTTTTCTGTTCAAGTGTCTATTTCGTAGCCATACTCAAGTATTTTCGTGATCCATATCTTTTGTAAGTCTTTTAATTCGCCCATGTAGTTGCTTCTCTTCTCATTTTTCTCTGCTCGCTTTTTGGTTTCCAGTTGTGCTGATTTCTGTATTATTTGTATTAGCGGCGGTAATTAGCCTTTTTGTACATTGTGCTATATATTTAATCCTTTTATCAGAACGTCCATTCAGTCTTTCACATTTCTCGTCTGTGATAATGAGTTGGATGCACTTAAATTAGTTTCCTGGTACCTAGTTTTACTACTTTTGTTCTCTTTTGTCTTTTTTCTTAATGGTTCCGGGTATCTGACCAGGGATAATGTTCCAAGTATTTCATGTTTTTTTTTATCAGATGTCTACTATATAATTTGGTTATAATGCGCTTTCTTATCTTTTTTCTGCTTTCTCTTTTAATTATCTATTTTATTTATGTTAATTTGAAAGTGTCCGCTTCCAGAACTATCAGTATCGCCTTCACCAAATGTCCTAATCATCTCTTAATCGGATATTTATATGGCTTCTGTTTCTTTCAAGACTCCTATTAATACTTTAAGTAGTGCGCACTTTTCTATTTCAAATTCAGTTCTTTTATACGAGCTGTAGATTCCGGTCATTCTAATTAGTGTTTCTAGCTCCTTTCTTTGAAAATAGTTTTCGATTATCAATATACATGCGTTGGTTTATTTTTATATTTTGTTCTGTAAACATGTAATCTGCATTACATCTCCGGAGTATCTAGGTGGCTGGCATCATGGTAACAGCAAATAGAAGACGCATTTAAAACATATGTAATAGATAAAGAAAAAAGTGTATTCATTATAAACAACACATTAAATTCACAATCACCATCCTTACCTTGTCCTTGTACGCACTCATGTGTGATCCTGCTAGACTGAAGACTTGCTGCCTGCAATCGATGATCCTTATTTATAATTTCAAACAAAACTAAGTCAACCCAAGACTGGTGGAAGATAGAAGAGGTTTATTCAACTTGATCTTTGTTACAAATCATTAACCAGTTGGATGAGTGAGAAAGAGAATGATCGATATCCCCATTTAATGATATGTTGTCAGCCCATCTAATTTGTTTATGTTAATGCGTGTGTGATTCCCATGAACTTTTTTTTCTCTCTCACTTTTTCATAAAGCGATGTGATGTCATAGCCGTTTCTATTAATTCTCAAAGTCTAATAATCTTAATCTCGGGTTCAGCAATTTTACCCTGAATGAACTTTCATTTCCTTTTATTCTAAACTAACCATTTTATATAGTAGTGGATTTAGTTGCCCATTATCTAACAGTTATACGCCTTTCTAGGTATTGTTTCTCACCTCTCAGTTCTTATACCCATTTTCTTTTGCTTTCTCTATAAATTTTACACTTTTGTCTGATATTATACATATATCTATTCAACTATTTATGCTGGAGTGCTGCTATATATTTTTTACATCAACACATACCATAGCGATGTTCGTTTTCCTGCCTTATACTTCCTTAAATATATTTAGGTTGATGTATAGCATTTTGTCTGTGCCTTTTACCGATTGCCAGTATCCATTCTTTCTTTTGGAAAGTAGTCACGGTTTTTAAGAAAATGTTAATTCTGTTCTATAAATTTCGTCGTGAAAATTTTGCTCCATGTGTCTAGGAAGGTTAGAGCCCTATTATTATCTGGGGTATCCCTTTCTTTTTGAATTAATGTTGTTCTTTCTTTGTTTATTAACAGCGATTTGTTTGATCCACATAAACATCTCCTTTGAATGTGGGATAGTCTCTAATACAGGGTTAGTGAATTTCTAAAACCAGAATCCTTTAATTCCGTCGGGGACAGGCGCTTTCATATTTACCATTTTCCTTTAGGTCCTGTCGGGGTTTCTTCAATAATTTCAGTTCATGTTACTTCTTCAATGTTCCAGAGGTCTTTTATCATGTTTTCCTGAAACTTGGAATTTCTGCTGTGGTCATCTTGTTTCCTCCATGCATTGTTTCAGTATTCTGGTTTTGATGGGTCAGATTCCTCTGGTTTTGACCTTCCCTCCGTTTGTTGAATATGGGCCACTCATATTATACTTTAACCGGACTCTATTATAGTCTGTTGACGGCGACAGGTTGTTGGCCTACCCGTCGGCCACATTTAATCCGAAGGATGTTTTTGTCAATCACTCTAGAATATAAAACTGTCTGAAAACAAACCATACGATAAAACGAATTGATCCACACAGTTTATTGGCCACTCAAGATAAAGTCAATCTCTGTCAATGTTTAAGCATCCCAGGCAGAGTGATGGGCACCAGTCAGAGGCTTAGACATCAGTCGTAGTATGACAGACATCCGACGGGGCCGAAACTCCCAACTCAATAACACTGAGCTTATTGGAAAAGGGAGAAAACCGTACTTATGACGTCTCGCCCTCCTTTCACGAGGATCGGTAATCAACTCGTGCTTCCTCCTCTTTAATATTATTCAGTACATTTATGTTCCAGTACAAATGGTTTTCATTAAACTAGTGTTGTTGTACGGTATGTACTCAGTCTCTTTTCGTTTGCTAGTATCTTTGCGTCTTCATCTTTATTGTATTGTATGTCTTCTTTGTCGGTCATGTATTCTTATCCCTTTGTATTTAGTTCATTTGGGTTCCCAATTTTGTTTCGTATGCAAGCCTTGTTAGTACATTCTTTTCACAGAGAGAGAGAGAGAGAGAGAGAGAGAGTAAGATAATTCTTTAAAGATATAAATAATATCTTTAACCAGTAGACTATTAGGATAAAAACAAACCTCAATATAGTGTATAGAGCAATAATATTAATTTAATGACGTAATAAAATGAGAATTAATAAGATGTTATTAACATATATATATTTATATATATATATATATATATATATATATATATACATATGGGAGTACGGCTGTGCATGTGTGTCTTTTTCATATATATCTTGCATTGTCTTCCGTTCCTTTTCTAGATCACTAGGTTATGCCCGATGCAGTCGTCGAGACGGAAATTGTATTTGGCGTGCATGCCGGGAAGTATTTGATATCCAATTGATATTCGACAACAAACACTCATAATTCATTTTCGCTGGTTTGTTATTCAAATCTGATTCCAACGATCCTCTATTTCGTCCAATCAATTCCGGAGATCGAACGTAGTGAATCAGGCGTGAGACTATCGAGTCGTGAACTCATAACGATCGATGTTCGCAATCAGGGTAGTCAGAAATCTCCCTTCGCTTGTAAACCTTACTCAATTGTGATATCTTATTTGTACCTCACGAATGAGGACAGTAACAAAAAAGATTCTACGAGATCGATGTTAGAATATATATATATATATATATATATTATTGTTTATTATCTATGTACGTATACGTTTCGTCCTTTTTCAATCGGGACTCATCAGCATAGAGAGATTACTATTCACTACCGGTCATGCGATTCGAAACCCCGGACCTCAAGTATTTTTCAACTCCAGTCCGACGTCGCTAATCGCTGGGCCAATTGTAAACAGCGAATAAACTATGATAATTTTAACACTTTAACGGCGGCTTTGACGTCGAGACATTCTATTTCTATTAAGGGAAGGAATGATGCATTATAAGCAAGTGACGTCATGCTGTGTTAATACTACCAATTACAGTGCTCTACTTTCAAGGAGCGACAAATAATATATATATATATATATATATATATATATATATATATTTATATATATATATATATATATATATATAAAGTAAGTCAATTTTCCCCTATTTCATTGACCATTATATATTTCGAATAAAAACCCCTGATATGCTAATCCGTTCCGTCAGCGACTTAGGAACATTCATGATTGCGTACTTAAAAAAATATGCGTTTGATTCGTCATGTATTTAATTTTCGTACATTTTATCCAGCGAAACCAGCTCTTCGAATATAGTCATTTGCTGAAGAAGTAAGAGAAAATTTCACTCTCACACTAACATCTACTCCCACTAACCCAAATATCGCCGGTGATGTCGTAGTTATTTACTTTGTCAGTTTCAGTGTTTATTTTAATATTCAGAAAAAATGTAGTAATTTTTAAAATAGGTTAAGAATTATTTTTAAAAATAAATAACATTATATCGATAAATAAAACTGTAACAAAAATGTAATAATATCTATGACGCTCCTTTCTTCTTTAAGGTCAGTGAATTTGAAATAGATACATCATAGTTATTTCAGGCCCAGTACAAATGGAGTAAATCTAGTGGGCGTAGGTGTTGACGTGGTATTTAACAACACGGGGTCTTTTTCTCAATAACCCCAGTAACCATTGGTATAGATACCTAATCAAGATATAATTATATAATATTATAATAAATATATACATTATGCTCTAACTAACGTAATAAGCCATTCCTTTGTTATTCTTTCATGTATAATATATATATATATATATATATATATATATATATATATATATATATATATATATATATATATATATATTTATATGGAAGAATTATTAGTTTCCACTATGGGTAAAAGTAATACTACCCCGTTAGAATAAATGAGTACTTTCTGTTATCTATAGCATAGAAAAAATGTCAGAGAATAAATTGTATCATCTAATACAACATAATTCTGTTCAGTTCTGATAACAGGTTCGATATATATATATATATATATATATATATATATATATATATATATATATATATATATATATATATATCCGCTTACTGACATAAATGAGTTTATTTCGCATGACTATCGTATGACTATTCATGCTGGCCTCATCGGTAAAAACGTCAGATTTTGAGTTATTAACAAAAAAACTTGAATGATTATTTCTACACTGATGATTCCGCAAGAATGAAATGTATTTGTATGTAGATAATAATTTAATATTTATTATTAAATAATGATGTGTAGCTTCCGTTTTGTTGGGCCGTTTAATTCATAATAAGACAGCTGTCAACTTTGGTCATTATGCAACGTTTCTTTATGTAGAACACTTTTTGAATGCTGCTTATGTAAATGTCCGCTTACTGACATCAATGAGTTTATTTAGCCTTACTTCTGTATGTCTATTCATGCTGGCCTCATCGTTTAAAGCGTCGGTTTTGGAGTTATTAACAAATAACTCTCGTTCCCTGGGTCCGAATTAAATAGTTATTATTAAATAATTATATTATATATATATATATATATATATATATATATATATATATATATATATATATATATAGAGAGAGAGAGAGAGAGAGAGAGAGAGAGAGAGAGTAAGATAATACTTTAAATATATAAATAATATCTTTAACCAGTAGACTATCAGGATAAAAGCAATCCTCAATATAGTGTATAGAGTCATAATATTAATTAAATGACCTAATAAAATGAGATTAATCAGATTTTATTAACATATATATATATATATATATATATATATATATATATATATATATATATATATATATATATATATATATATATATATATAGGGGTGCGGGTGTGCATGTCTGTTTTTTTTTTTTTTATATATATCTTGCATTGTCTTCCGTTCCTTTTCTAGATCACTAGGTTATGCCCGATGCAGTCGTCGAGACGGAAATTGTATTTGGCGTGCATGCCGGGAAGTATTTGATATCCAATTGGTATTCGACAACAAACACTCATAATTTATTTTCGCTGGTTTATATTCAAATCTGATTCCATCGATCCTCTATTTTGTCCAATCAATTCCGGCGATCGAACGTAGTAAATCAGGCCTGAGACTATCGAGTCGTAGAACTCATAACGATCGATGTTTGCAATCAGGGTGGTCAGAAATCTCCCTTCGCATGTTAACCTTACTCAAATGTAGTCTATAAGTGATATCTTATTTGTACCTCACGCATGAGGACAGTAATAAAAAAAGATTCTACGAGATCGATGTTACAATATATATATATATATATATATATATATATATATATATATATTATTGTTTATTATCTATGTACGTATACGTTTCGTCCTTTTTCAATCGGGACTCATCAGCATAGAGATATTACTATTCACTACCGGTCATGCGATTCGAAACCCCGGACCTCAAGTATTTTTCAACTCCAGTCCGACGTCGCTAATCGCTGGGCCAATTGTAAACAGCGAATAAACTATGATAATTTTAACACTTTAACGGCGGCTTTGACGTCGAGACATTCTATTTCTATTAAGGGAAGGAATGATGCATTATAAGCAAGTGACGTCATGCTGTGTTAATACTACCAATTACAGTGCTCTACTTTCAAGGAGCGACAAATAATATATATATATATATATATATATATATATATATTTATATATATATATATATATATATATAAAGTAAGCCAATTATCCCCTATTTCATTGACCATTATATATTTCGAATAAAAACCCCTGATATGCTAATCCGTTCCGTCAGCGACTTAGGAACATTCATGATTGCGTACTTAAAAAAATATGCGTTTGATTCGTCATGTATTTAATTTTCGTACATTTTATCCAGCGAAACCAGCTCTTCGAATATAGTCATTTGCTGAAGAAGTAAGAGAAAATTTCACTCTCACACTAACATCTACTCCCACTAACCCAAATATCGCCGGTGATGTCGTAGTTATTTACTTTGTCAGTTTCAGTGTTTATTTTAATATTCAGAAAAAATGTAGTAATTTTTAAAATAGGTTAAGAATTATTTTTAAAAATAAATAACATTATATCGATAAATAAAACTGTAACAAAAATGTAATAATATCTATGACGCTCCTTTCTTCTTTAAGGTCAGTGAATTTGAAATAGATACATCATAGTTATTTCAGGCCCAGTACAAATGGAGTAAATCTAGTGGGCATAGGTGTTGACGTGGTATTTAACAACACGGGGTCTTTTTCTCAATAACCCCAGTAACCATTGGTATAGATACCTAATCAAGATATAATTATATAATATTATAATAAATATATACATTATGCTCTAACTAACGTAATTAGCCATTCCTTTGTTATTCTTTCATGTATAATATATATATATATATATATATATATATATATATATATATATATATATATTTATATGGAAGAATTATTAGTTTCCACTATGGGTAAAAGTAATACTACCCCGTTAGAATAAATGAGTACTTTCTGTTATCTATAGCATAGAAAAAATGTCAGAGAATAAATTGTATCATCTAATACAACATAATTCTGTTCAGTTCTGATAACAGGTTCGATATATATATATATATATATATATATATATATATATATATATCCGCTTACTGACATAAATGAGTTTATTTCGCATGACTATCGTATGACTATTCATGCTGGCCTCATCGGTAAAAACGTCAGATTTTGAGTTATTAACAAAAAAACTTGAATGATTATTTCTACACTGATGATTCCGCAAGAATGAAATGTATTTGTATGTAGATAATAATTTAATATTTATTATTAAATAATGATGTGTAGCTTCCGTTTTGTTGGGCCGTTTAATTCATAATAAGACAGCTGTCAACTTTGGTCATTATGCAACGTTTCTTTATGTAGAACACTTTTTGAATGCTGCTTATGTAAATGTCCGCTTACTGACATCAATGAGTTTATTTAGCCTTACTTCTGTATGTCTATTCATGCTGGCCTCATCGTTTAAAGCGTCGGTTTTGGAGTTATTAACAAATAACTCTCGTTCCCTGGGTCCGAATTAAATAGTTATTATTAAATAATTATATTATATATATATATATATATATATATATATATATATATATATATATATATATATATATATATATATATATATATATATAGAGAGAGAGAGAGAGAGAGAGAGAGAGAGAGAGAGAGAGTAAGATAATACTTTAAATATATAAATAATATCTTTAACCAGTAGACTATCAGGATAAAAGCAATCCTCAATATAGTGTATAGAGTCATAATATTAATTAAATGACCTAATAAAATGAGATTAATCAGATTTTATTAACATATATATATATATATATATATATATATATATATATATATATATATATATATATATATATATATATATAGGGGTGCGGGTGTGCATGTCTGTTTTTTTTTTTTTTATATATATCTTGCATTGTCTTCCGTTCCTTTTCTAGATCACTAGGTTATGCCCGATGCAGTCGTCGAGACGGAAATTGTATTTGGCGTGCATGCCGGGAAGTATTTGATATCCAATTGGTATTCGACAACAAACACTCATAATTTATTTTCGCTGGTTTATATTCAAATCTGATTCCATCGATCCTCTATTTTGTCCAATCAATTCCGGCGATCGAACGTAGTAAATCAGGCCTGAGACTATCGAGTCGTAGAACTCATAACGATCGATGTTTGCAATCAGGGTGGTCAGAAATCTCCCTTCGCATGTTAACCTTACTCAAATGTAGTCTATAAGTGATATCTTATTTGTACCTCACGCATGAGGACAGTAATAAAAAAAGATTCTACGAGATCGATGTTACAATATATATATATATATATATATATATATATATATATATATTATTGTTTATTATCTATGTACGTATACGTTTCGTCCTTTTTCAATCGGGACTCATCAGCATAGAGATATTACTATTCACTACCGGTCATGCGATTCGAAACCCCGGACCTCAAGTATTTTTCAACTCCAGTCCGACGTCGCTAATCGCTGGGCCAATTGTAAACAGCGAATAAACTATGATAATTTTAACACTTTAACGGCGGCTTTGACGTCGAGACATTCTATTTCTATTAAGGGAAGGAATGATGCATTATAAGCAAGTGACGTCATGCTGTGTTAATACTACCAATTACAGTGCTCTACTTTCAAGGAGCGACAAATAATATATATATATATATATATATATATATATTTATATATATATATATATATATATATATATATAAAGTAAGCCAATTATCCCCTATTTCATTGACCATTATATATTTCGAATAAAAACCCCTGATATGCTAATCCGTTCCGTCAGCGACTTAGGAACATTCATGATTGCGTACTTAAAAAAATATGCGTTTGATTCGTCATGTATTTAATTTTCGTACATTTTATCCAGCGAAACCAGCTCTTCGAATATAGTCATTTGCTGAAGAAGTAAGAGAAAATTTCACTCTCACACTAACATCTACTCCCACTAACCCAAATATCGCCGGTGATGTCGTAGTTATTTACTTTGTCAGTTTCAGTGTTTATTTTAATATTCAGAAAAAATGTAGTAATTTTTAAAATAGGTTAAGAATTATTTTTAAAAATAAATAACATTATATCGATAAATAAAACTGTAACAAAAATGTAATAATATCTATGACGCTCCTTTCTTCTTTAAGGTCAGTGAATTTGAAATAGATACATCATAGTTATTTCAGGCCCAGTACAATATACATATATATAGGGGTGCGGGTGTGCATGTCTGTTTTTTTTTTTTTATATATATCTTGCATTGTCTTCCGTTCCTTTTCTAGATCACTAGGTTATGCCCGATGCAGTCGTCGAGACGGAAATTGTATTTGGCGTGCATGCCGGGAAGTATTTGATATCCAATTGGTATTCGACAACAAACACTCATAATTTATTTTCGCTGGTTTATATTCAAATCTGATTCCATCGATCCTCTATTTTGTCCAATCAATTCCGGCGATCGAACGTAGTAAATCAGGCCTGAGACTATCGAGTCGTAGAACTCATAACGATCGATGTTTGCAATCAGGGTGGTCAGAAATCTCCCTTCTCATGTTAACCTTACTCAAATGTAGTCTATAAGTGATATCTTATTTGTACCTCACGCATGAGGACAGTAATAAAAAAAGATTCTACGAGATCGATGTTACAATATATATATATATATATATATATATATATATATATATATATATATATATATATATATATATGTATATATATATATAAGGTTAATACAACAAAAGATATAAGAGGCAACTAATGTTTTTAATTTGTGAACATCCGGATAAAAATGAAGCTCAATATACTGGATAGAGCATTAATAGCACTAGATAAAGTGAAAGAATAAAATAAGGTGCGAATCAAATTTTATTACAATTCAAAGTTCAAGCAAAGTACTTTAAAGTCCTTAACTCATGAGTTTTCAAAGAAAATCTTCTCCTCAGAGGACCATTACCGCAATGACATTACTGCAGGTAATAAAATTATACTTTGAAAATATATAAAAAATATATATAAAATACATAAAAGTATGTAAAACCTCAAATATATCGGCCCAAAATACACTTTTTGTTAAATGAACTTTAAAAAAATATGCGTTAGGTTCGTCATGTAATTAATTTTCTAACATCTACTCCAGCGAAACAAGCTCTTCGAATATAGTCATTTGCAGAGGAAGTAAGAGGAAATTTCACTCTCACACTAACATCTACTCCCACTGACCCAAATATAACCGGGGACTGCTGTTTATGGGAAAACACTGTTTTTGTTTCATTTTTCACGCAACTACTTTTCTCTGTGATGTTTACATTTTTAAACTAAATAACGAACGCTCCTCAGAAATACATTTTCATTTGTCTGGGCTTTGTCTAGGCGCTCTGACTGTCGATTCTATATAGTGTTTACACATTCCAGGTCGCGGAGTGCATGTCAAAAACACGCAACGACATACCAGACAACACGATAATCACAATGTTTATTTATTTTTACTTTATTTTTCTTATCATATTACTTATGTGACACTAAATACATTAACTATTTACATCTTTTATTGTTTTGGCTGCGTAGCAACTAACACGATATGAGTTACATTCCAGAATATCGAATTGTCTGAATAGCAATTGAAGAACAAATTACAGCCTACGATGAACGATTCAAAATTGCGATTTTTGCCTGACGTGTATGCGACTTCAGGTAAGTAGTTTCTGGCGTAATAAACGTACTCATTATTCCAAGGACTGTTATCCATTTGTTAATTTTTTAAATTGTTTCATGTCTATGGGTAATTCTATTCTCATCTGGATTTGTGTATTACCATATATTATTTAGATTTTTCATCTCAGCTAAATCCCCCCCCCCAAAAAAAATGAGATTCTAATCTGGTAAAAAAAAAACAATTATTATAGAATTTACAGTTAATGATCAGTTTCGCTTATAAATTGAACGTAAACGGATCCCCAGACATTATCCATCCTACAACTATTACGCAAGATAACATGTTGTTGACTATTATTCTTTTTATAAACTTAAGAATTACGAAGTATTCCAGAATACTATATATATATATATATATATATATATATATATATAACCGTGGCATTTCAGATCAAAGAAAATTCGCAGCAGAATTAAGTTAGAAAGGGATGAACGACTTTAAATTCTTTCCTTTTGTGTCTGGTTTTGGGAAAGTGTTCATGCTTAATGACGAAAAATAAATTAAAAAATGATTAAGATCTCATTTTATATTTGTTTTTTATAAAACATCGTTTAAGTGAACTAAGTTGTTTAGGAGAAATGCAGAAACCCATTTCACTAAAAATAATTTAGTTGACAAAAAAAAGGAATTATTCAAGATAATTCGAATATGGTATATCTTATAAAGCACAGGTACAAAAGATCCTTCTAAACAAACATGTTTTTTCTAGTCCAGAGTTACTCTAATTAGCTTTTTCCCTCATGTGGAGGAAGTAAATAGGGACCCTGATTTATAAACATGCATTGCTTTGTAAAAACGATTGTTTTTTGTTGTAGTTCGTTTCATGACGGACATTTGCTTTGTTTATAGAACCACATGTAATCGGCTAAAAAAGTATCATCACATCCCCCATTTAAAAAGATACGCAAAATATGCTCGAATAAGTTTGTTTTTTTGTTTAAATCTGAGGATTAATATTTTGATAAAATTCGGTATTCTTGTTTTAAATGTGTTGTCTGTATTGACAATGAGGAAACGGCTGTAGACCTTTAGAGATAAAAACAATTTTTCTTTTTATTAGTTCTTTTTGGTCGGTAAATATCTCAATATATATATATATATATATATATATATATATATATATATATATTAGAAAATATGAAAAAGACTTTTAAAAAACAAATGAGCAAAGCAGAAATGTTGTTTATCCGCTTATTTTTGGTACAATATTAGAAGGCAATAGAAGTAATCTTACACAGAAAATAAGCGGCAAAACAACATTTCTGTCGTATCATGTTAAGCACTGCTTTGCTCATACATATATATATATATATATATATATATATATATATATATATATTTGTATATATGAGAATGAGAGCATTATTGACACGCACACACACACACACATATATGTATATATATATATATATATATATATATATATATATATATATATATATATATATATATATACGTTTATCTACATACGTCTATGTTTCAGCCTTCCGGGTCGACATGTTGCACCAGAGGAACGTCCAAAGTTACATCGGTCAATTCATTGTGAGAATAACATCCAGGATGAGAAAAGTAGTTTAAAAAAGCAAAATAAAAGAAATAATGAAGCCTTCATGGTAACCGCAAGGGTTCAGAGGAGTTTAAGGTCAAATACACGAACCACAAATTCTTATTTAACAACCTAAATAACAAGAAAATAGGAACCTCACTATCCGACTACATTAAATACCTAAAAGGTTAAAATATCGTTCCTGTGATGAAATATAGTATGTTAAAATAGTCAACAACACCGACACGGAACAACCCCATGTGACTACTCTGTCTTAGCGAAGAATTAGCAATTGTTATTGTTACACCGGCCGTTCTTACACAGGAGAAACTACACCGGTTGTCACTATAAATAGTGCGAGTCACCAGACACACAGAGAAGACAAAGCACAGTCTTGTAACTGTCTAGCCAAGTGCTAGTCACTTTCTTACTTTGTTAATACACTTGTTAAACCAACTTTCGACTTGACTTCCTTTATGTATTATTTACGTTTGGACAACTTCACAACAGTTATGTTTCCTGATAAAAATAGATAACGTGACGAAAAAGGTGTTAACTGTAGGCACTTTAAACGGCTGACTATTGATAAGTACGTGAACAATTTAGATTCAAATAAGATTGAAACCATATGTAAATGACCAAAAGTGATGTATATTCCCAAAGTTTAAGCAAATTTTGTTAATATTAAGAGGGTCCCCGATGGGCACAAGCAAAACTCAAATTTAAAGCATAGGTCTACCGAAAATTCAAATAGGTCCAATTTCAATTAAAAGTATACTTTATCTAATATATATAAAATAAGAATGATTTACATGATATATATATATATATATATATATATATAATTGGAAGCGAGATCTAGCGGGCAAATCAATGTACTCTCTCTCTATATATATATATATATAATGGTTTCTATGTAATAATTTTTTATAGGTGATTTTCATCTCGTTGTTATTGAACTTACTGTTATATTTAATTGTTTCACTTCCTAAGTGCTTAATATGCAAGAAAACTGCATTATTAGTCGGCCTCATTTCAAAGGTCGTATGTTTTTGTTTTTTATATATATATATTAATTTTTTACGTACATAAAATTAATCCATGGACACGTACGTAAAAAATTAATATATATATCAAAAACAAAAAATACGACCTTTGAAATGAGGTCGAGTAATAATGCAGTTTTTTCTGCATCTTAAGCACTTAGGAAGTGAAACAATTAAATATAACAGTAAGCTCAATAACCACGAGCTGAAAATCACATATAAAAACATTATTTCATAGAAACCATTACATAGTTGGGTGATACAAATCGTAAGTAAATTCTACACAGCGCGTCTTGGCCCAGTGGTAGAACGCTGGACTATAGACATCAACATCGAGCGTTCGATCTCTGTGTAAGTTAGTCATGCTGATGACAGTTGTGAGCCAGAAACACGTGTCCATGGATTACCTTTATGTACATAAAAAATAATATATATATATATATATATATATATATATATATATATATATATATATATGTTATTAGTGTTGAAAAGCTTTCTTGAAACTCGACTTAATATTTAATGTTGCTAATCTTGGTGGCGCGATCGATTATGCCATTTTCTCTGTTAAAATGCATTTGTATTTAAATCCCAAGAAAACATTTTTAATGCGATTATATAAAAAAAAACGTATTGGACATCGTTATCCGACGTCTATTTATTTTTTCAAAACATTCTCGGTTGATTAAATAACGAAGACCTTCTTCAAATAACAACTGGAACTCGTATTACATGTAAAACCTTAAAAGTTGATGTCCCTATTTTGCCGATTATTGGATGTCTAGCTCTTTATTTGCGAAAAATTGCTTGCAGGAGGTAATAACGAATGAGGAAAGCGATATATTTTGATTTTTAAATTATTTTTTTAATATTGAAAACAGTTAACAAAAAAAAAACAGACAAGAATACTATTTTGTAATAAACGGTTTTAATAATCGATATCGTTATTGGAATCTTGCGATAGCAAAATGTAGTTAACGATGGAGAGTCTATGCAAATTATCTTTAACTGCAAAATAAGTAAAGCGGTGACATAATACGTCATTAAAAGCTGATAACGCTATTAACATATATGTACTTCTTGTAAAACATGTAGATATATTAAACATTAATTCATCAGGCATTTCGGAACCATACTGCCTATGGTTCCGAAATGCCTGATGAATTAATGCTTATTATAAGCGTTAACGAAACAGAATATATTTTGTAGCAAATGGAATAAACCATCAACTAAATATATATATAATATATATATATATGTATATATATATATATATATATATATTTATATATGTATATATATATATATATATTTATATATATATATATATATATATATATATATATATATATATGTGTATATGTATGTATGTATGTATGATACGTGGAGTCACATTTCTAAACAGGTGACAACATAAACTGGAGAGAGCCGGAGGGTTAAGCCCTTCTGAGCTTGAAACCGACGGTACAAATGCTGTACTAATTTTTCTGTACCAAAATAAATAAATATTACGCTCTTAATTTTGATTATCTATTAATCGAGCACTCTGCTGGGATTTTCCCCACTATATTACATAAAAAATTAAGCCAGCGCTTTTACAATGATTACAATGTTATCACCAGAGGAATTATATAGATAGATAAGGTGGCAGTGGAAGAGCCAACATTAAAAATGTGAAAAAATATTAAGTAATATATATATATATATATATATATATATATATATATATATATATTGGTGTTGGCCGAAAGGTAGAATACCGGACTACGAGTCAGTGGTGATTTTGAAACCAAGTCCCTGACCTCCGACCGGCAAGAATTAACACTTTCCTACATGAAACATCGATGTATGTAGGTAATAATAATAAATATTTATTTTAAAATCTTGTTATAGGCTCATTATTACAAAGATTGGTGCCTATTATAGAATTTATTCATAAGCAGTCATGCTATGGCATAAATGCGATGTTCAAACTATTTGTAATTATTAAACAATGTTCGACTGCTTACTATGTGCTTTCGCTGATTTGACGTATATTGACCGAATATATATATATATATATATATATATATATATATTTTCTTTGTAGTACAAAACTTTATAATGGCTAGAAAGAGACAATATTTACTTATCATGATGAATTAAGAATTAAAAAGATGAAAGGGCAGCTGACCGCTTTCGTACCTCGCTAAACAGAGGCAAATATCGAGGTATCGTGTAAAAAAATATAATAAAGATGCTATGAAAATTATAGCGAAAGAAAGGGGTGAAAAAAAAGGAAAAAAAAGTTCAATCAAATAGAAACAACATCATCCCGAGGATATTTTCTCTTTACTTGCAAAGAGAAGGTCTCAAGGACTTAATATAGATTGTTTCTAGGATCTTGAGATGATAGGGAGAGTGCGACTTACTAAGAATGGAGAATAAGTCGACACTTCAATTAAAGGCACAGGTGCGGTTATTTATAAAATGTTCGACTATCGACGAACCATAAGTATTATGTAAAACGTCCGTTGGTGAATAATTTGCATATATACAGATAAGAGCACCGGATATAAGAGAACCCCGAATATAAGAGACTGTCTCTGGTCCCAAATTACAGCCTGTGTTAATGACTATAAATTAGACCCCGATATAAGAGACCCAGAATAAGAGAAACACGGCTATAAGATACTTCTTCTCCGGTCCCGACAGCACTCTTATATCCGGGTTTAACAAAGAGAGTTCGTTTTGAGTGACAGTGTGATGTCGTAAATCAGTCAAAAGACGTTGCTAAATTTTCTTACCTCATTGGTGAGTCTTTCTATGACCTTCACTATGGCCATATCCGTAAAATATTCGTAAAAAGGTTTCTGTTTTTGGTGTTGTTAGACGGCGAACCCGGATATAAGAGACTTATTCTCCGGTCTCGACAGCACTCTTATATCCGGGTTTAACAAAGAGATTTCTGTACAACCAAAAATGACTGCCTTTTTTAAGAAAAACTAATTTTTGACTGAATTATTTGTGAAAACTGATTGAAAAGTATTTTTTATGTCTATAACTGTTAAATAAAGTAGTGTTCTGTGCGTAAAAAGCGTTATATGTGGTGTTTCCATACTTACATAAACAAAATAGGCCATACCCGGATATAAGAGGAACCCGGATATAAGAGACTTATTCTCCGATCCCGACAGCTCTTTTATATCCGGGTTACACACACACTATATATATATATATATATATATATATATATATATATATATATATATATATATATACAGGGTGGGCAAAAATAAGGGTCCTATTTTAAAAAATTCACCACTTTTTTATTTATTGATTTTTTTATTTTTTTTTAGAATAAGTAAAGGACCCCTTCCGAAGCAAGCATGAGCCGTATTAGCCCTAAGGAACGTATCCTCATTTAGAAAACATTATTTTTGCTTAAAAAACTCAAAACAGTGTAAAAAACAATACTTTAGTTTTTGTAAGTTTTAAGAAGTGTTTTTCGGCTAAAATTTGTTTTGTTTATTTCAAAAAATCTCGGAAGGGTCAGTCTACACACACATAAAGTTTGGTGAGTTTAACTTTTATTTTGTGGAAGTTATTCAAATTCAAGTTATTCAAATTTAAAGATAGGACCCTTATTTTGGCCCACCCTGTATATATATATATATATATGTAGTGAAATAGGCAAATTGATAGATTGATAGATATATGTTGAGGGTCCATCGTGTATAGTGTTATAAAGCTTTTCATTGTATAAATATAGGAATTATTGGTCGTGTCATATCTCTATAAAATAATTAGTACGTCGGTTTGTTTGTCACGCTTTAATTCTTATGAAACAAAATTCATGTTTGTCTGTCACGTTTAGATTAGAAGTCGTTCAAGATTGAAATAGCACGCTTTTGCGTGTATTAAGCTTGAAATTGTATTTACGTTTGTCTGTCACGCTTAGGTAGGAAAACGAAAGCCCGTTTGTCTGTGAGAATTAAACTTGAAGTAACATGTTCGTCAGTCTGTCACGCTTGAACTTGTAATAGCATGTGGGTTAGGTGTGTCTCGCTTTTGTTTTACATTTTCGTCGCTAACTACGCAAATTGAATTGACGTCCGCTCTTGTATGAATACGATCTTTGCATTTTTACATATATTTTTTTTTTTTCTTAAAAGGTTTTTGTCTTTAAAACCTTTCTTAAATTCGTTCCCAATTTGCCTGAGATATTTCGGTGATATTTAATCCAAGCTAATAGGATTTCAGAATAAAATAATAGAACTAAAATAACACAAATAAGAAACTTGTCTTTAAAATAAATTCGGTCTCCGATTTCAATTATGAACTTAACGAAAATGCCGACCCTCTCTCCGAATTCTTCTAAATCATTCCGATTGTTTTATATTTACCATTTTTTTTTCATATATATTGAGAAAATGTCATTTTTAAATTCTTGTCGTGAAAATTATAAAAGCTAATTGCTGTACGAAATAATGCGGCTTTTTCAAAATCATTCGATCAATACGGATCAACGTAATTCTTACAATCATCGCATACAGACTATAAATAATATTAAACAAACAATTACAAAGTATTTTGTTTCCGAATATTTAGACGAGGATCGATAATTTGTATTGAGTTAAATATTCGGACTACTATTCTCATCTTGAATGGTATTTTTACTTATCACTAATCTAATTTTCTTATTTGCCAAGATTTGATTTCCTGAAATCCTTTCTGTTTTTCTTTTCTTTCGACCCAAACAGAGTATATTTCAATTGAAGCGTAAGGGAATACCGTGATGAAGGCCATATTTTAGGAGGGCAATCTGGGTGAGGAGTTGACAAGAAAGATGTTTGTTTACATTACATTTAAATGTTTGCATATGTGTAAGGTTGGGTAAACCGGGAGCAGGAAGGCAATCCATACGGAAAGCCGTCCGAAAGAACAAAACTATCAAAGTAGAAAATCTCTTGGCATCTAGGGACTTCTACAGTGAAGGGGTGCAATTTTACTGCTAGTCGAGTGTTCGGGGATATTTTCGTTGAAGGAGTACAAGTGCAGTGGGGTAGTCCGTGGAACTACTTGTCAAACAAGTACAAGGATGCAACACTGCGGCGAAGCGCCAGGGGTTGGAGCGTGGCAAACCATGCGATACCTATTAGGTTAGAAATCTTTCTGCACCCAGTCAAAAAAAATAGATGCTAGTTGTTGGTGCACCATCCCAGATGTTGCAACGATATATCATACAGGGGGAATAATGAGTCATATTGCATATCCAGGTATAGTTGGATGCGGGTTTTAGATTCAATCAGTGATATATTTTTCAGGAAGGAGGCAAGTTTGTTGAAGATTTCGATACGTAATTGATGTTTCTTCTATCGGCTGTTATGGAGTCTATCTATGCCTATTTCATCCTCTACGATTCTCGCAAGCTTTGCATCCTCCTGGAACTGACTGGTAATATCAAGGTGATGTCTCGGTAGAATTATGTTTAGATCACAGCATCTAGAATAGGAATGTTAGGTGGTAGTCTTTTATTGCTATTTTTCATATTGTTATTCTATATGCTGTATTATTCCATGGTTGTATTATTTCGAGTCTTTACCGATTAAATATTATCTTTAAGAATTTTACAGGTAATAATTGATAACATGTATTATTTGTCATATACGGACTAGTATTCTTATCTTTTTAGCAAGAGTCTTACAATTATGTTAAAAACGGAAGTCGCCATGAATATGAATCGGAAAAATGAAATAAATTAACAAATGTTATGAAACACCACACACAAATTACAGCGGAGCCGACAAAAATATCGAGACATCACAAAAATAGGAACATTGTCGCCATTTGTGATTCCGATATATATTGAAAGAAGTTAATATGGCGTTCAGCAATTACTACGCGTTTAGATTACTCCGACGTCCGGTTCATTTTAATGCCAGCAAACGAATAATTTTATGATTCTACTCAAAGCCTTCTACCGGGGAATGCTGACGGGTTCGGTTTCGAATAGTTTTTAACTTTTGCAACATCTTTACCGGCCCATTTGGCATAATGATAAGAGAGTTCGCTTATGGACCGGGAGACCAGAGTTCAATCCATTGTCAAGTTATACGAAAGAATGAAAAAATTGTAGTTGATGCATACATGTTAAAGACTCAGCATTATAAGGTAAAGATCAATAGTAAATGGAGTCTTCCTAGTGTACGTGTTGCGCATTCCCCTATAGCTTGATGTAGTACCCAATGAAAATGGTTCCTTCGGGTCGCCTTCGATTATGGCCAACTAATTTATTTTTTAACTCAGATGAAAGGATGTATATACCAAATAACACATTATGATCATTGTTGTCATCTTATATTTGTATTTGTGAATTATCTCTCTCTATCTCTCTACCTGTACACATTAATTGTAATGTTTTAATTCATTGAATGTTTATATATATATATATATATATATATATATATATATATATATATATATATATATATATATATATAAAGGTTAATACAATAAAAGATATAAGAGGCAACTAATATCTTTAATTAGTGGGCATCCGGATAAAAATAAAGCTCAATATACTGGATAGCGCATTAATAGCAATATATAAAGTGAAAGAATAGAATAAGGTGTGAATCAAATTTTATTACAGTTCAATGTTCACCCAAAGTTCTTTAAAGTCCTTAACTCATGTGTTTTCAAAGAAAATCTTCTCCTCAGATGACCGTTACCGCAATGACATTACTGCAGGTAATAAAAATTAAACTTTGAAAATATATAAACAAATGTATATAAAAATATATAAAGGTATATAAAACATCAAATATATCGGCCCAAAACATACTTTCTTGTAAACCTATACAGTTCATCCATTAAAGAACTTTGCTTGAACATTGAACTGTAATAAAATTTGATTCACACCTTATTCTATCCTTTCACCTTATCTATTGCTATATATATATATATATATATATATATATATATATATATATATAAAATATTGTGTTCCCATTTTATTTTAATCTGTTTACAAATGAATCCGCACTGGTTAGTTCCAGTGGTAAGGAGTAGTCATGGACGACTGGAAACAATTACGAGATAAGCGGAGAGCACATACAGCACCTGGTATTCCCAAATGGTTACCCAGTTTACTACTGATCAAGATCAACGTCGCTTAACTTCTGTGATCTAATTGGAACATGTGTGTCAACATGATTATACTGTATATTAAACCTTTGTTATTATGGCTAATACTTATGTCTATTTCCATTATGTCATGCCTGTGTGTTATTTATTCATTGCAATGGCATCGGGCATTATATATTCCTTCGGGTTAGAGAGATTTTTTCGATCGCCTAAGGCACTTCTACCGGAAAATGCCGACAGGATTAATCTAGGCTATTGTTCTATCTAACCAAAGTAGCCACTGGGGATAGCTGGTTTTCATCAACTTCCGGCCTTGTGAAACATCTTGTTGTCGTTGAAAGCAAGTAAACGCCAACATGCAATAAAACGTTGCGATCAGATCAGATCACGTGAATTTCAGATTGACCCTGAAAAGTAATTCTGTTATTAGAAATAGGTTTGTCTTGGCAAATGCTACTGGACCGGTTTGCTGCCTGGATTTCGCGCCAAACCGGATTTTATCACCGGAAATCAAAATGAAATTGACCAAATCAACGAGCTGTCCGCTATTTTTGTGTGATCACTAAAACGTCAAAGGAGATTGAAGGCTAGAAAAAGAAACTAATCGGAAGTGCGCGTCATACCGGAAATAAGTAATGAAAACAAAGAAAGACAGAGAAAGCGAGAAAGAGAGATAGAGAGAGAGAGAGAGAGAGAGAAAGAAAGAGAGAAACAAGTGTTATATACAGAAAATAAATGGAAAAGAGAAAATATCATAAAACTATAAACAAGAAGAGAAACAGATATATAATAGTTCATAGCATTTAGTATGTGTCTTCGAATCAATTTGGGAGATCTAAATTCCCTTTGTAGGGATTCTGACTGGCTACAAAACTAGCAACTAACGTACCATTCGGTATTTTGCGGGATGGGGTGCATTAGGTGATCGGCAATCAACTACCTGCTTTAACATTTAATAGCTTCTTTGTTTCAAATATGACACATTCGAACAAAATTCCTATTTAATATGATATTCAACGATTATGTGTAAAACTGTATCTTGTTTAATTCTACTTGCAACGAGCCTGTTATCAAGTGTGAGAAGGTATTATCATGATGTTTCATCGGCACACCCGCTAAATAGGTAATCAGTATCTTCGATTTTACGAACGGGTGTCATCGGTGTGTCGTCTGCCTTATTCACGAGCCTCAACTTTTAAATCTGGTTATTATAATAGTAAGTAAAATTTACTTTATGATTCTCTAGTGTATTATCATTATTTGGATGCATATGCTGTAGTGTTTTGTTAAAAATGTAAACTGTTGTGCCATTTGTTGCATATTGGCAACATCATGTGTTTTTGTTCAATAAATAATTTTTTCCAAAAATCATTTACACTCTATTATATTATCCCTATGAAACGTGTTTCACTTTTTTCAAACCAATATAAAAATAAAGCATTTAAGGGTTTAAAAAATGGTTAAAGCCCTGAAACCTTTTAACTAATGGTTGAGCTAGGCCATACCTCTATCCAGACAAAGAAAAGGCCGGCAGGCCCTAGGTCGTCGAATTGACATCCGAGGACGTAATTTCGTCTTGGTGTGAAATACAGCCGCGTGCCAGCTGCTGTATTATAAGACTCGCGATGTTAAACAATGTATATGAGATTCGTTTTAGTTTCTCTATCAACCATTTATTGCTATTTAATTGTAAAATACCTCACCTGTATTCGAGCATGGACATAAATCACGCTAACACCTTGACCAAAGATCGTAAGGCTTGGGGGACACTCAACCATGTTAGTGCGTATTCTGCAGCTAACGGAGACACGTTTAAAAACATCATCTCTTGTAAAGGGTAGCCTGAACGGCCAGAATTGCAGTCGTAAAGTGTTACTTTCTCGAACGGTGAGGTAATACTCTTTTTTTATATATATTTGCCTCATTTACTGTTCGATGTTATTTAATGCCAAAATACAATACCTGTTTTAAACGGTACTTTACAATTATAGAATCAAACTAACACTTACCGACATAAAGGCCTCAACTGGCATCCAGCTCATAGAAGAATACTTATTTGAATGAATGAATATTTATACACTAGAATGGCCACTTATAAATCTCAGCCAATCAGAACACATAGAATGGGCTTTCCCTTCTGAGCATAATGGAACATTTTAGCCTTATTATAAACCCACATTTTGATGTGCTTGGCAGTCTGATTTATCTTGCTGCTCAACTGGTCGTACAGTTGAGCTGTAAGCATCGACTCTATAACAATGTCAAGATGACAGGTCTAACATGTGACGGTATCGGATGGTCAGTGTACATTTTTTACAGCGGCTTGCTTACATTGGCCACATTTACCTGCTTATGTAAAGTTGGACGTTGACGGTTCAGTACAGTATAGTTTAGGGTATTCCGATAGTATGACGAATGTCGTCCCTCCATAAAATATGTCTAATTACTACTATTATATACTCTTTTTATTTATCTACCTCCCACAAGGTAAGATGTGACACAAGGTCGGGAAAGTGGGATTAAATAAGCAAGCGCTCGGGAGGTGAGCACTCTGGCCATTAAAAAATTTCCTAGGCAGCCCCGTTGGCATTCCCCGGTAGAGGCGCCTCAGACAGTAAGCAATAAACTTACTCCTCCCCAAAGAGGGGAGGCAAAGCCTGGGAGGGTGGACCTCCTAGAACTGCACAGGACAGTACCTCAGACCGGCGGAATCAAGGCCCGAAGGCCAAGACAATACCGGTTTACAGAGTGAGCATCCATCGGAACAGATACTACACTCTGATCTTAGCCAAAAGGCCAAGGAGGATTTTTTGTACTCTTGTCTAGAACAAACCATGCGTTTTATTATTAGTTAGTGGAAGTAAGTGGAAACTATTCACAAGGTAAGTTATGCGTTATTGAAATAGATTTGAAATAAAAGATTCTATTAATCAGTGAAGATAACATAGGCATGTATGCATTTATCTTTATTGATATCAAGTTAGGCAGAATCATATGGGTATGTGCAAGGTTTCCTACGAAACTAATTAGCCGATCATGAATGATGTTAGAGCTGTTATGCGTATGGGGTGCTAATGTTTATTATATTTTGTTCTATTTATTTGTCTGCAAAAGGAGTAAAGTAGGGGTGGTAACTTTTCGTGAAAATTCAAGTATATGCGATTTTTATGAAATTTAACAATAAGTATTTGTCCTGGTCTTTTGGCCGAGATCAAAATGTAGTATCTGTTCCGATGGATACTGCACCCCATAGACTGGTATCGTCTTGGCCTTCGGGGCTTGATTTACGCCGGTCTATGGGACGGTCCTGTACAGTTCTAGGAGGTCCACCTTCCCAGGCTTTGCCTCCTCTCTTTGGAGAGGAGTAAGTCTATTGCTTACTGCCTGAGGCGCCCCTACCGGGGAATGCCGACGGGGCTTCCCAGACAATTTTTAAATAGTCAGAGTGCCTTCTCGGGCGCTGGCTTATAAATCCCACTTTCCCGACTTTGTGTCACATCTTACCTTGTGGGAGGAAGATAAATAAAATTAGACATTATATTCCCCAAATATCAATTTCTGTGAAGTATTTGAAGAAGATTTAGGGGTCATCATATGGCTAAAACCTCAAATTTCAATATTAAAATATTTCAGATTTGCATTAAATTTGATCTATAGTTATTGAATAGTTATCAAGCAAGCTTCCTTGAATTTCTATTTCTTCTGAAAAAGCCGTGACCATCGTCTATATATCATTCATACAAATAGCTACGAGTGAGTGGGTTATGGATGCATAAAAGATGAACTGAGTATATTAAATCCACGCCTTTATCCTTGAAAATCTTAATTCAAAGTTAAGCGTGACAGAGCCAATGGCAGGAAAATTCTCCCACAAAAATGCGAGTCGACATCTAATAATCATACCATGTTCTCGTAATCCCTTCTGTTGCGTAAATTAAAAATATAACTGCAAGCGTGTGAATAAAACCAATAAAGAATACAAAGAAAGACACTAAGAAAATTCGATAATTACAAACGGACGGCGTAAAATGTTAGCATTCTGACATTTTTTCTTTTTTTTTTACTTTTTTGAACTACAGGGTGTTTCAAAAGTCTTGGGAACATTACAAATGCGTATATCTCATGAACTATTCCAGGTAGAAAAATGAAACTGGTGCCATTTTAAAGCTTGCTTAATCAAGTTTTTGGTCATACTAATGATTTTCGTGTTATCTTTCCAGGTGCAGTAATGGCGTTCTCTAAACAAGACAAGGCATTTTGCGTCCTCCAATTTGCAAAGACTGAATCGTGGACATGTGTTCAGTGTGCATTTCGCAGGAAATTTAAAAAAGAAGCCCCTGAAAGGAAATCCATTGTCAGATGGCATGCTAAATTTGTGAAAGATGGGTGTTTGTGCCCAAGTAAGCTAACAGGTCGCCCTTCAACTTCAGAAGATGCAGTTGAGCAAGTTCGGACAGCCTTTCAGCGGAGCCCCCGTAAATCAGTGAGAAGAGCCAGCAGGGAACTTCAGCTTGCTCCAGCAACTGTCTGGCGTGTCTTAAGGAAACGACTGCAAATGGTACCTTACAAGCTTAAGTTGGTCCAAAAGTTGAAGGACACTGATAAGCCACTTCGCCGTGACTTTTGCATTGCAATGCAAGAGAAGTTGGAAGATAACGGCTTTGATGACCGGCTTGTTTTTAGCGATGAGGCGACCTTCCATCTGAATGGCAAAGTTAACAAGCATAACACTCGCATATGGGGTACTGAGAATCCTCATGAACTTCTTGAGCACGAGCGAGATTCATCAAAAGTGAACGTGTTTTGTGCAATTTCCAAGAAAGGTGTCTATGGACCGTTCTTCTTTGAAGAGGCAACTATCACTGGTGAATCCTATCTCAACATGCTGGAAGACTGGTTAATGGCTCAGTTGAAACAAGCAGAATCTGATGACTTCATTTTTCAACAAGATGGTGCACCACCACACTGGAGTCTTAGAGTAAGGCAGTTTCTTAACACAAGGCTGCCTGGTAGATGGATTGGGAGATCTGGGCGAGGTGATGACGTTCTCATGCCCTGACCTCCTAGGTCTCCAGATCTTACCCCGTGTGACTTTTTCCTTTGGGGCTTTGTCAAGCAACAAGTCTATGTGCCGCCCCTTCCAAGAGATATTGACGAACTAAAGGCTCGAGTAACGGCAGTTGTGGGAACCATTGACGTCAAGATGCTGGAACGCGTTTGGCAGGAAATGGACTATCGACTAGATGTCTGCCGTGTGACGAATGGTGCTCATATTGAGCAACTTTGAAGATTCTCCACAAAACTTGAGACTTTAACCTTTCCAACGGTACCAATTTCATTTTTCAACTCCTAATAGTTTTTGAGTTATTAAGAATCGTTATGTTCCCAAGACTTTTGAAACACCCTGTAAATCGTGACAGACAATCAAAAATGCTATTTAAAAATGAAGCGTGACAAAAAACATATCCTATTGCAAACTAAAGTGTGACAGACTAATAAAAACCATATTTCAAACTAAAGTGTGACAGACTCAAAAAATCATATTTTCAACTAAAATTTGACAGATTAAAGAAATTCTATTTAAAACTAAAGCGTTACTAGTAAAAAGCTTTTTCAAACTAAAGTGTGACAGACTAATAAAAATCCTATTTCAAACTAAAGCGTCACAAACTAATAAAAATATTATTAAAAACTAAACTGTGACAGACTAATGACAATTTTATGACAGACTAAAGCATGGAAGACTAGGAAACATCCTATTGCAAACTAAAGTGTGATTTACTAATAAAAATCGTATTTCAAAATAAAGTGTAGCCGAGTAATAAAAGTCCCGTTTTTAAATAAGATGTGACAGACTAATAAAAATCCTATTTAAAACTTCGCATTACAGACTAACTAAAAATCACATTAACTAATGTTTACAGACTAATAAAATCTTCTTTCAAACTAAAGCGTGGCAGACTAATAAGAATTATATTTAAAACTATAATATGACAGACTAATAACACTCCTATGTAACACTTAAGCGTGACAGACTAAAAATCATATGTTAAACTAAAACGTCACAGACTAATAAAAATCCTATTTAACACGTATGCCTGACAGACTAAAAATCCTGTTAAACTAAAGCGTCAAAGACTAATAACAATCCTATTTCAAACTAAAGTGTGATAGACATGAACATTCTTTTTAAAACTAAAACGTGACAGACTAATAACAATCCTATTTCAAACTAAAGTGTGATAGAAATGAAAATTCTTTTTAAAACTAAAACGTGACAGAATAATAACAATCCTATTTCAAACTAAAGTGTGATAGACATGAAAATTCTTTTTAAAACTAAAACGTGACAGAATAATAACAATCCTATTTCAAACTAAAGTGTGATAGACATGAAAATTCTTTTTAAAAATAAAACGTGACAGAATAATAACAATCCTATTTCAAACTAAAATGTGATAGACATGAAAATTCTTTTTAAAACTAAAACGTGACAGAATAATAACAATCCTATTTCAAACTAAAGTGTGATAGACATGAAAATTCTTTTTAAAACTAAAACGTGACAGAATAATAACAATCCTATTTCAAACTAAAGTGTGATAGACATGAAAATTCTTTTTAAAACTAAAACGTGACAGAATAATAACAATCCTATTTTAAACAAAATTGTGATAGACATGAAAATTCTTTTTAAAACTAAAACGTGACAGAATAATAACAATCCTATTTTAAACAAAATTGTGATAGACATGAAAATTCTTTTTAAAACTAAAACGTGACAGAATAATAACAATCCTATTTCAAACTAAAGTGTGATAGACATGAACATTCTTTTTAAAACTAAAACGTGACAGAATAATAACAATACTATTTCAAACTAAAGTGTGATAGACATGAAAATTATTTTTAAAACTAAAACGTGACAGACTAATAACAATCCTATTTCAAACTAAAGTGTGATAGACATGAAAATTCTTTTTAAAACTAAAACGTGACAGAATAATAACAATCCTATTTCAAACTAAAGTGTGATAGACATGAAAATTCTTTTTAAAACTAAAACGTGACAGAATAATAACAATCCTATTTCAAACTAAAGTGTGATAGACATGAACATTCTTTTTAAAACTAAAACGTGACAGAATAATAACAATACTATTTCAAACTAAAGTGTGATAGACATGAAAATTATTTTTAAAACTAAAACGTGACAGACTAATAACAATCCTATTTCAAACTAAAGTGTGATAGACATGAAAATTCTTTTTAAAACTAAAACGTGACAGAATAATAACAATCCTATTTCAAACTAAAGTGTGATAGACATGAAAATTCTTTTTAAAACTAAAACGTGACAGAATAATAACAATCCTATTTTAAACTAAAGTGTGATAGACATGAAAATTCTTTTTAAAACTAAAACGTGACAGACTAATAACAATCCTATTTCAAACTAAAGTGTGATAGACATGAAAATTCTTTTTAAAACTAAAACGTGACAGAATAATAACAATCCTATTTCAAACTAAAGTGTGATAGACATGAAAATTCTTTTTAAAACTAAAACGTGACAGACTAATAACAATCCTATTTTAAACTAAAGTGTGATAGACATGAAAATTCTTTGTAAAACTAAAACGTGACAGAGTAATAACAATCCTATTTCAAACTAAAGTGTGATAGACATGAAAATTCTTTTTAAAACTAAAACGTGACAGAATAATAACAATCCTATTTCAAACTCAAGTGTGATAGACATGAAAATTCTTTTTAGAACTAAAACGTGACAGAATAATAACAATCCTATTTCAAACTAAAGTGTGATAGACATGAAAATTCTTTTTTAAAACTAAAACGTGACAGAATAATAACAATCCTATTTCAAACTAAAGTGTGATAGACATGAAAATTCTTTTTTAAAACTAAAACGTGACAGACTAATAACAATCCTATTTCAAACTAAAGTGTGATAGACATGAAAATTCTTTTTAAAACTAAAACGTGACAGAATAATAACAATCCTATTTCAAACTAAAGTGTGATAGACATGAAAATTCTTTTTAAAACTAAAACGTGACAGACTAATAACAATCCTATAACAAACTAAAGTGTGATAGACATGAAAATTCTTTTTAAAACTAAAACGTGACAGAATAATAACAATCCTATTTTAAACAAAATTGTGATAGACATGAAAATTCTTTTTAAAACTAAAACGTGACAGACTAATAACAATCCTATTTCAAACTAAAGCCTTACAAACTAATAAAAATCTTATTTCAAACTAAGGTGTAACACACGAACCAAAAATCCATTTATTACTAAAGTGTGATAAAAAAAAACTTATGTTAAACTAAAGCAGGACAGACTAACAAACATGCTATTTCAACTAAAAATTTGACAGACCAGCAAACATACTATTAAAGCGTTTATCGTTACAGACCTAGTGGAGGTAATAGTCTCCCACTGAAATGCTCCTCGGCATCTATTAATAGTACCTACTTATTGATCAACTCTTTTTGAGTAAGTGTCAATTTAACTGCAAACGTGTCAATAAAACAAAACAAAAAATGGAGAAAAAGTCCAGAAAAACAAATAATTAAAAAGAGGGGGGCGTGAAATGTAAGCATTCTAACTCGTTCTCTTACATTGTTGCTAATTGCCTGTACACCGGCTACAGTCAGCGCCATTAAATCGATTCTTTCTTCCGGTTACTTTAACTAGCCAATGGAAATTCGTCCGGATTCTAACTTCCTTTGAATCTATAAATCTGTCTTCAGGGCTAAGCATGGAAACAACTTTTATCCGTCTTTTCTCTCCATCTTGGTGTGTTCGCTTGCTATATTTGTCTTTTCTACGATTACTATTCGACTTCTAAAATGTATCTAAATACTCTCGTTTTTTCGCCTTCTTTTCTTTATACAAACATACGCCCTCTTTATACATCTTTCGTATATCGAATAAGTATGCAACATTTCTTACTTGCTATCCATGTATCATTATAATTAGCAACCATGTCAAACCAGAAGAGTAGTGGACTCAAAGTCAGCAGCAAACGATATTCGGTCAGATTTAGTTCCTGATATTTAACTTCATTCGTAATATAACTTCATGCGAGTGTTTCAGTTTTCAAATTTATGAATTTATTTAGGCACATAATAGTTAACAAATTCCCCATTCCCATGTTTAAAATTGCTTTCTAGATGATAACTTTATTATTTCAGCACGGTCCATAAACTGCACCAGATTATTTAGAAACTATTTTTAACATGGTGCGGGTATTTTGTTTTTTTAAATATTTTGTACTTTCCCCTAACTATTTAATAAATTAATTAATAAATAAGAATTAGTTAAATACTTAGTAAAACAGAAGAATAAGCGACCCAAAACGTGAAATCTGTAATATCAGGAAGATACTCTGACCGAACACCGTTTGCTGCTTAGGTGTACTCTTCTGTTTTGCTGAAATAATATTATAATTAGCAATAAGCTTCCTCTGGTCGCATATTACAGCGGCTTGTACATATAATGTAAGTGCTGAGTTTTCTAATGAATAGCCGATTGTGACAATTTTTTTGTTGTTGACGTAAACTACCCCCCCCCCAACATTAGATAGAAGGATAATTTCATGACAAGAGAACAGTTGCTACACTACACCCCCCAAAGAACACAATATGGAGAAGGTAATTCCTAGGAGGATGGTATCACCACCACAGAAACAAATAGTATACAACCACCCGATGTTAACACTGAAAGATAGTACATTAGTCTGAAATAGTATTATGAACTGAATTTTTTTTTCATGGAAATTGCTCCAGACAAGGCATGAAGCCACTTGTTGTAAAACGCTAAAAAAATACTACTTCAAGGTCAACCACTAGCTAACGATAAGTCTTAGATTGATAGATTCCGACCCAGAAAACAAAAATTATCCCCCTTTTATCAGAAACATCGCCCATGGAATGTGAGAACTAAAGGACAAAATGAGAGACACGAGAGTTACGAGGTTGCCGAAAGTAAACCGAAGATCCTCTTAGCTATGCTCCTTGACCAGTAAAAAAGATTGTACAATATTACAATTAGTAGTAAGGTTGCGGCTCAAGACAGACATTAAATCTCTATTAGTTATTTAGTCTTACTAATATGTATATATATATATATATATTTGTTTTGTTTATTAACTATGTACGTTCACGTTTCGTCCTTTATAATACGACTCATCAGCATAGAGATATGACTATTCACTACTGGTCGCGCGATTTGCACCCCAAGCTCAAGCGTTTTACAACTCAAATCCGACATCTAAAACCACTCGGCCACCACGGAATAGCTAAATAACAGTGAAAACTTTAACACTTATTTCGGCGTCTTGACGTTAAGAGAACGTTCTACTTAATGAAAGGAACGATATATAGCTAGCATATATATATATATATATATATATATATATATATATATATATATATATATATATAGTATTTATTATTTTTCGCTCCCTAAGCGGTTTCAGAATATCCAAAGGATTGCATTCATTCGGCCTTAATTGAACGCGTCATCAATTTTATACATATATATATATATATATATATATATATATATATATATATATATATATATATAATTTTAATTAATTATCTTTTATGAATTAATTGTTGCGTGCATATATATATATATATATATATATATATATATATATATATATATATATATATATATATATATATACAAACCAAAAACTACAAACTGGGTATTTTAGTCGCAGAATGGTGAACTTAAAAGATTAAATCTCTGGCCATATATAGGGGTTTTCTATGCGAGTATTGGGCAAACGTAAAGAGAGATATAGCTTAAAAGAAGGGGAAAATGTGAAGAAGAAAGCAAGAAAAAGACCGGTAATAAAAGACCCTTTGAAGCTAAGCATAAGTGGACATTTCTTGTGTGCTCTGGGCTCAAAGGTCTGGATTATCCAACGGCCTTCTAGCCACTGTAATCCGATTAATAACATGCCCGGAAGATTATAAACGCTGTCCACGTGTATTATTGGCGTGGGATTTAATCATGTCCTTCCAGCCAAAGACACCATCGGTTTAGGCGAGCCAGCATCCTCTACCCTTGTAACTATTGTTGCGGGATTCAATTATTTGTATATGAAGAGGCCTCAAGGACAAACGCCCCCTGCAAAACGCGACTGCATTGGAATTTGTAAATAAAACACTTGCATTGTTTAAACACAGCAAGGAATGCAGTTGGATAATATAAGCCTTGTACAAGGCTAGCAGTTTTAAAATATAGTGGAACCCCCTTTTTAATAATAAACAGTTTTGTATTAATAACACGCTAAGGTCTTATATGCTGGTATGTACTTCATCACCTTTCACACAGATAAAAACTGAGATCGTCCGATCAGCAATCGTTATTGGTGATTAATCTGACGTTACTAAAATAAACAATTGCGATGTTTCCCATTTTAAAATGAATTGTTTTAAAATCAAATTATGGCGCTGTCGACTAAAACCGTACTATCTCTTATATAAAGGGCAGTTGTCTGTTTGTATGTTTGTTTGTTTGTTTGTATGTCCAGTATCTCCTCAAAAACTACCCGACGACATGTCAAAAAGTTGACATCTACAGGACCGCACAAATCCCGGATGTAAAATATCTAAAAATCGCGAAAATCGATTCACTCGCTGACAGTCAACCGGACCACTTTCCGACAAAAGGTAGCAGTTTTTTCGTATTTTACACGAAAATTCAACGTTATTATGTAGTAAATTCGAAATAATCTAATGTATTTATGTACTAATCCGATAAAAATGCCGAGTCACTATAAACATCCCATAATCCCTTGCCGGATGTATCCGGTCTTGCCCTAAATTGTGTCCGGTTGTATCAGATCATCCAATAACTTCTGTCCGGTTGCATCAATAACAACATAGGAATCCTACGTTAAGAGTGTGTAGTGAAACAAGGGTTGCTCAATCACATCCGCACCTGTCCCATAATCCCTTGCCGGATGTACCCGGTCTTGCTCTAAATTGTGTCCGGTTATATCAGGTTATCATGACGTCAGAGAGTGGCAGATAATTTGAAAAATAATGCAAAGTGGCGGGAAGAAATTCACTCACACTACAACCTTTTAATAGACGCTAATATTCCTCCCACTCCCTTCCGTTATCATGATAGGCATTACCTCCTCCTTACATGCCAAATTGGGGGGGGGGGGTACGGTATTCGCCGGTGTGAGCATTACCTCCTCCTTTTTTGAGAAGTGTAGGGGTAGGGTAGTATCGGTTCCGTTGTCATGATGCACTGATCCCATGCATTACCTCCTCCTTTTTTGAGAAGTGTAGATGTAGAATAGTATCGGTTCCGTTATCATGATGTGCTCATCCCATGAATTACCTCCTCCTTTTTTGAGAAGTGTAGGGGTAGGGTCGTATCGGTTCCGTTGTCATGATGCCCTCATCCCATGCATTATCTCCTCCTTTTTTGAGAAGTGTTGAGGTAGGGTCGTATCGGTTCCGTTGTCATGATGCACTATTCCCATGCATTACCTCCTCCTTTTTTGAGCAGTGTAGAGGTAGGGTATGTGTGGGTACCCTGCGACCGGACGAAGTATGTATAGGTACCCTGCGACCGCACGAAGTATGTGTGGGTACCCTGCGATCGCACGAAGTATGTGTGGGTACCCTGTGACCGAACGAAATATGTGTGGGTACCCTGCGACCGCATGAAGTACGTGTGGGTACCCTGCCACCGGACGAAGTATTTGTGGGTACCCTGCGTCCGGACGAAATATGTGTGGGTACTCTGCGACCGGACGAAGTATGTGTTGGTACCCTGCGACCGCACGAAGTATGTGTGGGTACCCTGCGACCGCACAAAGTATGTGTGGGTACTCTGTTACCGCACGAACTATGTGTGGGTACCCTGCGACCGGACGAATATGTGTGGGTACCCTGCGACCGGACGAAGTATGTGTGGGTACCCTGCGACCGGACGAAGTATGTATAGGTACCCTGCGACCGCACGAAGTATGTGTGGGTACCCTGCGATCGGACGAAGTATGTGTGAGTACCCTGCGACCGCACGAAGTATTTGTGGATACCCTGCGACCGGACGAAGTATTTGTGGGTACCCTGCGTCCGGACGAAATATGTGTGGGTACTCTGCGACCGGACGAAGTATGTGTTGGTACCCTGCGACCGCACGAAGTATGTGTTGGTACCCTGCGACCGCACGAAGTATGTGTGGGTACCCTGCGACCGTACGAAGTATGTGTTGGTACCCTGCGACCGCACGAAGTATGTGTGGGTACCCTGCGACCGCACGAAGTATGTGTGGGTACCCTGCGACCGCAAGAAGTATGTATAGGTACCCTGCGACCGCACGAAGTATGTGTGGGTACCCTGCGACCGGACGAAGTATGTGTGAGTACCCTGCGACCGCACGAAGTATTTGTGGATACCCTGCGACCGGACGAAGTATGTGTGGGTACCCTGCTGCCTGACGAAGTATGTGTGGGTACCCTGCGACCGCACGAAGTATGTGTGGGTACCCTGCGACCGGACGAAGTATGTATAGGTACCCTGCGACCGCACGAAGTATGTGTGGGTACCCTGCGACCGGACGAAGTATGTGTGGGTACCCTGCGATCGCACGAAGTATGTGTGGGTACCCTGTGACCGAACGAAATATGTGTGGGTACCCTGCGACCGCACGAAGTACGTGTGGGTACCCTGCCACCGGACGAAGTATTTGTGGGTACCCTGCGTCCGGACGAAATATGTGTGGGTACTCTGCGACCGGACGAAGTATGTGTTGGTACCCTGCGACCGCACGAAGTATGTGTGGGTACCCTGCGACCGCACAAAGTATGTGTGGGTACTCTGCGACCGCACGAACTATGTGTGGGTACCCTGCGACCGGACGAATATGTGTGGGTACCCTGCGACCGGACAGAGTATGTGTGGGTACCCTGCGATCGCACGAAGTATGTGTGGGTACCCTGTGACCGAACCAAATATGCGTGGGTACCCTGCGACCGTACGAAGTATGTGTGGGTACCCTGCGCCCGGACGAAGTATGTGTGGGTACCCTGCGACCGCACGAAGTATGTGTGGGTACCCTGCGACCCCACGAAGTATGTGTGGGTACCCTGCGACCGCACGAACTATGTGTGGGTACCCTGACGTCAGAGAGCGGCAGGAAGAAATTCACTCACACTACAACTATTTTTTTACTGTCTTTCTTTTTTCCCGCTCCCACACTTTCTTTCTTAATTATTAATAGACGCTAATATCCTCCCCCCTCCCTATGGCCGTTCTGTTATCATGATAGGCATTCCCTCCTCCTTTCGGGGGGGGGGTGTCGGCATTCGCCGGTGTGAGCGCTTCAGGCCAAATCTGGCGAGGGGGAATGTCGGCATTCGGCGGCTCAGGCCAATCTGGGGAGGGGAGGAGGGAAATGTCGGCATTCGGCGGTATGAGCGATCGCCTGTGGGGCGCCTCAGGCGAAATTTGGGGATGGGGCGTATTGGCATACGCCGGCGAGGCAGGCGAAATTTGGGGGAGGGGGAGTGTCGGTATTCGCCGGTGTCAGCGCCTCGGGCGAAATTTGGGGGGAGTCGTCGGTGAGACAGATCCCGACCTTGGGGGTATATCAACCGGTACTTTAGGGGAGAGGAAGTGAGCTAAAGGAAAAGGGATTAAAAAATAAAATGATAATCTGATTTTTGATTCGACAGTGTAAGATCGACACCTATCGGATAGGACTAGATATACACTTGATCTCAAGGCAATAATGCCGAGAACAGATACTACACTTAGCCAAAGGCCGAAATTCAAAAACTTAATGTGATTTACGGGACTATTTATAACCAATCTACACCTGAACAGCGGTCTATCCACTAGACACTGTTCAAATTACATTAATAAATTAACGAGTATAAATAACTATGATTTTGTTGAACAAACATTGTATAATACTATTTAACAAGTTCTTAAATGAGTTTTGATGAGCAACAATGAATTTTAGACTCCCTAGGCCGTTTTTCTCTAATTCTGTTTAGTGTAGTATCTGTTTTGATTATGCACTCCATAATCGTCTTGGCTTCATTCCGCCGGTCTATGGAAAAACGATTCACTCGCTGACAGTCAACCGGACCACTTTCCGACAAAAGGTAGCAGTTTTTTCGTATTTTACACCACTTTTTCAACGTTAATATATAGTAAATTCGAAATAATCTAATGTATTTATGTACTAATCCGATAAAAATGCAGAATCACTGTAAACATCCCATAATCCCTTGCCGGATGTACACGATCTTGCCCGACATTCAGCCCGGTTGTATCAGATCATCCAATAACTTCTGTCCGGATAAATCAATAACAACATAGGAATCCTACGTTATAAGTGTGTAGTGAAACAAGGGTTGCTCAATCACATCCGCACCTGTCCAATAATCCTATGCTGGATGTACCCGGTCTTGCCCTAAATTGTGTCCGGTTATATCAGGTCATAGTACTCGGCGTTGTCCGGGAAAAAAGTGCTCAATGTCCTAGATAGAGCTACTGTAGAGATAGGTTTGGATAATATTTTAACAGCATCTACGCTGAAAAGGATGGGGGAATCGATAAGAGTTATTTCAGTAGTGCTCAGGAGGCCTCTTTGATTTTCAAAGTACTCAGCGTTGTCCGGGTAAAAAGTGCTCAATGTCCTAGATAGAGCTACTGTAGTGATAGGTTTGGAAAATATAAGATATAAGTTATTACAGTAGTTCTCAGGAGGCGTCTTTGATTATCAAAGTACTCGGCGTTGTCCGGGAGAAAAGTGCTCAATATCCTAGATAGAGCTACTGTAGTGATAGGTTTGGAAAATATTTTAACGCCATCTTCGTTCCCCTTTGGACTATTTGGCAGATCAGAAGGAGAGAGGATACCTAAGTGATTTCAGTAGTGCTCAGGAGGCCTCCTTGATTTTCAAAGTACTCGGCGTTGTCCGGGAGAAAATTGCTGAATGTCCTAGATAGAGCTACTGTAGTGATAGGTTAGGATAATATTTTAACAGCATCTACGCTGAAAAGGATGGGGGAATCGATAAGAGTTATTTAAGGAGTGCTCATGAGGCCTCCTTGATTTAAAAATTACTCGGTGTTGTCCGGGAGAAAAGTGGTCAATATCCTAGATAGAGCTACTGTAGTGATAGGTTTTGAAAATATTTTAACGCCATCTTCGTTCCCCTTTGGACTATTTATCAGATCAAAAGGAGGGATACCTAAGTGATTTCAGTAGTCCTCAGGAGGCCTCCTTGATTTTCAAAGTATTTGGCGTTGTCCGGGAGAAAAGTGTTCAATGTCCTTGATCGAGCTACTGTAGTGATAGGTTTGGATAATATTTTAACAGCATCTACGCTGAAAAGGATGGGGGAATCGATAAGAGTGATTTCAGTAGTGCTCAGGAGGCCTCCTTGATTTTCAAAGTACTCGGCGTTGTCCGGCAGAAAAGTGGTCAATATCCTAGATAGAGCTACTGTAGTGATAGGTTTGGAAAATATTTTAATGCCATCTTCGTTTCCCTTTGGACTATTTGGCAGATCAGAAGGGGAGAGGATACCTAAGTTATTTCAGTAGTGCTCATGAGGCCTCTTTTATTTTTAAAGTACTCGGCGTTGTCCGGGAGAAAATTGTTCAATGTCCTAGATAGAGCTACTGTAGTGATAGGTTTGGATAATATTTTAAGAGCATCTACGCTGAAAACCTATTTAGCATTCGCACCGCGACAGCAATAGGTACGTATTTAGCATTCAGCGGTGGCGATAGGAAGTATATAGCATGTGCACATGGGCGGCAATAAATACGTATATAGCATGCGCATCGGGAGTATAAAAAAAATTGGGGGGGAGGCAAAACATTTATTTTGTCTTTTATCTTTTTCATTGAAAATATTTATGTGTATGGGGGAGAATGAAAAATAAAAATTTTCAGGGGGGGGCTCTAAAAAATTTTTTTTTTTTCTTTTTTAAAATAAAAATATTTCTATGTATGGGGGGAACATAAAATTTTTGGGGTGTAAGGGGTCAAAAATTTTTCTTTTTTTTTTCCTTTAAATTAAAAATATTTCTAAGTATGTGGGAGGATAGAAAAAAATTTTTCCTGTGGGGAGGCAAACAAATGTATTTTTTTCTGTTTGTAACTAAAAATATTTATATTTATGATAGTGACAATACGTAAATGAACACTATTTTGTTTTTCTAACACGACAGGGCCGAATAAATATAAGTTCTTACGTTACGTTCTTAGGTTTATATATAGTATGTGTACCGGGGTGGCAATAGGTACTATATAGTAGTGCATAGGGGTGGCTATAGCTACGTATTTAGCATTTGCACCGGGGTTGCGATAGGTATGTATTCAGCAATCGCACCGGGGTGGCGATATGTACATATTTAGTATTCGCACTGGGGCAGTGATAGGTACATATGGTGTATGAACACCTGGGCGGCAATATGTACGTATTTAGCATTCATCCCTGGGCGGAGATAGGTACTTATTTAGCATTCAGCGGTGGCGATAGGTACGTATATAGCATGTGCATATGGGCGGCAATAAGTACGTGATAGGTATGTATTATGCATGCGCACTGGGGCAGCGATCGGTTCATATATAGCACGCGCACCGGGGCAGCGATAGGTACGTATATAGCATGCGCACCGGGGCGGCGAAAGGTACGTATTTAGCATTCACACCGGGGCGGCGATAGGTATGTATTTAGCATTCACACCGGGGCGGCGATAGGTATGTATTTAGCATTCACACCGGGGCGGCGATAGGTATGTATTTAGCATTCGCACCGGGGCGGCGATAGGTATGTATTTAGCATTCGCACCGGGGCGGCGACAGGTATGTATTTAGCATTCGCACCGGGGCGGCGATAGGTATGTATTTAGCATTCGTATCGGGGTGGTGATATGTACGTATTTAGCTTCCGCACCGGGGCGGTGATAGGTACGTATTTAGAATTCACACAGGAGCGGCGATAGGTACGTATTCAGAATTCAGGGGTGGCGATAGCTACGTATATAGCATGTACACATGGGCAGCAATAAGTACGTACATAGCATGCGCACCGGGGCGGCGATCAGTACATATATAGCACGTGCACCGGGGCGGCAATAGGTACGTATATAGCACGTGCACCAGAACGGCGAAAGGTATGTATTTCGCATTCGCACCAGGGTGGTGATAGGTACGTATTTAGCATTCGCACCGGGGCGGCTATAGGTGCGTATTTAGCATTCACACCAGGGCGGCTATAGGTACGTATTTAGCATTCGCATCGGGCCGGCGATAGGTACGTATTTAGCATTCGCACCAAAGTGGTGATAGGTACGTATTTAGAAATTCGCACCAATGCGGCAATATGTACATATTAATTATTCCCACTAGGGCAGCGATAGGTACTTATGTAGCATGCACACCGGGGCGGCGATAGGTACTATTTAGGATTCGCACCGGGGCGGTGATAGGTACTTAAATAGTATCTGAACTGGGGCGGCGATAGGTACGTATATAGTATGTGCACTGGGGCGGCGATAGGTACGTATATAGTAAGCGCACCGGGGTGATGATAGATACGTATATAGCATGAACACCGGGGTGGAGATAAGTACCTATATAGAAGGCGCAGATAGAGGTGTTACTTTTTATAGAAATATATCATACTATTGCCCTGGGCAACGTAGGAGAAATTGTGGGGAAAGAACAGCTTTCGCAAAAGGCAAAATTAGAAAGTAGCGGTGAAATGCGGCGACCAGGGAAGAGAAAGGTAGAAAGATAAAGAGACGGCTATAGAGAAGGGGGGGGAGAAATAGAAGTTTGTATATAAAGATGTTACACACACGATTTTTCTTCAATTATATGTTTTAATGACCCCGAGCAACGCCGGGTAGCCCCGCTAGTTTGAAATAAATACAATATAAAAGATTACATTCGTTGTGTTTATTTGAAGCATTTTGGCTGACAATTATTTTTACGGTAAGGAGACATAATTGTTTTTTAAAGAATTAAATTGCTACAATTTTAAATAAAAACTAAAAAAGGGAATGACAATTATTATTGCGAAAGAAGAAAAAAATTGTTTCAATAGTATTCACCGTAAAGAAATTTATTATTTCAAAATGAATGACTGTGGATAATAATCCACAGTCATTCATTGATTTCTTAGTTATCAGATGATTCAATTGTTGGCCTTTGTTTCCCCGATATATTTCTAGTTAAACTTATCTCTAGAAAAACATCGGTTACTTACAAGAGGGGCCATGTGAAGGTTGCCAACATCCTAAGTTAAAGTGTTTCTGTGGCGGGAAGTGGATTCGAACTTAGTCTACTCAAGGCGTCAGTCCGTGCCGTCAACCACTGAGCCACTGTTGCCGTCTCTTTTGTCTATGGATACAGTTAATTAACAATAGTTCTAGTTATTATAAATATTTAAAGCAAATACAAAGGTAAATTAGTTCGAACTTTGCACACTCAGGTTGCCAGTCCGTGTCGTTAACAACTGAGTCACCGCCTTCTCTCATATACAGATTAATGTAGAAAAGACAGTGGAATTTCCACGAAGTCTAGTTAATGTTTTATTCTAAATATAAGACAATTTGCAATCTGCAGTAAAAAAAAAAAACAACCGAAACACTTGTCTACAAATAGCAATAGTATTGATTAAAGATACAGAGTGCACCACCACCGAAAATGGCATTACATTTCTTAGTAAACACCTTTCCGCAATCGAATCTTATTTGCTAAACACTTTAGTCTTTGTCTGCCTAACTGACCAACTAAGTTTTAGTTATTAGTGCTGAACAGTGTTTGTATTATCCTAATAAATCAACAACGACATGTAGGATCATTTTGGTGATCGTCTCATAAGTAGCATGATAAATCATGAATGGACTTCACACTCACCGAACATTGACTCCTTATCAATGTTGTTAATTTAAAAATAATATCACCACTGGATTCCTCACGCGAGAAAATTGATCTTGGTATAGGAAATTTTTTTCAATTGTCTCTCCAGAAAGAGACAGAAAGACTTAGACATCGCAGTTATGAAAATTGAGATGTCCCTTCCTCATGTCTCGCGCTGATGGCCAAGCAGTCGTAAACGACATAATAATGTTGTTTGGTTTACTTTAAGCGAAACGATTCGTAAAATAATTTGTACTGAAAAATGTTTGTTTTGAAAAATGCTTTGTAAGAAAGATTTTGATAAACTTTGCTATTTGGAATGTAATTGAACTTTTGTTTACATCTCTCTCTCTCTCTCTCTCTCTCTCTCTATATATATATATATATATATATATATATATATATATATATGTGTGTGTGTGTGTGTGTGTGTGTGTGTATATATATATATATATATATATAGAGAGAGAGAGAGAGAGAGAGAGAGAAGGCGAGAGAGAGAGAGAGATAATTCGTCTGTTTAATTATTTGTTTAATATTTTAAAACTATTCTGAAGTCATTTTGTATTAAAATCAAAGAAATTAATTAATGTCCGATAGGTATCATGAGCGTTTATGATTCTTCTTCGGATCATTCTCACAGGGTGAAGATCAGGGAGACAGAAAAATGAAGAAAATACACGGAACTTTCCAGTGAATTACAAGGGATATGGAGTATGAAAACGTCAATATAATACCAGTAATCGCGGGAGCACTCGGAAAAAATCCGAAAAACCTGGGTGAAATTGGAATCAAAGGGAAGACTGAGTCAATACAACGGATGGCAATGAAGAAAAACACTGAAATCTAAAAGAACATCATTGAAGGCGGAAACTAATCCACATAAGTTACGAAGACTAATCAGTCACATACAAGTTGAAATAGGACAAAAACAAACACAGAAAGAAGAACCAAATAAACATAAACCGCAAAGAATTTCTTGAAATAAAAAAGTGATACGACCACCTAGGCTACAGACTAGTCGCCAAGAGTCAAGGAGAATGGAGGGACCGAGGAAGGAGAGCACAAACCGGAGTTACACTGGAAGAGTGCGGAGACGAGTATGTGGCTATTGGGAGGTGTATTGCCAATCAAATTCCAGAAAAAACGAATGGTCGTTGCAATGAGAAACTGATGGTAAGCGTTTGTTGTGATAACGTAAAGTTATTTGCAATAGTTATCGAAAGAGGTGGAGGGTACTGGAAATCTCAGGAGTCATGTTGTCACTCAGACTCCAGGGAACACCACTGGTGATAATCAGTGAACACTCACTGTTGGTGACCTGTGTGAGAACTCCTAGTGAGTACAAATAATTATTTATAATAATAATAATAATAATAATAATAATAATAATAATAATAATAATAATAATAATAATAATAATACGAATCTAAGTGAACTAAAACTAACACTCCAAAAAAGTGATGGCACTATAATCAGTTCTTACCACAGAAAATGGTCGTGAATTTTCGATGATGAAAGAGCACCATCCAGACCTCTGTTGGATTATAGGATGTCATTTGTTGAAAACGTGTACTTTAGCTAGTACGAATTGGGACTGAGGTCGAGATGAATATAACTGAATGCCTGTCGGGCTGACACAAACTTTGGGGAAATGAATCTGTTTTGCCACTAGTGAGTAAAGGATAAGTGAAGTTAAGATCAAAAGAACAGAGCATCGTGGTCAATAAAGGTCGGGGACAGAGAAGATCGGCTGAGATCGCGATAAGGTGACTTGTTGTTGTCGCACACAAAGAAACGAAAGTTTCAAGACAGTTTTGCTTATGAATCAAAGAGAGCCAAACGTCGCACAATATGCTCTGAAACTTTAAGTTAAGTTGGTGACGGAAGGCGAAAAGCTCATTTGAACTGTTCGCCCAGTCCTTTAATTTCCCTCTAATAAGTAATAAGTCAAAAAGTAAGTAAAGTATAAGATAGATTGTAGTTAAGATAAATCGGACCTCTCTCTTCTATGGGCCTGTGTTATTCAGCAAAAATAAAACCTTTGATATTAGTCTTTGAAAAATAATTGAACATTATTCTTTGTAGAAATAAATGTTCGTTTGACAAATTTCCAGCTTTTCTAGCGACCACCATGTATATAAACAAAAACCTGTAACTGCAAAATTCACATGAACTAAGATACGTCCCCGCAAAAGATCACGCACACGAACACACACATCCTGTGACATCAGCCTCAGCTGATACCAAATAAAATGGTCATGAAAGGTCGTGGAGGATTGAAAAACTGAAAAAAGAGAGCGGCAACCAGCCTCTCACTGGAAAGGTGCAGATAGTACTTGAACGTTGGAGAGACTTATTGCGACTCAAATTCTAAAATAGAGACACAGTTGTTGCCAGCAAGACATCAATGGAAAACAGCTGCTCTAAGGACGCAAAATTAGTTTCAACTGTTATCGCAAGAGACACAGATTACTGGAAATCAAAAGCGGTTTGTTGTCACTGCCACTCTAGAGAAGACCACTGATTAGTACCAGTGAGCAATGACTGAAAATGGTTCATGTAAAAAAATATGAGTGAGTAAATAATAATAATAATAATAATAATAATAATAATAATAATAATAATAATAATAATAATAATAATAATAAGTATCATTATTATTATTATTATAAAACAGACGTGCCAGGATGGATGACCAAAGGTAGAACAACGCTAATACAAAATGATACCAAAAAGAGAACGATCCCAAGCAACTACAGACCAATAACCTGTTTAACAACAATGTGGAAAATCTGAACGGCACAACTGAGAGAACAAATCTACAAATCCTCAAACAACCGTATAATGCTCTTCGAAGAACAAAAAGGAGGCCGGAAATGGAAAAGAGTGACGCATGATCTGCTTTATATCAATCAAAAGATCCTGAAGGGGGTAAAAAGCAGAAAAAGAACATACCCATGTCATTGACTAGCTACAATAAAGCTTACGACAGTATCCCTCAAGCATGGATAATTGAATGTTGAAAAATATACAAAATACCCGACAGGATTATTAATCTTATTAAGAAAACAATGGAAACTTGGAGACAAGAGTAAACAGCCTGTGGGCAACTCCTGACTGAAGTAAAAATACAGAGATGCATTTTTCAAAATGACTCCCTATCACCACTACTGTTTATAATAGGCATGCGGCCGCTCAACTACATACTCAGATAATGCGATTTCAGATACAAGTTTACAAACACAGAACAAAGAATAAACCACCTGATGTACATGGACGACCTGAAACTATTCGCAAAAAGCAAAAAGGAACTGGAAAAGCTGATAAATCCGACCAGAAACTTCATTCAGGACATTGAAATGGAATTTGGAATAGAAAAATGTTCTCTACTAGAAAGGAAAAGAGGAAAACTAGAGACGACAGAGGACATGGAACCCCCCAACTAAGAGGAAATGGGGCGGTGGGCGCTATTCGAACAAGAAAGCTACAAATATTTTGGAGTTCTGGAAGCAGACACCATCAAATGTACAGAAACGAAAGAGAAGATTGGAAAAGAGTACTTACGAAGAATAGGAACACTCTTACAAACGAAATTATGTAGCAGGGGTCTAGTAAAAGGAATACACACCTGGACAGTATCACTAAGAATATACTCTGAACCATTCATAGGCTAGACTAAAGAAGAACTCAGTCACCTTGACCAGATAACTAGACCGCACTACACCCAAAAGACGATACGGACAGATTCCACATCAAAAGTAACGAAGGAGGAAGAGGACTGGTAAGTATAGAAGATTATGTGCAAGACACAACATCATAATTGGAGAAATGCATGACTTATAACACGGAAAGGATAATTGCCGCAGCAAGAAACACAGTTCAAATGAGTAACTCGAGAAGCACCGAAACCAGAAAGTAAACGATGAGAAAAGAAAAGTGGAAAGAAAAACAACTACATGAGCGTTTCAGACGACTAATAAGAGAAGAAAGCAACGAAAATAGTTGGGCATGGCTAAGAAAAAGTCACCTGAACAGAGAAACGGATTATTTACTGATGGTTGCACGTAACAATGCGATTAAGACACACTACATGAAATACAAAATGGATAAAACCCAGAAAAACAGCAAATGCAGATTGTGTGGACAAAGAAACGAAACAGTAAATTATATAATAAGTGAATGTAGCAAACTCGCCCAAAAAGAATATAAGAAAAAATATGACTGTGTGGGGAAGGCAGTACACTGGGAACTGTGCAAACGATTAAATTTAGAATACGCAGACAAATGGTACAAACATAAGCCAGAAATAGTACTAGAAACCGAAAAACACAAAACTATCTGGGGTATTGATGTACAAACAGACAAACTCATACAAGCAAGGAGACCGAATGTTATAATAATCATCAAGAAGGAAAAATTTCGCAAAATCGTAGATTTCGCTGTTCCAGAATACAAGAGAGTGAAGATCAAAGACACGGAAAAACGAAGCAAATACACGGAACTTGCCGGAGAACTGAAAGGAATATGGAGCATGAGGAAAGTCAATATAATACCAATAATCGTAGGAGCACTCAGAACAGTCCCCCAAAAACTTGAAGAAAATACTGGGAGAAATTGCAATAAAAGGGATGACTGAGACATTAAAAAGGACGGCAATGATCAAACAAGCTGCAATCTTAAGGAAAAGATTCGAATACGGAAACCAACCCGCATGAGCTACAAAAGGTAACCAGTCACATGGGAGTACAAGAAGAAAACTAAACCACAGGTAAAAATCCACCGCATGAACAGAAACTGCAAGAAATATCAGTATATGTTCCCCTCCAAAAAAATGGTGCTGCCTAGGCTCACACCACACAAAATATTGTAGAGGATAAAGGAAGATGAGAAAACCGAGGAGGGACAGCACAAACCATACCCCCCTACTGGAAGAGTGCGGAAAGTGCTGGGACCTTGTGGAGGCATATTTCCACCCAAATCAAAGAGAAGACCAATGGGTCTTACCAGCTAGAAATCAATGGTAAGCGGCTGTTGCGATATAGCAAAGGCATTTGCGGTGGTTATCGAAAATAGGGGGAAAGTACTGGAAATCTGAGAAGGCCTATTGTTACTCAGACTCTAGGGAACACCACAGGTTGTAAATGGTGAGCAATCACTAACAATGTGATAATTCCCTCTTATTGCAAATAATAATAATAATAATAATAATAATAATAATAATACGCGGCACTAGCCATAGTACTGAAAAGAATTTGCAACATGAAGAAAATCACTGTAATACCAATATTAGCAGGAGTACTAGGAACAGTAATAGGAACAGTACTAGGAACAGTACTAGGAACAGTCTCGTAAAAAACTTGAAAAGGTACAAGGTGGAATTTGAATAACAAGAAAGACTAAAATGATACAGTGGGCATTACAGATTAAAACATCCGCAATCCTTAGAAAAAATCTTCGAATGCTGGAACCAACTTACGTAAGCAACGAACGCACACAAGCCACCGGTAAGATGAAATATAAAGCAACAACCATCAAAAGAATATCATACAAATCCGAGAGAACTGAAACTGTAGAAATACCATAACCCTCCTCCAAAAAAAATATGAAATAAATACCACCCACTCATACACATATGTTGACAACAAAATCGGCAGCTACCATACACAATTATCAGGACTGGTCAAGGGGGATCGAAAGATTAAAGAGAGAAAGCACTAACCAGTCCTCAACTGAAAGAGAGTACTGGTATTTTGGAGATAGCTTTTTTAACTCAAATTCCATAGAAAATTAATGGTCAGTGCCAGCGAGAAATCAATGGTAAACGACTGTTACGATAACGCAAAATGATTTGCAAAGGTTTTCGGAAAGAGGTGGAGAATCCTGGAAATCTAGAAAGACTTATTCTCTGTCAAAATTTAGGGAATACGACTGCTTATTTCCAGGAAGCAATCACTGGTACCGACTTGTGTGAAAATAATGAGTTGCGTGGCATTTTATTAGGGTACAAATTTAGATCTAGAGGAGAACACCGAATCCTGGAAGAACTAGTTCGGCCTATCATAATTCTTATCCGACACTCTTTCAGGTCATACATCAATAATTCGGAAAGTAAAATAGAAAAGAAAAATCGTCCGAAAGCTTAACAACAGTGAAAAGAAAATCTTTCTCTTTTTGGTTTTTCAATTTTCTTTCGTTGGTTTTTCAGTTTTCTTTCGTTAGTCTTCTTCATTCTATTCTTTAAAAAACCGGACATCGAAACGGCCAGATAATACTAAATTCGATTGTCTTCTTATGGCATGACTTTTATATATAGATCCAAGCACAAATTGTAAGCATGCTCAACACCGTTATTATAGAATACCCGATGCTATTCATTCGCCTCTTGTCTTTCTTTTCTTTTTCTTTGTTTGTCATCTTTTTTTCCTTTTTCTTTCTTTCCTTTTCCGTTCCCTCTTCTTCATCCACTTCTTTTTCTCCTTTTCTTACAGTATTTCCTCTCTCCTTTCTTCTTTTTCATTTTTTCCGCTTCGTATACTTTTTATTTGATCTCATTCTATTCTTCTTCCTCTTCCTCTTTCTTGTTTCACTTCTTCTTCCTCTTCATTTTCTTCTTCTTCTTCTTCTACTACTTCTTCTTTATATCCCTCTTTTTTCTACTTCTTCTCCTTCCTTTTCTATTTCTTGTTTTCCTCCTTTTTCTTTCTATTTTACTTCATCTCCTCCTTCTTATTATTCTTCTTCTCCTACTTCTTCTTTGTCTTCTTTTTGTTCTTCCTTCTTTTGTTTTTTTCTATTTTTCCACTACTCCCCTTTGTTCATCTGCTTTTTTTTAATGTTCTCGTTATTCTTCGTCTTTTAATTCACCGTACTATTCTTTCTTTCTATTTTCTTTTTCTTCTTTTTTTTTCTTCTTCTTATTTTTTTTCTTCTTCTTCTTCGTATTCTTTTTTTACCCCTTCTTCTTCTTCTTCTTCTTACTTTTCTTCTTCTTCTTTTTACCCCTTCTTCTTATTCTTACTTTTCTTCTTCTTTTTTTACCTCTTCTTCTTCTTCCCCTTGTCTATATATAAATGTCAACCAAAAGACAGCGTAGCATAATATATTCTCTTAAATAAATTCTCCCGTTTACTTTGTCATTGGTTATCCGTATTTCGTTGCTCGACAAGAATCTAGAGACTATATCGTTTCTAATGAAAGTAAAACAAAAAAAACTAGCATATATTGTTGACAATTTCAGGGCTGTCGAGCTATCTGTAAAAATTCGACATTTGCCCAACCATAAGGCACGTTCGCTGAACAGTCTATAGCGATGTAACCTAATGATAGGGTCTCAGTGTAGGCACAGATTCGAATCCTGTACGAGTATTTTCTGTGTTTTTTAAAAATCTTCTTTATTCGTATTCCAGTTTAATAAGTTGCAGTGTACTTTATAATGCAAGCAAGATACCCAACCAATAAATCAAAATGGTAAATATGTATTTATACGCCTACATGTGACCAAATTTACACAGAGAACTGTAAACAACCGTAATGATTGAACGTTAAAAATAGGGGACGGGCCATGAAACTTAAAGTATTTTCAACATGTCTTCTGGAAATAAAAATCTTCTAGATGATCATTTCACGTGAAAGATACACAGAAATGTGATAAACTGTTTTAATGTATAACGTGTAAACACTGATGCTAGTATAGTATATGTGAATTCGCCACGAGACCATCTCCCCAGTCTAACAAAAACAGATGCGAGAGAAGAGAGTATATTTTGCTAGTAAAAATAATTCAACATTAATGACGACAAATAAACCATAAACGTATGCTCTTTGACCGGCCAACAAGATAAATCACCAGCAAGATAACAAACAAGCAAGCAAGATTCATAAAGTGTTACTAGTAATACATTAGTATAGTACATTAGTATAGTATTTTAGTATTAGTATAGTATTATACATAGAATCAGTATAGTATATTAATATGGTATAATTTTTAGTATAGTGTATAATTTTAGTGTAGTATATAATAGTGTAGTATATAGTATATAGTATGTCAGTTTAAGATTTATGTTGCTCTTTAAAAACCTAATGTGTGACAAATTAGCAGACCTATCTCCGATTCATTCAGAACTAGTTATCGCTTTCAGTGTATCAATTTCATGCCCGCTCCCATTTGTTGTTTATCCTGGCCAGTTGCTCTGTCTTCTTCCCTCTTATCGCATGTTACCCCTCCCCCCACAACTAGCCAAGTAGGTGTTAAAGTGAAAAAGAAATAGAAAATCAATAAGAATATAAAAAGAAGAATAAGAAACAAAGAAGAATGTGTCACCCACTTGTCATATTTAAACGTCACTTAAAATCTTCTCATATGGTGCAATCGGATCATCCTTTCCTCATTCCATGTTTGTGCCTTCAAAATGAAATTATTTCTAAATCTTGACTTTTTCTGAAGACCTTCTCCAACACAAACGAAACTGGTCAAATCTCTTGTTTTTGTTTTTCTCCTGCACTTTAACCTGTTGTCCGTTTGTCATTCTTCACACATATATATATTTAGTATAGTATATATTAGTATAATATATTAATATACTGTATATTACACGTTCAGGTGTCAATACAGTTTGTCTTGTAGATGACCCGTGACAGACGAAATCTACATCATCGTAGTAAGACAATAGTTATCTTTGTTTCAATCCAGATTAACTTTTTTGTTAGAGCTCGTATGCAAAGTCGATAGTTTCTAAATAGTGTTTAAGTTCAACAACTTGTTCATTGTATTATTAGGATTATTCCGACTACCGTTCTAGTATTGGGTATTATTTATGCAAAGCTTTATCCAATGTAAACTCGGACCTTCTTTAATGCGTCGTTTACCCCTTGCTTTGTATTTTAGAATTACTTAGGTTTTTGAAGTTCAAAATTTGATAAAACAGCTAGAAAGAATGTATAACCAAATATAGACCTATTTATAATTATTAATTGTGTGTCGTGAGTCACGTTTTAAAATAAATACATGCATAAATAGATACACTAAAATATGGAACGCATAAAAACGTCACGTCTTTGTTTTGATGGTTATGAACAAGCCAATAAATTAAAATGAAAATGAAGAAAATTTACTTGGACACGGTTTGAAGCATAGTAGAGGATCTCTTATTATTATTATTATCATTATTATTATTATTATTATTATTATTATTATTATTATTATTATTATTATTATTATTATTATATTTAAATAATATCGGTTGGGTGGTTCACTACATTATAAACACAACTTGCCTCCACTCACTGACAGATTACAAAATATAGAGCAGTTCAATAAAAAATATTTATTAGGCCTACTGGTAGATCAAATTCTGCTTTTCCGTCTTACAAACAGAGACACATTAACTTTCCCATCAGTCCACACTTTTTCCTTACAGTAATTAAAGAACGGTGTTGTTAATGTATGAACAATTTATATTCACTTTTTATTTCTTGATTATATTAAATTATTATAATGTGTTTGGTGAGTCTGAGTTTTTTATTTGTATAATCATGTACGTTCACTACATGCTGCGCCAACGTTCGCTGATTTAACTGTGGTAATTTAAGATGAAACAGTCTTGCAACGGAACGTAAAAAATGTGGTCTCAAACCAACAGTCCCGGAAAATACCGTTACGTCACTACACTTGTTATTAAAAATTGTTTTTGTATATCTCTTTCAATATACGTACTTTAATGAAATATAACTCATATGTGAGTATTTGGGATGGTTTAAAGTTAACTTTTTCCATATAATCGCCACTACTGATTTTTCGCAGCCTGGACTCTCCTCCAGCGCTCATAGTAGCCACGGCTACCACTTTTTGTTAACAACCTATCATGTCAACCCAATATTTAGATGTACTTGCATGCCATTTTTCTTAAAATTATCATCCTATGGAAGTCTTACAATAAAGACGAAACGTTGATTAATATATTAAAAAATATATCTCTTGGTTTTTCTTTTTTAATTTCCCATAATCGTCATGTATGTTATATAGTAGCAGTAGTTTCTGAGTATTTCTGTTTGCTTCGAATCTATAATATATTAGCAAATAAAAACATCCTTGTTCAATAGCTCATTGCTCTTTGATGTAACTTCAGCGGCCTCAAAGACTAAATCTCTTCTCATTTGAGCAGCGTAGGATGTGAGGAGACTTAAACCAAGTGCCTAGTTGGGCTCTGCCCAGGAATTAACCGAAGATGCAATAAAATGGAGGCAGCATACTCTGTCCGTGTTTCTACTCCGTCAACCACCTATGAGAAGATGTCGTACCATTATAACCACATCTACGTTTAAAGCCGCCTTGGCCAAAAACTTCAGACTATATGTGGATGCAAATAACTTCTACCTGTCCTTTTACATGGCTTGTTGCACTTTGCTATTTATTGTAAATATAAATTTCATTATTTGAATTATTTTGCAAAATTGTAAAGTTTTACATTATGTAAGTGTTCCATGCATCGCTCTACTCGTAGGGGTAAGGGTCGTAAAAAAAGACAGAGTTAAAAATTCGTTTGAACCCAATCCCGTCACCTTCCAGAAAGGACGACTTTGTTATCTTCAGTTCTACTCCGACTTATTGTCATATCCTGCCACGTTACCATAATATTTATTTTTTAACTTCTAATGAAATCTTCCACTCTTCCGATTACCCTAAGTGTATGTAGGGTAAATACCTTTTTTAACATCATTTTTACATACCCACATCAAATATTGCTACAAAAGCAAGAATGACTTTTTTGGTATCCCATTATCTGTAGCATTTTTATTGATATGTCGCAAGTAGTGGCTAAGTAAAACATGACGTTTCTTTGTTCTGCTGCTCTTTCTTCACGTTGAAGACGTCTCTTTCGACGGTCGCAAAGGTTAATTCAAATGACAACACAAGATCATTCGGTTTCAACAATGATCACATCACTTACTGATAAGACGATCACCAAAGCATCTCGCATATTATTAGTGGGAAAGACAGACTTTGACTAGAGTTTATTAGTACTAAACATGGTTACATTGCCAAGAGGATTGTGAGTTTTGTTAACCCTTAAATTATTTATTTTCTATATTATTTTGAAAAAAAAGTTTATCAAGTGAAAAACGTTTCATAAGTGTAATATAAAGTAGTATAAATTATTTTTTGAAAAAGAAATTATAAAACAAAAATAAATGATGTTGCAAAAACAACAAACAAATTATTGAACAAAAATAAATGATGTTGCAAAAACAAAAAAAAATTATCAAACAAAAATAAAGGATGTTGCAAAAACAAAAAAAATTATCAAACAAAAATGAATGATGTTGCAAAAACAACAACAAATTATTGAACAAAAATAAATGATGTTGCAAAAACAACAAAAAAAATGATTGAACAAAAATAAATAATGTGGCAAAAACAACAACAAAAATTTATTGAACAAAAATAAATGATGTTGCAAAAACAAACAAAAAATTATCGAACAAAAATAAATGATGTTGCAAAAAAACAAAAAACAATAAACAATTATTAAACAAAAATAATTATGTTGCAAAAAAAAAATATTGAACAAAAATAAATGATGTTGCAAAAACAAAACAAAATTATTGAACAAAAATAAATGATGTTGCAAAAATTACAAAAACAATTATTAAACAAAAATAAATGATGTTGCAAAAACAAGAAAAAAAATTATTGAACAAAAATAAATGATGTTGCAAAAACAACAAAAACAATTATTAAACAAAAATAAATGATGTTGCAAAAACAAACAAAAAAATATTGAACAAAAATAAATGATGTTCCAAAAACAAAAAACAAAATTATTGAACAAAAATAAATGATGTTCCAAAAACAAAAAAACAAAATTATTTAACAAAAAAATGATGTTCCAAAAACAAAAAACAAAATTATTGAACAAAAATAAATGATGTTCCAAAAACAAAAAACAAAATTATTGAACAAAAATAAATGATGTTGCAAAAATTACAAAAACAATTATTGAACAAAAATAAATGCTGTTGCAAAAACAAGAAAAAAAATTATTGAACAAAAATAAATGATGTTGCAAAAACAACAAAAACAATTATTAAACAAAAATAAATGATGTTGCAAAAACAAAAAAAAATATTGAACAAAAATAAATGATGTTCCAAAAACAAACAAACAAAATTATTGAACAAAAATAAATGATGTTCCAAAAACAAAAAACAAAATTATTTAACAAAAAAATGATGTTCCAAAAACAAAAAACAAAATTATTGAACAAAAATAAATGATGTTCCAAAAACAAACACAAAAAAATATTGAACAAAAAGAAATGATGTTCCAAACACAAAACAAAAATTATTTAACAAAAATAAATGATGTTCGAAATGAGCAACAAATGGTAAAACATAATATGATATTAAATATAAAACTAAAAGATATCAATTGCATTTTGACGTAATATTACAGCAAAAACCAAACAAAATACATATGATACATGCATGAACAGAATACATCTTATTATATCTATAATATCATAATATATAAGAACGATGAAAAACCTTCACTCGCCCGTGACATCGAAGATACTGATTACCTATTTAGCGGGTGTGCTGATGCAACATCATATTAATACATAGTCACACTTTGCAACAGCCTTGTTTCAAATATGAAACAAGTGTATTTTTACACATTTTCGTTTAATATAGACATTTAATTCGATACAAAAAGCATTGACGAGTTAACATAATCATATATGGCGTTTTTTGGCGGAAGTGGGGAGGGCTCACCCTGTATTTTTTTATAACTTTAATATTTATAATTCTTTCTGTAGATTGTTATTTCTCTAAATATATAAATATATTTAACACGTATGTCATTTGTAAATATACGCTGGCATTTATTAATGTAAATCTACAAAATGATTACACAAATATAATACTTTAATTACCTCTACGTGTCATTAATGGATATAAGCACTCCCATAAACACGCACCCACGGTAATATAATATTCATGTCTATGTGTGGATATTGTGTATCAACATATTAGTGTCATGCTTTTAGGCAGTATGTAAAACTATTTTGTTGCGTGTGTGTGAAAATGATATTCAAACGGTATATTTCCATATAAGGTTAGAGTGAAAATAAGGTTAGAATAATGTAAAATTCAATTAGAAGTTACAGTTATGGCCACGTGTCCGTATATTGCGTCAGAAACAGGAAGTCTATATTGACTGATAGGCTGATGTAATGTTTTTCTTTTCTCTGGTCAAAAACGAAGAACAATCTTGCTTTGGGACAACTGCTACCATTACCCGACTGGGTGCGTTGGAGATACTATATATGTATATGTTGAGAACGGTTGTTTTCTACATAAGATTACAGTTAGGATAATGTTAGAGTAGTGGAAAATTTGATTAGAGCTCAAGTTGGGGTTAGGATTATGGGTTACGATATTGCAGCACGAACAAGAAGTCATTATTGGCACGTAGTTGTTAAACTGATGAACGCTTTCTCTGTTACTCTGCATCCCGAAAGAGTAAGGCAATGCTTTACGGCAAATGCTCCTATTCCAAATATGGTAGCTTCATAATACGTACGTATACTGTAAGGAACATTCAAATCTCTGAAACCAATGTTAAAACACAAATAATAACACTCTCTATTCTCGTGTATCTTTTCGTCCATCTTTCTCGCATCAGTTGAAATATGAAGCTGATCTAAAAGTTAAGTTGTGGATTGGGGTACGAAATGACTTGTTTCGTTTAATCCTGTAAAAACCCAACGTGTGTCTTTCAATCGTAGGCGTGCCCCATTTTCATCCTGAGAATAGCATGTCCATCGATCTATTGAGGAGAAATTGACTCTAAAATTTCTTGGTCCTTTTTTTTCATCAACTCTTTATGGGGGTTCATATATAAGATCCATTGTTCATTCTGCTTCGCGTAAATTTGTTCTCTTTATTGCTCCAAACACTTTCTCAATCTAAGGCTATTCTCTCTCTCTACCAATCGACTATCAGACCATGTATTGAGTAATATTGTCATATTTGGGCCGGTGAATCTTTTAAAAGGTGCAGAAACGTATGTGTAATTTGATTGGCCCAACTTCAAAAGATAGAATCGCCTGATGGCCAACGATTAATTTATTTAAATATTATTCAACTGAAAATCATGTTTACGGTAAGAAGTATTCATTTTGAAACGATTACAATTTTGTAAATGAATGAATTAAATAAAACAATAAAAAATGTCATTTTATTTATGTAAAAGAAAGTATTTAGCTGGCAATTATTTTTATGCAAATAAGAAATGGAATATTTACTGTTTTTATAAATTGTTACAATACTTTCGAAGGCAATAAAGAGACATATTGGTTTTATTTATTATATTTACTTTCAGTAGACACGTAACTCTCTCTCACTTTATTTTGTCATTTAGTCCTCACATGCCATGAGCAATGTTTCTGACAAAGGGGGAAGAAATGCATTTTTGAAGGTCATAATATATCCACCTAACTCTTATTGTTGTCTAGTTTTTGACCTTGAAGTAGTTTTATTATCTCCTTACATAAAGTGGCGTCATGCCTTGTCTGGAGCTATTTTCATTTAAATATATAATTAACAACAATTTATTAGATATTTAATTTACCATGCCAATTACTTTTACGAGAGAGAAACATATATTTTTGCTTAATGTTATTAAACCTAACATAAATACATGAAAAATAAATTATGCAGATACATGAAGACTGCATGTTGGGAATTTCTACGGCCCTCCCCCTTAAAATGTTCGATATTTTTTTCTGATGAAGCTATCCACAAGTAAGTAGGGAAGACTCAATGATGATTAGTGGTTTTTTAAATTTTATTCACGCCATATTTTTAAATACTCTCACTAATAATATAAACATTCAATGATATCATGAGACTCTAATTGCGGCTTACCTACAGAAACGATAACGTTTTGTTAAGCCGCTGAATTCAGCTAAGCCAGCTGTAATCTCAAATAAATGTGTGTAATTAGCATAATGGATAATCTCGCTGCCTATGAATAACTCAAATCCTATATTAGTTATTTACACATAAATAATAGTGTGTATGGTTGAGCCTGGACAGTACTAGATGGGTGACCATTTGGGAATACCGGCGTTTTTATGGACACCTAGCTATATGTAAATAGCATCGCCAACCCACAGTGCATTACGTGGCGACTATGGCAAGAAAACCTGAATGACAGTCACCTCCTCTAGGAATGATCCAAACCCCTGACGGCGATGGTCATAGTGATATATAGATAGATGGAGCTAGATAGACAGGTAGATAGATGGATGGAGGTATATGGATAGCGTGATAGAGATAAATCGAGATAGATGTATAGATAAATAGATAGATATATAGAGATGCAGAAGATACAGGTAGAGAGAGGGATAGATGATGATGATGATGATGATGATGATGATGATGATGATGATGATGATGATGATGATGATGATGATGATGATGATGATGATGATGATGATCTCCTCCAATAAGGTGGACGGAAATCAGGGGAGGATGGAAAGCTCCTCCATGAGTTATCAAAAACCCTGATGGTGGTGATGATGATGACTATCCACAATTTCATCTCAGCTCTTAAATAAAAACAAATTGTGAGCATTCAATCGATCGGATGCTACGAATCTTTTACAATAGGTGATTGAGTGTTGGCATTCTTTTATGGAAATCGCTCCAGACAAGGCCTGAAACCACTAGATGATAGGAGATGAAAAATAACTGTATTGTCCATAACTAGTGTTATTAATGATGTATTATTATTGCTATGCTGCTTATACTTACTATTAATATAAATCAATTAATATATATATATATATATATATATATATATATATATATATATATATATATATATATATGGGAAGAGAAGGATGAAGGTAATCCGACGTAATGGGAAAATGAAAAAGGAAAACCAAAAAGGGATGTTTTTTATGTGTACATCAACGTTTCGTCTTTATTTATAAGACTTCATCAGGATGATAATATGACGAAAAATGTCATACAAGTACAAACACATAGGGTTTACATATTGGGAAGAAGGGAGGAAAATAGTAGCCACTACTGTTGAAAACAGTAGGGTTGACGTCCGTACTTACTGACTCTACCAAGCACGGACGTCAACCCTACTGTTTTCTCGAGTAGTGGCTACGATTTTCCTCCCTTCTTCCCAATATGTCAACCCTATATGTGTTTGTACTTGCATGACATTTTTCTTTATATTATCATCCTGATGAAGTCTTATAAATAAAGACGAAACGTTTATGTACACATAAAAAACATCCCTTTTTGGTTTTTCTTTTTAATTTTCCCATATATATATATATATATATATATATATATATATATATATATATATATATATATATATATATATATATATATAGTTCGGCAGCAAGTCATTTTCATGCAAGCGTCATTAAAAAACACGGAGGTCTCTCTCTTCACGATCTTCCTTGTCCATTTCTCGACGCGGCGAGCGATTCTTCGGTTTTCGGTAGTTTAAACGGAATCAGATGTGTTATGCAGTGGCTACGCATATCGCATTGTTCGAACGGCAAAATATAGGACAAAAAATGGCACGTTCTTACCTATTAGAAAATGTATGCGACACGTTCGAGAAATACGTTAATTATCGTCTTCTGTTTCATACGCTTTGCCGTTTAAACAATGTTGCCGTTGCGCGTGGTTTATATAAGCATATGTCCCTACTTTGAATTGTAGTCAGGATGTCAAAGCGGATAATGTTTTGTTATTTGGTGACTTTAATGCGCGGGTTCGAAGTGATAATATTATATTCAGAATATGTGTACAGTAAGAGGCATGCGGGATTAAAACTGTCTAAACGCATTGCTGTTTCCAAATAGTTAAGAAGTACGTGAAACTTTCAGGACTTCATTGGATAATATCACATGTGATGGAACCTGGGCACAGTTCAAGTCACAGGTATATATCAAAGTCGTAGCTTTATTAGCTTTAGAAATGCCAAACATCGAGATTGGTGTGATGCAAACAATTCTGCAATCACCAATCTTTGGAAAAAGAAAAACAAGGCTAAGGAGAAAGTTCTGTATTCAAATAGGCCAGCTTAAGATACTACAGAAATATTTTTCTAAAGAAGAAAGAGTAAAACTGCATCATGAGACACATTCAAATCCAAAACAGTTGTTGGGGCAAAATGTCAGTAGAATTCAAGACAGCTTATGACCGATAAAACTCTAAAGTCATGTAAAAAAAAATCAGAAAAGCTCTCGGTCCACACCTTCCATCAAGTGTACTTTTAAAGTCTAAAGATTATTTTACCGTTTTCAAAAAGCACCAGGACTAGATGTGATTTATGTCGAATTATAGTTATTTGGAGGTAATAACGTTGCCTACGCAATCCATGCACTCATCATTTCTGTTTGGCAAGATTAGATCGATGCAATAATGATTTCCCTTTATAAAGGTAAGGGTTACAAATCTGAATTGTCTGACTATAGAAGCGTTAGCTTTCTTGAAGCATTGGGAAACGTTCTGTCAAGGATTCTGTAGAATATACTGATGATATGGAGTTGTCCGTTTATCATCCAAGAGAGTCAATGCGGTTTTAGACATGGCCGCGGCGCAATGGACAATATATTTTATGCTCGTCAGATTATAGAGAAATGGAAGGAGCAGCGTCTATTATTTTACCAGGTCTTTATAGATCTGACAAAGTCTTTGATACCATCAAGTGCGGTGCACTTTGGACGGTTCTTTGGAAACGAGGCCGTCCTGCTAGTTTTTGTAGGGATGCTTTAGCAGTTACATGACAATCCAAGTGAACTTTAATTGTTCACTTTCTGATCCAATATCAGTTGATGAAAGTGTAAAACAAGGTGATATCCCTGCTCCAACATTTTTCTCCATATATTTTGCAGTGAAGTTGGTGCATGTTTTTTTTTAAATTGCCATACATTCGGTTTCGTACATTAGGCAAAGTATTTTATGATTAGACGTCTTCGCGCAAAGTCGAAAACATTTCAGAACCTTGTTCTTGAACTTCGATATGCAGATATAATAGATCTTGTTTCACATAGAGAGCAGGACATACAATTGATTATTGACAACTTAGCCAGTGCATGTAAAACTTTTGTGCTTACAATTCGTTTAAAGAAAACATATGTTATGTATCCCTCCTGTTGACGTGACATATGTTGAACTTAACATCTTGGTTGATGAGGAGGGATTAAAGATTACGAAAAACTGTGTGTATCTTAGAAGTACGCTGAGTAGGGACTGCACATCTGATGCTAAAAAACTAACTAAATAGCGAAAGCCAGTTTTACTTTTTGCAGAACTACAGAAACATCGGACTACAGAAACATCGGACTACAGAAACATTAGACTACAGAAACATCGGACTACAGAAACATTAGACTACAGAAACATCGGACTACAGAAACATTAGACTACAGAAACATCGGACTACAGAAACATTAGACTACAGAAACATCGGACTACAGAAACATCGTACTACAGAAACATTGAACTACAGAAACATTGGACTACAGAAACATTGGACTACAGAAACATTAGACTACAGAAACATCGGACTACAGAAACATCGGACTACAGAAACATTAGACTACAGAAACATTGGACTACAGAAACATTGGACTACAGAAACATCGGACTACAGAAACATGAGACTACAGAAACATCGGACTACAGAAACATTAGACTACAGAAACATCGGACTACAGAAACATCGGACTACAGAAACATGAGACTACAGAAACATCGGACTACAGAAACATTAGACTACAGAAACATCGGACTACAGAAACATCGGACTACAGAAACATCGTACTACAGAAACATTGAACTACAGAAACATTGGACTACAGAAACATTGGACTACAGAAACATTAGACTACAGAAACATCGGACTACAGAAACATCGGACTACAGAAACATTAGACTACAGAAACATTGGACTACAGAAACATCGGACTACAGAAACATCGGACTACAGAAACATGAGACTACAGAAACATCGGACTACAGAAACATTAGACTACAGAAACATCGGACTACAGAAACATCGGACTACAGAAACATCGGACTACAGAAACATGAGACTACAGAAACATCGGACTACAGAAACATTAGACTACAGAAACATCGGACTACAGAAACATCGGACTACAGAAACATCGTACTACAGAAACATTGAACTACAGAAACATTGGCCTACAGAAACATTGGACTACAGAAACATCGGACTACAGAAACATTAGACTACAGAAACATCGGACTACAGAAACATCGGACTACAGAAACATTAGACTACAGAAACATTGGACTACAGAAACATCGGACTACAGAAACATCGGACTACAGAAACATGAGACTACAGAAACATCGGACTACAGAAACATTAGACTACAGAAACATCGGACTACAGAAACATCGGACTACAGAAACATCGGACTACAGAAACATGAGACTACAGAAACATCGGACTACAGAAACATTAGACTACAGAAACATCGGACTACAGAAACATCGTACTACAGAAACATTGAACTACAGAAACATTGGACTACAGAAACATTGGACTACAGAAACATTGGACTACAGAAATATCGGACTACAGAAACATTGGACTACAGAAACATTGGACTACAGAAACATTGGACTACAGAAACATTCGACTACAGAAACATTGGACTACATAAAAATCGGACTACAGAAACATCGGACTACAGAAACATCGGACTACAGAAACATTGAACTACAGAAACATTTGACTACAGAAACATTGGACTACAGAAACATCAGATCGGATCAAAGACAAAGATTAGTGTCTATGACGGATGCGATATCATTACTCTGCTATTTTGACAGCATATAGAAAAAACCTCGGGCTACTAGAAAAAATAATTAAAGTTGTATTCGGAGAATACAAAATATAAACTGGTAATTTCCCCACCACTTGAACCATCAAATAGCACCAGTATAGAGATTAAAACATTCAAAATCAGAGGCGCTAGACTGGATACCTGGTTAGGATGGAGGACATAAAACTCTGTAAACAGCTGTTTTATGGTGAGATAGATAAAAATAAAAAGAGACCACAACATAAACCAAGAAAAAAGTTTTAGGATGCCCTGAAAAACAAGTGTAAACTATTTAACATGGCTGTAAATAACTGGAAAGCACAATTTGAAGACCAACTACTATGGAGGAAATATGTCAGATGTAAGGATTTTGATGTGACTTGTAAATTATGCTGTCTTAAAGCGTGTTTCAAGAAAGCAAGATTCAAGTATAGTGTCAGGGAATATATATCAGGAAACGAAGTGCACTGTATGTGATAGGTTTCTCATCTCAAAAGTAGGATTTTGGATCATGGAACCAAAGACACGGTCAGCGGTTTTATGAGGAAGCTCTACTAGCAGGATCTATAGTGCCAAGTTGTTATAATTGTAGTTTAGTTTGAAAATCTTAAAGTGGCTTGACAAGACATTCGAAGATTAACATTAAAGGTTACTTGCAAACACGCTTATCAGACGTTATATATGTAAACCTCCATATAAGAATGAAGCTGGGTTTGGGAACTCCTTACGTGAGCACGGCTGCACAACAACTAATTGAAGCGATGGTAAACTGCTGTCAAGAAAAAAGCAATCGTCGTGACAAATAAAAGGATGTTGCGTGGGCTTTATCAAGAGAAAAGGCTAAAAGTGGCCAAAAACGACTGTGTTTTAGGCCTTTTCTTTTTCCATTTAAACTCTTATATATGTATATATTGTACATATGTATTGTATCTATATGTTAAATATGAAAATATAGTTTAGATATACCATATATATGATATATATTGTATACATCTACGATATATATATATATACTATCCGTATATAATGTATATATGTGTGTATATATATGTATATATATATATATATATATATATATATATATTATGTGATCTTTCCTTTTATTTGAATCTTTCCTCCTATTTTCATACTATGTTTTATTTTTTCTTTATGTATTAATTTTTCTGTTATCAATTCATTTCTCATTTCTTCTCCCATGAGTATTCAGTAAAGTTCGATCTAATCTTCACTTCTTTTTATTCAGCTGCTTAAACACCGATACCAATCGGACTTGATCATGCTGATAATTTCCCCTTTTTCCTGCACGATTTCTACCGTTCCACTGACTAAATGTCGATTTACAATATGAAAAAGAAGTCAAGACGCCATGATATGATCTGGGGAATAGATAGCGTCATCGGATGGCATGCGCTTCATTTAGTCTTTTTTGTAGTGTGCAGGAGCCGAACACATTAATATCACTTTGGCGTAGGCCCCGAAATCAATATTTAGCAAGGTCACAAATCCTTCGAGAACACAAATATACACGCAATTATCGAAAATATTACGACCTTCAAGAATAAATAAATGCGCGTTAAATCATAATTTAAAATATCATTGTAGCATATAGCGGCAGGGGTAAGACGAGATATCGTAGTGATGTCATGGCGAAAGGTAACTTACACGTTGGATCTCTTTTCAGGCCGCCATCATATAAGACAGACGTATACAGGAAGCTATCGTTGTGAGCATCTCCGGAAGATTGTATAGGGCACAAATTTAACCGATTGTACTTAGAATTGTTTCTCATATTCGCTAGGCTAAACATAAATAATGTTTCGGAATTTAGATGACGATTGATAATTTGTATATTGTGTGTCATTCGTACTATGGATCTCATATGTTATATTATCATCACAACGTTTCCACCGCTGTAACCCCCAGCCTTCTTCAGATGTATCTCTTCGAACTCGGGAATATTTCTATCGAACTCGGGAATATATACGAGTATTCGATTCAATCAACAATACTCTTTTACCGGGTAGAATTTTTGTATAATTCGTAATTTATTCTTAGTATTACCCACACTGAGTATTACACCCTCAATACCAAGAAGACTGTCGCTTAGGACTGTGTATACTTAGTAATGTATCCCTTACGCCCGGGTCCTTGCATATAATCCAAATAATCCAAATAAATGAGTCAAACCGTCATCATGCTAATATAAGATCTTCTTCGCAGACTAAGCGCGTAGTGTACACAAAAATGACACACTGATGAACACATGATTTTAATTAAAAAGGAAGACATCGACGGCCGATAGAATAGCTGCAATATCCGCCCCTACCACATTTTGTTAATATGTAAAAGGGCTGTTTTATTTTTTTTTAAATATGCATATTTAAGAGGTAAATATTCGAAGATGAATATGTCAAAAAACATAGGAATTTTGTGTCCAATCACTGAATTGTAGACCCTAATTCGGACCCATACTTTAAATACCTTTTTATGGGGTCCATTTAAAAAGTATAATATGTCTAAAACATTAATGGGGGTCGAAGATTAATTAAAATGTTAAGATGTGTCTCGAATGATTGATCCTACGGGCCTATCGATTTTTCTTAAACTGATATTCCTTAAATATCCAAGCGAATGGAATATATATATTCTACAAAATGCTCATGTACAATTGTCTAATAAGGTTCTGTAGACCACTAGACTTTAAAAACACACCAAAACAGCATTTTTGCCAGTCAATATTCATTGAAGTATGTACGTAAAGCATAAATAGCTCTCAAATGTACATTTGCAGAAATGTTATTCTTTTCAGGATGTCGTTGCCTTAAAGGGTCAAAATAAATAACACGAATAGAAGGTGATTTATAAGAAATTGTATTAAAATAGTACAAAAGTAATGGGTGACAGAGGATGTTTCCTTTCTTCCCGCCTCAACTGATTGGACAAAACAAGTCAAGTAGCGTACATAGCTGGACGGAATAGGGTGGATAACCAAAAAACACAGGAAAGTGAAGATTATTTTTCTTTGGAAAAATATAGACACTCAATTTTAAACCCTTCCTAACATATAATTCTCTAATAAGATGAAATAGGAAAACTACTAGACTTTTAACCCACCCACACCATCCTTTTTGGCTTAATATACGTAAAGCAAATATGGCTATAGCAAATACATTTAGAGAAATGTTATTTCTTTTCAGGATATTGTGGTCTTAAAGGATCGAACGAAATAACACAAACAGAAAGATAATTAACAAGAAATTTTATTAACAGAAAATACAGAAGTAATGGGTTGACAGAGGCTGTTTCCTTACTTCCCGCTTCTATTCATTAGACAAAACGAGTCAGGAAGAATACATACAGTGATGGAATATGGTATGGCACCAAAACAGGAGAAGTAGAAGATGATTTTTTTTTGGTAAAAATATATACACTAAAATTTAAACCCTTCCTCATCCAAAATTAAACACTTTTTCATAGTTTTCGAGAGTCAGAAACTTGGTAAAGTCAGATCGCCCCGAATAACATTAAAGTCAGGAGTAAATATTAAGATCTGTCGTCCTCTGATAGTCTCTGCATCTGTGTGTGGCGAGCAATGACGTGTTATGGGGTAATGATGAGGATGTTACGACTGTGGAGGTGCAACTGTCAGTTCTTTGCATTGTAACCGTTCAGGCCTTGTTCTATGGGGTTATGGTAACATTTGGAATTCCTCACGTATACTGAATAGTTACAACGGACAAAAATGGTCGACAAGACGACATACTTTTAGTTTGGAACAATCTATTTTAAAATGCGTTAGTCTGAATTGTTTATTTTAGCGACATAAAATTAACAACATACTATATTTGCTGATCAGACGATCTCATTTATTTTAAATGTGTGTGAAAGGGGATAACTTACGTACGAACATGACGTGACTTAGCATATTATTATAACATAATACGATACAATGCATTCCAATTTAAATTATACAAGCATAATGCACCAAACAATCCTAAAGTACATACTGTGCAGAAGTCCGATTCTCTGGTGAACAAAATCATCATAATGACCACCATACACACTAACACTAATACCCTTTCTCTTATAAACTTTTGATTAGTCTTCGAACACCAATATAACTAACACTTTCTAGAATCGAAGATACGTCGACTATCATTTAATAAACGTTTGTCAAAAACTACTGATGTGTCATTACTAAATAACCAATGTGTTTTTTTCGGTTGAACTCATATTTTGTTACAAATAATTTGGAACAAAAAATTCGATCATTTAATTTTTTTTTAATCGATAAGTCTTACATATGATACACTAATGTCTTGTACAAGAGGGTTGAGGCTTTCAGTGCTGGCGTTCCGTGAAAACGGCTGAGGGTCAGCGACGCCATAGCAACCAACGCCGGAGATATGAGACAGGGGTGTTAGAGGAAGTGTACGAGAACGAGAGCGATAGTAGTGTTAGAAAAGAGAATTAGGACACACTTTGCGTCATTGCAACAGCCGTCTACCATTAGTTTCACAATTATAACGGTCGTTGGTTTTTGCTAAAGATTCCAGCAATCAACGTGCTCTATCAGTGGAGGTCTGGCTGGTCTTTTGTTCACATCTCAGTCTTTTCATCCTTCTAAACCCTTCATGAATATTTTGTGCGGTACTAACCGATGTTTGTGTGACTGCATTGTTCATTAACTGTGCTTCCAATCACGATCAACCGGTTCATAGCGGCGAGGGGATATAAAATGCAACCCATTTAATCGTTAACATCTTATTCATAATCCTTTCTGCAATCCATGTATATTTGGTTGACAAATATACTTAAGTCTATACCTGACTTGTCCACCAAGTTTCTGTCATTAATGTCCAACAGTCTTTTTTTATTGACGCTTAATAATAATCACACCTGAATACGGCGTCTAAAAATTTTAGTAACTTTCACACACTCCTCTGTTGGCGCTACCCTGGTTTTTACTGTGATGGCTATCATCAGCTCAAGAATTGTATGGGGATTGTTTTGATATACATAATCTGTAAGATAACCTCATAGATAAAAATCGGAGGGGGGTAGAGTAAACCCGGTATGTATAACTTTCACCCTGACAAGAAAGTAAGCAAACAAAATTATACAAGTTTCATTTTAGAATACTGCCTGGTAATCTACAACGTGTGCCCCATATGCTTAGTGTGTTAGGTAGAAATAGGTACGTTGTTAATATATATCTGATTATTTTAATTCCAAGGACAGCGTTCACACGCATACAGGATATTGGGGGCATGGTGTCAGTGAGTATACACTCAAATATCACCTCAACCTGGTAGACAGAACCGGACGTGACGTCATATCGCTACAAAGATGGGAGTTATAACAGAGTAGGCAATCGTTTGGAGCTTTTTTAGGCGAACAGCACAAGTAGAGAATGTTTTAGAATCAACGGTAAATTGAGGGGAAACGGGCACAAAGTCCGTGGTCGAAGCACATCCGCACCACTGGTAAAAGATAAGACTATGAAGACAGTCAAATAAAAGGTTATTTCTACAAACTTTTCTGTTTTTCTGTTGTCGTGTCCAACTTTAATTTTAGCGATAATTTACCACTGAAGTCGATCGTAGAATAACTGCATCAGTCACGAAGTATTTCTATAGTTTAACTTGCGAGACACGAATTGGTTTTGAATATCTACGTATTTTATTTGGTTGTAACTTGTGAGACATTAGATCTCCTCTAAGAGGGGAGGTGATGTAATAAGTTGATAATACCGTTCCGAGTTCGTAACTCATGTGACGAGTCTTTAGATTGTTTTTTTTTGTATTCATAGAACATGCTGAAAATTATTACAACACTTGAACCTCATCAAAGAATCCGTTTGACAATTCAGACAATTAAAATATCTAATAGATGGTCAGCTTTTTTATCTTCTACTAATACAATATAAACTGTCACTACCTTTTCACGGCACTCGAGCATGCAGCTTGACATGTCCGGGGAGGTGAATGTATGGACACTGAGCAATGCTAAAAAAACAGAGTGTTAATAAGCAGATGAGCTACATAGGTACCTACGGCTGTGCACATTGGGTTTACTTTCGGCAGATTCATAATTCTCGCTTTCCTCCTATGTTGTATTTTAGTCCTTACGTTCTATGATCAATGTTTCTGACGAAAAAAACGAATGGCTTTTTTTTAATCCGTTGTTGTTTTGATTGCTTGGTATTTACAGATTTTCAATCTTCACACAGTATTTATCATGGTTCAATTGTCAATGTATACATCTCATTATCCTCGAGTGTGTTTGACCTTGATAAATGGTGACTGATTAGTTAGAAAGAAAAAAAGCTGTGATGAGATGATTACTTCCGAACGCCATTGTATCGAAGCTTCTTGGGCTTTTGGCTTGGAGCAAAGTGTAGTATTTGTTCTGACACCTTATATTTTTTGTCCTTAGACAGTGATGGTGCAATCCTTCTAGACTGGGGCAATTCCTAATGTTATCTTAATCTAGAGTACTTTTATGGGGAAATGGATTAAAAATCGACTTTGCGTCTAACGTTGCCGTTGTGGAGAGTCAATTAAATAGGGACATCGCATCGAAGCAACGATTTCGCTTAAACGATACGATTCAGATCGCCCGTAAACTAACGTACTTTAACCACTATTAACTGCACAAACAGGTTTTGAAATCGTGCGGTTCCAAATAATGGCGATTGCATAAAAACATTAATTAGGCTCGGTGGCAATGGAATAACGAGGGTCCATTTAATGAGTCAATTTTGTTAAGTAGAATCTGACAAGAAAAGCTGCTGCGCCCTCATTTGGCGACTGTCCCAAAAGTTCAAGGTTAAAACAGCGTGACCAATCAAATTCTTTGTAAAGCCTAGCACGGTGCCTTTGTTGGCTGTATGAATCGGCTTGTACACGATCTGCAGCGAAAGTACGCTGCTTTTTACTGCCACGCTAGATTCCCTTTATAGCGTCGCCCTTGATTTGGCCGAAGTCGGGAGAGGGTGTGATATTATTGCCGAAGTAGGGGATACTCTACAAACGAGCCAAAAGGACCATTGGTCAATGAATTGGTGAACAAAAGCGGTTTTAGGATACGGCTGCAGGTAATGATGGCATGTGAATAGACACTCTCCTGCAACTTTTGAAATTTGACGTCGAGGCTTTGTTGTTCGGTGGCATGGTTTTCCTGAAGATGACTCTGAGAGTCATGCAAATGGATTAAAAGTTCATTGAATGCTAAGAATTGTTGCAAATCAGCATAAAGATAATAAAGTAATGATTCGTTCCCCCCTTTCTTTCTTTGTATGTTTTTTTTTGTGTTCGTCAAAAGCATTTCGTCTTAGAATAGCAAACAGTATTTCTTTTAAGTGGCTTGCCTTGATTGTTTCAATTGAAATAAGAAATCAAATTAGCTGATCCACTCCACATCACGTGTATTTGAGCAACACTATGATTTTCTAATTACTACAACCAACGCTTCCAAGTAGACACAATGGATGGTTGAACACAGCATGAAATAGTGAGTGTCACAATTAAATATAATATCTATCCCACAAATATAATAAAATTTAACAACATGTACTTCTGTTATAGACTAAAAAATGAATGGTAGAAATCTAACAAGTATTGGTGGCATAATATTTTCGGAAAGTAAACAATATTTATTATAGTGTATTTTAGGTGGACTTGGATTATAGCCTACACTGTTTTATTTCCCTAAAAAACATACTAGCAAAAATTATAATTTCGTCTTATATATATATATATATATATATATATATATATATATATATATATATATATATATATATATATATATTATTCAGATAATTCAATATTTACAATGCCTTGCATTATTAGACGGCAATGAATAGAGTTTTGAAAATGAAACGAAAATATAACCGCTAACGCCATCCGATTTTTCGCATATTGATACCCCGTATATTATTGAATGATGTCGAAGATAGTTTGAAATATTGAATTATCACAATGAAACTATTATAAAAACAAGTTCGATTGTTCAATGCAAGGTGTACGCGGTAACAACATGTTTATTTTTCTTCCTTTAAGCGAAGGCTTTTCAAAGATTAGAATCTTATCATCAGAGGAATTACATAGATGGATAAGTTGGCAGTGGAAAAGCTCAAATTCAAAATTTGAAAAAATATTAAGTAATGGAGAGTAAGAGTATGAGTGTAAAAAAATATGGGGTCTGTCCAGTTGGTGAATGTCCGTTGATAAGGTGTCCGGTGAAAGGAGATTTAAAGATGGAAAAATAAGGGGTTTCGTGAAGGCAGCGTTGAAAATGTTTAAACGAAGAAAAAAGAAAAGAAAAAAGGGAATTGTGGCTTTCATAAGTACATATATTTGTCGAAATTCTCGACTTTAAAAATAAATTATTTTATTCATTTAAATATATATATTTATATATATATACATTATTTTTTTTAATTTCTATAATATATATGTATTTGTGTATGTGCATACATATATATATATATATATATATATATATATATATATATATATATATAGAGAGAGAGAGAGAGAGAGAGAGAGAGAGAGAGAGAGAGAGAGAGAGAGAGAGTAACGCGACATTTTTATTTTGTATGTAATCGTTCGCTCAGGTTCCATTAGCATTTGTTTAGTCCCACAACTTGGCGTACATCCGAATGTTTTTAAATTAACAAACCGTATTTCAAATAATGTTGTAATAATAAATACTAGCGGGACCCTGTGGAAATTCCACAGTGTTTTCTACATCAATCTGTATAATTTACTGTTAATAATATTATCTGGTGGCTAGAAATATGCAAATATTTTACTCACAAAAATTTTGCGTGACGGAATGGAAGTATATATATTTATTTATATTACTCGGTTGCCGAGACAAAAGCTGTCTCTTCACTAAATCTTCTTAAATAGGAGTGTCAGATCGTGACACACAAAATAAATAACACACACTCTATCGTATTAATATATATAAATAATAATAATAAGAAGAAGAAGAATAATAAGAAGAAGAATAAGAAGAATAAGAATAAGAAGAAGAATAAGAATAAGAATAGGAATAGGAAGAGGAAGAGGAAGAAGAAGAATAAGAAGAATAAGAAGAAGAATAAGAATAAGAATAGGAATAAGAAGAGGAAGAGGAAGAAGAAGAAGAAGAAGAAGAAGAAGAAGAAATTTTAAATATTAAAAAATAAAATAAATAAATAAATAAATAAATAAATACCGTAAGCCTGAAACCGGCACATTTGGTAAGCGTTTCCGCTAATGAAACGGGATACCAGAGTTCTATCCTCGGTTGAGTCATAGCAAAGACTAAAACAAACATTGCTAAAAATCTCAGTATTATAAGGTCAGGATCAAGGACAATGAAGCAGTCCTGGGAAAAGAGTGGAACCCTCCCCTACATCTCGGGTTAGCCGCTAATGTAAAGAGATCCTCTACTGTAATCGGACAATTTAGCCTTTTATAAAGTCTGAAATTAGCGACCACCTCACCTAAAATAAGCGAACGCCATTTTTGTTTGACGAATTTGACAATATAACTAAATAACTATTTGAAATTAAAAAAAATAATTTCTCAGATGTTAACTATACAATATCATTGCCCTTGTCTTATTTTTACGTCTCTATTTGGTACTTTGTTACATGGGGACCCGGGCTAACTTTGACCCTGACCCTAACTTAAACCCTAACCCCCAATGACCCTGAACTTTATAGGTAACCCTACCCCCCCCCCCCGACCCTAACCTAACGACGGGGTCAAAGTTAGCGCGGGTCCCAATCTAACAAAGCACCATCTATTTGTTAGTAAGTTACGCTTGTTTTATTATGAGCACCCCCCGGATAAGAGTGAAATATTTTTAAAAAAATAATAATTTGCATTCAAATAACGCGTGTACGATGGACACTCTACTAAAAAGGGTTGATATACCGTAAAAAGTGGCAGGCTTCCGAAAGAAAACGAAATTATACTTGTTACTTTTTTTTTCGATTAGATTTTCTTTTTTTATTTTGCTTTGAATCACGACTTTCCTCACTTTCGTTTTTGTTAATTTTTTTTTTAACTTTTTGCGATTTATTTATTTGTTTTTATTGCGTTTTCAGTTTTCAATAACGTTTATTCTCTCTCTCTCTCTCTTTCTCTATCTTCTCCCTCTATCTCTCTCTTACGAACACAAAACTTTCTCTTTCTTTCGTACGCGCTCTCTATGTTTCACTGAAGAAAAAAAAAGAAATTCCACAGTGTTTTCTACATCAATCTGTATAATTTACTGTTAATAATATTATCCGGTGGCTAGAAATATGCACATATCTTACTCACCAAAATTTTGCGTGACGGGATGGAAGTATATATATTTATTATATTACTCGGTTGTCGGGGTAAAAGCTGTCTCTTCAGCAATCACTATCGGTCGCGACTCCCCTCCCCCGTTGTCAGGGGCAAAAGTAAATACTAAATCTTATTAAATGGGAGTGTCAGATCGTGACACAAAATAAGAAACTTAACTTCTCAGATGTTAACTATACAATATCATTGTCATTGTCTTATTTTTTACGTCTCTATTTGGTAGTTTGTTACATTGGGACCTGGGCTAACTTTGGCCCTGACCCTAACTTTAACCCTTATTTATTTGTTTTTATTTCGTGTTCACTCTTTCTCTATTCCCCCCACCCTCTCTTACGAACACACACTCTCTCTTTCTTTCGACCACGCTCTCGGTGTTTCACTGAGAAAAAAAACAAAACAAAACAAACATTGCTTATTGTCCGTTCAAAACATTTAAAAAATAAATACTGGTCCCTTACCCTTCAAAAATAATAAATAAATGTTTTAACACTTTAAGAAGTGGTGCAAATAAAAAATAAATACTTAGTTCAAACTATCATTGAAAAAAAAACATTGCTTAACGTCCGTTCAAAAAACAACAACAATAACAAAAAATAATAGACATGCCCTAAAAACGTCAAAATAAAAAACAAGAAATAGTTTTAAGTTTTAAGCAACACAAAAAAGTACTTTTTGACCAGGTGATTAAAAAAAATGTATTATTTCTTCCCCTTCCGCTCGAAATGTAGCAAAAAAAATCTTAGCGGTTGGTTGGGATGGAACTATAAACCAGTCGGGCCAAAGACAAAAATACTACGTCGCTTATCGTTACGCTAAAGGGAAAGAATTAAAACATCATGCAGAAATTAGGCTAATTAAATGTTGCCAATAATCTAGGTGCGGCACGCATGCGCAGAGCGTTTGCCGGAAGCGTGACACACGTACGTACACCTTAGCGTATTAATATATACATTTCATCCTTATTTCTATTATATTTTAGGCTACTATAAACATAAAGAACATAGTACTGGAGTTTGCCATCGATTTTCCAAACTCCTTCGATTAATATATATGTCTTTCCCCCCTCTCTCTCTGTTTATATATATATATATATATATATATATATATATATATATATATATATATATATATATACATGTATATATATATATATATATATATATATATATATATATATATATATATATATATAAAAATAGTAACTATGTTTGTGTATGTGTCCGCCTGATCTGTGTGTCTTATGTTCACCCAAACCGCTGGACAGAATTGCTTGAAAATTGGACTACTGGCCTCTCAGTGAATGTCATGGGATATATAAGAAATATATCACTTCAACGTTGGGGGTTAACGACCCCCCCCCCCAACTGAAAACTGTTTCGCTTAGATTCAAATGAAATTTTAACCATTGGTAAATAACCAAAAATGATGTATATACCCAACATTTTAGCACATTTTTTCATGATATTACGAGGGGCCCGGGAGCACAATCCCCTCCCCCCACACACACTGAAATTTTAATCATAGGTCAACCGAAAATTCAAATAGGTCCAATTTCAATTAAATGTATGTCTTATTTAATACATATTAAACAATGATGATTTACATAATATATATATATGTGTGTATATATATATATATATATATATATATATATATATATATATATATAAGTTGGCTTCGCCAACTAGCTCTCGTTTCACATTTACATATATATATATATATATATATATATATATATATATATATATATATATATATATATGTGTGTGTGTGTGTGAAACGGGAGCTAGCGGGCGGAGCCAACTTATATATATATATATATATATATATATATATATATATATATATATATATATATATATATATATATATACATATATATATATATATATACATATATATATATATATATATATATTGTATGTAGTTTAATTTTCTGGGTTTAAGCTCAGTATATATTAATATTTATCTCTAGAATATGTATGAATAAAGAATAGAAAATTCGATGCTAGTGACAATGTCTTTATTCATTATTAAAGGGATCCACTTCTTACAGTCCGTTTCATAATCACTCAGACAAACAAAATACAGAGTTATGTTTTGGATTATCAATACAGAAACGTTAAACAGTAAAACTCTCATCATTAAAACATTAATATACGCAGGTTTATTAGGACATAAGTTGCTGTTTACGTTCATAAATCGGCGCCATTTTTAAAACTTACAGAGCTAGCAAGCTTTTTTTTATAAAGATATTATTCTAAAGTAGATTGTGAAAAAAATCGAATAAATTTAAATAAAAGAAAATGAAAGTGTAAAATTAAAATAAAAATGTAAAAGTAAAGAGAAAAAAAAGAAAGAAAAAAATTGAAAGAAAAAAAAATATATATAGATAATAATTTCAAAACCAAACCACACATTACGAAGTCTAATAAGTACAGCAAACGACAGCATAAGGAGTGCAAGCTGACCCAGCTCATAAAATAACTTTGCTCAACCGTTACCTAGACGTCGAATACATATTGCTTTAATGTACTTTTTGTAGAATCCATACAACGTGCCCGTAATTTCACCTTCTAACGTTTCAGATATGCAGCCTTTTAATTTTACATTAACATTCCTTTCCAAACATCCGAGAATATGAGTTTACATTGGCAAAATGAAAAAAGGGAAAAATGTAAAAAAAAATAGACCAAAATTAAAAATTTGAAATAAAATCATGAGTGATCGTTATAATGTTTCGGACGCTGTCTGGAAAATTCGCAAAATTCGCAAAATGTAAAAATTGTACCAAGTGCACTGCACAACATGGCTGACAACTTCCAAGAAAACTTTGGAATGTGCATTCAATATATAATTCCGTGATTCTCAACTAAGAGCATATGGCAAACCATTTCAATCTCTCAGGAATTATTTAGTTATTAGTGTACACACTGCGTCTAAAAAAAACGAAAAATTAGTTTATGCTCCGCAAGTGTTCGCACTAATATTTATCTAAAATCATAGAATTACGTCAGTAATTTCATACTTTTATATATAGATTATTTTTATTATTTCTGATGACCTAAAGAAAACAAAAAACACCTACCATTGACATTTTATTTCGAGTAAAGAATTTCCTTCCGAATTCATGTCAGACAGTGTCGGCTGTTTGATTTGTTATTTACTTGAAATGGTTTCGTTCGGAAACTAGAAAAAGCTATGTTTTTATTCGCTCACTTTTGTGTGGCAAGACAGATATATTATATTTATTCATATAAAAATATACAATAAAATGCACATTGGTCTTTATTATAGAGTGAATACGGTTATTTGAACAGTGTTGCTTTTACAGCTATTAAGTTTAGTGTGTCACCAAAAGTCTGTTATACATTTATATATAGACGCTGAGGTGGGTTCGGAAAACTAGCTAATTGAAATGTTACAGTAACTTCGTAATACTTCCCAGGGACTTCTTACTCCTTCCTTTGTTCATTGCCAGTTGTCTCATGGGTCACTATCGGAGAATACCGACGGGTCCAATCCAGCTTATTTGCAACAACATCCAGAGTAGCCCTCGTGAGGAGCTAAATTCTCTACTATAAACTCGGGCCATATTTAACTTATCTTCAATAAGAAGGTAAATATAGTGAAACTGTACGTCCTCAACAAACACGGCAAGCAGCAAATTCCTACAGTTAAATAACTGGTGAATGCGGTTGCTGGTACACATTTTTAGCACATGTAATTGAGTGCTATTCGAAGTGGCCTTGCTGTGTGGAGAACAAAAGTCGAAATCGTGTATTGAAAATAACTTATGATCGTACGTAACAATCTATAGATCAGTGATTGTTTATTAAAATAAGGCAATAAATGAACATTGTAAAAACGCATTCATTTTAATGCAAACAAAAGCAGAGAAGATTGAATCAAACTAAGCGAATAGTGCACACACGTTGGAACCCAAATAAAGCCACGTTAACGTCACGTAAATGAATACCAAGCACTAAGACTGACAATACAAACATATAATTATATTTTTTCTGTATTAAATGCTGTTAAATACCTACTTTTCGTGTAACGTGAAATAATCATTTGAGATGAGTATTATGAAAAATAAAACTTTTCTTTTTATTAATTCCTTATAGAGTATGTTATGTTCTTATCTGTCTGATCTGTAGTCGGTATTTACCGGAAGTGATGGAGCTAGCTTCAAGTGAACTTGTAGAGAATTCATTAGAGTTCGCAAATTTAAAAGAGTCCGCGAAAATAGTTCCCGTCTATATTCGTAGGCCGTTATACGTAACGGACTCTGTAACTCATATGCAGTAACGCGAGTTGAGTAATATACAACACTTGGTTGGTGTTTTTCAGTAGTCATCAACATGGTCATCAACGTCACTTAACTTCGGTTATCTAACGCCAACCTGTGTTAACATATAGTCTGATGAATAGCCTGAATGAATAGATTCCTTCATATGTGAAGGAACTAAGAATAAAATCTAGGTGAGTGAAAAGGGTATATGCCTTTCCTCTTTGCTTCTGTTATATTTTATGTCCGCATTTATAATTTAAGATCTAACACTTGTTTTATAGGGATGTTAGGGTTCTTACAAAAGAGCAATTCTAGGATATTTATTTATTTCTATCTACGTAACTATATGTTCTTTTACTGAAACCAATCATCTTCTGTAATCATTTATTCAATGTTGTACAGTTCTAATGCTTCAGAAAGTACATGTCTCCGTATGCAATCCTCTACTTCTATAAGATCAGAACTCCTTCTAAGATGGAGTACTGCTGTCCTATGTAAGGAGGTGCTGCTCGAAGTACTCGTTCCTGCTATTGACGTAGTACAAAGACCGACTTCGTATTCTGGTAGGGGATGATCCCTTCTCATCCTTGCAGCCTTTTTCACACAGAATATATTTTGCTAGCCATTCTCTACTGCATTATGTTCATGGTAGGTACTCCAATGAGTTCCAATATCTAGTCTAACTCTGTAAAAGATTCGCAGCAAGAACTCGGCTTATTACCACAACAGCAACCAACTTTCCTTTTTCCTTGCTCTGTGCCAAAAACACAAAGGAGCTTCCATGAACAAAGTTTGTTTCCTATAACATCTCATCTGTGGAATAAGATACCACGATTCTGCTTTCTAATCGATTACAGAATGGTCGTCTTCAAGTCTTATGTAAACAAATACTTGTCAAGCCGTCCTTTTGGAATATAAAGATCTCTGGTATAATGTTCTACTCATTCAACTTATGTAAAAAAAGGATAGAAAAATGAATTTTCTTGTCTTTAGTATAAGTTATTTGTTATCTATTTGTTTTCTCGTCCCTTTTCTTTTGTTAGCTGCACTGCACAATCGTCCTATTTTCCATACTGAAGGATCCCATTAATTATTTCTCAATTCATTTCCTGTCCTCAGACTTGTCGCTTGTAAAATAGTTTCATCTATATGTTCTAACCTATATTCCAATTCCTGTGTCAAACTACTGGTTCCCATAATAATCAGAAATCTATACCAGACCAAATTTAAGAAATATGGTATCAAAGTAAACATATATTTTTCCTTTGGTGTGTAGAATATTAATATATTTGTAAGATACGTCTACACATAAACGTTCCTACTTTTAGAAAGAAAACTTAGAGAATTTACATTTAATCTACAAGTGTTTTACGATGTAAATTTTACTGGGAGAAAACAATGCAAGTGTTCCCGAATCTCTAACTGCACCTCTAAGGAGGCTAGAGTGGAATAATTCTCTTAAAATTTCAAATATATCGATTTTTTCTGAAGAAGATAATGGAAGTGTACCTAAATCTCTAACTTACTCTCTATATGCCGAATATCGACGTGCATTTACCTCTAAGTGACTCATGGAAGAAAAACACTTCTCTTAAAACTGCAAATACATATATCTGATTTTAAAGAAATTTAAACCATATGTATCAGATTCAAATTCAAAGAGTTTTTAAAACATTTCTGTTTCTTTCAACTATATTAGAGCGCGAAACGACAGGAGCGGGCAGTAAAAATAAACAAAGAAAGTAATATGGTGTCATTAGAATATATACGAGAACACATATATAGTAGTGATCATCATTCAATCTCGATCAACGTCTGGTCTCCCTGCTGGTATACTATAGTCAAATAAAAAATAGAATTGTATCGAACAATTTTTCCTCCTTTTGGCACAGAAAATTCCTGAACAATTAAATTAAAATCAAGTTTTCCCAAACTGTCCCTTTTCTTTTGATTCTGTGTCTAATTCTTTTGCATGCCACCCTTTTCTCGGGCGATCCCCTTATCCGCTCTATCCCCCCTGTGACCCACCCAATTTTGGCCAACCCTGAAGTAGTCTACCCTCATCCGCGTTCAATCCTACTGTTCCGCACACTTATGCACCCCATCCTTCTGCGCTCAGCATTATACGCCCACTTTCTACCTTAGATCTTTCTGCGCATCTTTCTGCGCATCTTAGTTCACCGCAACCTTGTATTTCCCACCTTTCTTCTCCCACACTTATCGGTCCTATCTGAAGTCCACCTTTCTCTGCTCCACGCTTTTATGTCCAACCCTGCTCACTCAATTGTGTTCCTCTTTTTGCGTTTCACCTTTATGTGTCCAACTCTTCTGTAAACTATTTATCTGCAACCCACTTTTCTCTTCCCTATACCTATGATCCGCAACCGTTTATATTCCACACTAGTGTGGCCCACCCTCTCGTGCCTTATACCTGTACGGTGCACTCTTTTGTTTCCCACCTTTCTGCGCCCACCACCTCTTTGTCTAACCTGTCGGTATCTTACCTTTCTGTGACCACTTCTTTTGTGCCCCACTATTCGGTGTCCCACCTCTCGGCGTCCCACACTTCTAAGCCCCACTTTCTTCGCCGGGCTTTACTGTGCCCCCAAGTTTCTGCGCCTAACTATCCTTTGCCTAACCCTTTTTGTGTGCAACGTTTGTACAATTCACCTTTCTTTATCCCACCCTTATGGGCCTCACACCTTTTTCTGTCAACCACTACGTAACCAACCTCTGATATAACTTTAAAACAAACAAACCTATTGACAAATTTTCTTAATCGAAAATTTTTAATTCATGAAAATCCAACTTACCAAACTGAATTTTCTTGTAAATTATTGATTGATGAAAACAAGATCAACCCAATAAAAAATTAAATAAATAATATTAAATTATTCGCGCCTCTCCAAATCGTTGATTCAGGGAAGGTTTCTCGTTTATCCTATGGATACCTGACCCCGTGTAGAATATTCTATTGAAGGTGTAATTATAGTCTTATATATTCTCATAATATTTGAATGCTTTGAAATAAGATTTTCGCAATTGTACAGTATATTCAACTAGTAAAAAAGAAGGAAAACAAAGAGACAACAAGTAAATGTTACTAAATGCAAGAACATTTATTTTACTACTCACCTGTATAATTTTACGTGTGTTTACTGATGGCACGATTAATTATTTATGCATTTTATCGTACCTTTATTAAGGCAAGCAAGACTGCTTTCAAACATGTACGCCTATTTTGAAACTGTAGCTATAAATACTTCTGAATGCCGAGCGTGACAAACCATGCAAAGGCAGACGATCGGCACATATTTATAAAAGAGTGTCCACCCTCCGTCAAAATCGTTGGGATAGATATGGTTTTACAATATTCGCACTAATATTCATATTTATATAAAATACCGTCTAAATAGCTGAAGATAAAAAGAAATGACAGAAAAAAGAAAACGTTTCAAATTGGAAAGTTTTAGAAAGAAAAAGAGAAACAACATATCAATCAATATAGAAATAACAAAACAAAAATAAAGTAAATGTCTCATTATAGAAATAGAGTGAAGAATTTATATCCGAATTCATTGTCAGATGTTCTATTTGCTTGAAATGGTTTCTTCTCGAAGTCTTTACACACTAATTTTTGCGTAGCGGGATGGATATTTATATAGACACAAGCAGTATTCGTATGTAGATATATTGTTGATGGAAAATAATTTAAAATATAGTTATGTTTAAAAGTTTTGCTTTGAAAGAAACGTTAAAATAAAGATTTGCAAGATGAGGTCAATTAATAAAGAGCTGTTAGCGCGGTGGTGTGTTCTATTTAAAAATCTATTTGTTTTTTAAGACAGCTCTAAAACGGCTTAACAAATAAACACGAATTTGGTTATTTTAAATCAAAAATATTTAAATGTTTAAAGCAGTATTTAAATATATTCTTAGCTGAGATAATTTCATTTTATATCGAATAAAATATATTTTTAAAATAAATTTCTTTCTCTTACGTTCTCATATATTTCATTTATTTTATGGACCTAACCGATAAATGCCCTTAGTGACATTAGATGGAATCGAAGGAAAATGTCAATGGTTTCTTTAGATCTTGTGAAAAATGTAACCTTTATAGAAAAGTACTTGAATACTGTAAGTATAGATCGATGTTCAAACAACCAAACAAACAAGCATTGGCTTTTATATAGAGAGACAAGAAATAAATTCTCATTAGTTTGCTTTTACGAAACAATGGTTTATAATATGTTTAACCCTTTTTAACTGATTCAAACAAGTGTAGACGCGCTAACAGACATACCAGATTGTTCTTTCTGCACCAGAAGTCCACATAATATCGAACGATGAAAATGAAAGAAAAAAGAAAAAAACAATTTGCTTTGAGATGGAAAATTCTAATTTTCAAAAGCTTAGATTAAAATAAATGTTATTTATTTTAACACACACATTGTTATGGTTTTCTCAAGAACAAAAAAAAATAATATGTATATATACTCATATAAAATAACGTCTCAATCGGTGAATTTAAAATAAACTTTTTTTCTCAAACTAGAAAGTTTAAAAAAAGAAAAAAATGAAAATAAGATAGACAAAACAATGCAATTGATATAGGAAAGGAGGCTAAAAAGAAAGTAAGAAAACGTCTCATTATAGAAATAGAGCGAAATATTTATTTCCGAATTCATTTCAGACAGCGAGGTTTATCTGACTGATTATTTTCATTTACACTTCCCATTAAATACTTGAAATGTTTTAGTCTGGAAGTATTTTACTCACTAACGTTTTCGTGACTGGACGGACATTTATATATATATATATATATATATATATATATATATATATATATATATATATATATATAT
>OY744541.1:72610976-72653476 GCA_963556195.1 Sepiola atlantica
ATATATATATATATTGTTCTCATTTTACTTCAGTAAGTTCTCTCAAATCAAGGGAATTCTCTAGTGACTAACACTTGATATCTATATGAGATACATAGATATCCAAGTGTTCAATAAAGATGATCTTCTACCTCTCAACCGTTCAGTTAGTAAGAAGTGAAAAACATTAATTTTCCTCTCACCAAGTAACCACTTTACTATCTTATAGTAAATCGTTCTTGTGGTCTCTTGGTACTAACGGATTCCACAACAATAATTCATTTAGTCTCGTGGAGTATCCAGCGAAGTGATGTTATTAGAGGTTACGTTACTAATGGAAGGTACACCATTCCTCGTATGAGCCAGTGTATAGCCGTGTCAAGAGATCTTATTTGGACTTCGGGTACTATGTTATTTCGAAAACTTGGACATGGTTCACTTGTATGGTTAGATATGATCATATCAGGTTGTCCTGACAAACCCTTGTTCTAAGATACCAAACACACTCGAGGATTGTGTCTAGTATTTATTTACTCCTCTCCAGGAGTTAGGCACAAGGCCAGTGTTTATCTTACTCCCACGGGTCGGGAAAGTGGGGTTTAAAAATTGTCTGGGCAGCCCCGTCGGCATTCCACGGTAGGGGCGCCTCAGACAGTAAGCAATAAACTTACTCCTCCCAAAGAGGGGAGGCAAAGCCTGGGAAGGTGGACCTCCCAGAACTGCACAGGACAGACCGATTGACCGGTGTAAATCAAGACCCGAAGGCCAAGACAACATCAGTATGGGGTGCAGTATCCATCGGAACAGATACTACACTTTGATCTTAGCCAAAAGGCCAAGAAGAAGGGGATTGTGTCTAGTAGGTAATTGATTTCACCTGTTCTATTCGATCAGCAGTAAAAATCTTTAAAGAAATTTAAATTTTTCCAAAGAAATTGAAATTTACTGAATATTTATTAATTGATATGTAATACACATTGTTAACATTTCGTGAAATTCGTGAAATTTTCATAAATACTGAATGCCACTAAAGTAAGTCCACATTTGAACCCCTTTACGCCTAGCAACTGTGTACCAAGATTCATAATGATAAGAGTGAATCATGTACATGCAAATAGATAAACATACACATACCTAACTTTATATATGTACGCTAGAAATACATATTTAGGTAAGATTGGCAGAAATAAAGGTGTACATACAATAATAGTAAATATAGACTGTGTGTATTGATGGATAGACAGGTAATTATCCCGCTTGTATGCTAACCACATAATTCGGAAAAAATTGCAAATATTTGCCGGCCTATTCGTCCTAATTAAATCAGTTTGTAGACTTTTACTCTTGTTGCCAGCATACAAGAAAAAGCAAATCAAATTATCGAATAAATACACGGCTAATTATGTGTATCGCCTGGAAATATTAAACGTTATATTGCAATCGTATCGCTTTTATCTCTATCTCTACATAGTTAGGTATGTTTAGCTGTTTTCATATTTGAGTGTACACTGTGTTTCCATAAAGCTTTTAATCATCAAGAATACTTGTTAAAATAATCATTAGTTTAGGAATAACATAGAAAAAACTTCCATTTTATTTATTCTAATATATATATATATATATATATATATATATATATAGTAATCAAGAGGATGTTAAATTCGAATGACAACTCTTTATTCATTTAAAACAATCTACTTGACGGTCCGTTACTTCAACACATGAACAACCAATATATATATATATATATATATATATATATATATATATATATATATATATATATATATATATATATATATATATATGAAGAATAATGGAAAGGAATTAGAGAAGCAAAAGCCAAATCAAATTTCAATTCAATTGCTCAGAGCAAGGTATATTCCGCAAAAAGGCAATTTATTCAAGTTAAATTTTCCTTAAGCCAGGCTTTTCAAAAATCAAAATCTTATCAGAGGAAGTAGCTGGGATAGATAAGTTTGCAAAGGCCAAGATTTAAAATTTGAAAAAGTAAAATAAAAGTTGTAGGGAAGGAAACACACGGCAAAACTCTGCCCGAATGCAAGCAAATGTCCGATTGCTAAAAAGTCCTGCTCTATCCTGGATATTGAGCTGTATACTTTTCACAATAGGTTTTACGTTTCCTAAAAGTTCGCTTTTAGTACACCACTTTATATATATATATATATATATATATATATATATATATATATATATATATATATATATATATTTGTTTATGTGTAGACGAAACCGTCTGTAACGTTATCTGGATTTTGTTTTTAATAAAGAAAAAAGTTGTCATTGGAATTTAGCATTATATTGTTCATTTGTATATGCTCTGTTGTAGAAAATAACATCAATCGAGCTGGTAACTTGAAAGTTTGATTATTGATAATGAATATATACACAAATATATATTGATACATACATATATATATATATATATTCATATATATATATATATATATAATTTTGTGCAGTAAACAGTGTTGTAAATGTTCAATTTTCAATCATTCTATGTTCACTGTGAAGCATACTCTTGAGGAGACAGAATCCGAGAGAAGATATTTCTAAATTTACAAAGAGAGATAATTGGTGCTCTTTTTAAATTACTGAAATTACTCATAACTTGGAAGAGAAATGTTAAATGTTGGCATCTATCGACCTCCCACATCAGCCTTCTACATTCCCGATGTAATGTTGTCTACAGAAGAGAACCCCTTGAAGAGGCTATGTATGTGGTAGTTACTCGTGGCGATAGACACCTGCAGGAAGAAAGGAGTTTTTTTTTACGTTGTGGTAGCCAAACGCGTTCTTGCTGTGAATGTCTTACAGGTGAGCATCTGCAATGGAAATAATATAGAACAGAGAGATGCTAGTAACACTGTAAAAAATCTGTAAAAGAAAGTACTGAAAAGAAGAAAGGCGAAGAGATTACACTTCACTAAATCACAGAGATGATGTTGACCTCTGTTGAGGCAACGAAGAGTGCTCTGAGCGGCGACTCCCCATCTTACTAGATATTTGACTCTTATATTAGCATATGATTCCATCAGAAGTCAGCTACTTTTTGAGGCTGTTGAATGGTCGAACCATTTTTTCCTGCAGTCTTAGCAATAGAAGGAAACTGTCTGATAATTTCAAAGCAAATCGAAAAGTAATTTCCAAGACGCGGTAATACTTTGGTTTTATCAGTACTGCTTTTTTTTTATTGGTAAATCAAAAAAGCAGCCAGAGAAAAAGATTTATTAGCAAACGATAACATGAACCGAAAATAATTAATCAGTATAAATTTAATATTATATATTTCTTATGCGCATGTCTTCACTACGTGTTGATTGGATGTCGTAATAAAGTGTTTATTCAGAAACAAAGCAGAAATCGAAGCAAATGTTAAATTGTATATTGATAGAGATGAAGGCCAACAGTCTGTTCAACAATAGTTTTGTTACAATAATTGTGGCAAGTTCGGGCCAGTAGGTGGCCATCCTTTGGCAGGTTTGATACTATACTGGCTAGAAGTAGTAGTTATAATATTTTTAGTGTTTTAGCCGTTTTCACGGCGTATCTCGATTAGCGTGACTTCCTTAAGAAAAAACTAGCTGGTTAAATTAAAAAACGGAAAGCCAAAAGATCTGTACGGGAACAGTCGGGGCTTTATTTAAAACAAGCTAGTGAAAAGGGGTAGAAAGATATAAAATAGTAACAATTAATTATTACACGAGTATAACATCAATTAACACATCTGATATGCTGGTATGTTATTGTATATGTCATCTAGGCTAATTTAACTAACGGTTCGCCTTCCGAATCAGACTGACGAAAACTTGCTTTTCGCGAGAACGAGTGACGTCACGGATGCCCTGTTTCCCACGCAAGGCCAGCGACGTCACAGAGCCTCTCGCAGGCGCAGACTGACCCTTGATCTGAGGTTTTGTCATACCATAACCTTGTCACGTCTGTTAGCTCTGACTGTGAGAACAGGCCCTAATCGGCACTCGACTGCACCCGCGTTAATTCGCGCAAGTTAAACCAAGTCAACAGATACGTCCATTCCCATGGGGCCATTATCCAACACAAGGTTAACTGTCTTTAAATGAAAAGCGAAGATCAACCGTCTGTAAAGCAATATTCGGGTTTGTTACTAAGGGAGTGGCGCTTCCGGGGCAAAACTAAATCATTCTTTGGAATGGTTTTACTGTATTGCCTAGTAGTAGTAGTAATAGTAGTAGTAATAGTAGTAGTAGTAATATTAGTAGTAGTATTAGTATTAGTATTAGTAGTAGTAGTAGTAGTAATTAAAATGTGGGTGAATCTACGTTGTTTCCGTAAAGCGTTTTCCTATATACTTTGTTGACACAACATACATACTAATATAATGAGATTACTCTGGAGTGATCGAAACAAAATCAAACAAGATAGAGAATAGAAATGATAAGTGGTTACCTGGTGTAGGTCAGGCATGTGATTCGGCGTCGCGTTTGGAATGCGACTGCGATTGTTCTGATTTGTTGTAAGTTTAAGGTTCGAATTTAAATTGTAAATACTTTGTTGTTGTTTTTTATTTTGAATTATGCTAATTCAGGAATGTATTAAAACAATTGCAGACGTACTTCGTCGATCGAGTAAACATTAGCGAAAACTTCACAAGGGAAGTAAGTAGAAATTTTACATTTGGCTCCCCTTGCTTAGGTTTTGGGAGTTGATCGTAACCATAAGCTAAGTGCTAAAAGGAACTTCGATATTTTACAGGCAATAATTCATGAACTGTATAAAAAAATATTTGTTTGTTTTCGATTTGTTATTTTTTATGAAACACCTTTCGATTTGGGGATCAGTAGAGAACAAGAAGACTATGTTAAAATAAATATTCCTTGATTCTGAAATTGCGCTATGTTTGAAAAAATCCATTTTAAATACTTCTGGTCATCTGTCATTTGTAATTAACTATCTATTTATTTCTATCGAACCTCTTACTTAAATGAATTTCTACTATTTTAGTATCTGTGTGACTATGCACAGAAAGAGTAATTTTCTTTTTTCAGCGTTGCTTTTTACTTGTCTTATTTTTCAATCAGATCCATAGTCCGTGTTCGTACACATTATAGACATGTATGTAAATTAGATAGCGAAATAGTTATCTCTTTATTTCTGTATTACTCATAATATAGAATTAAATAAACTTGTTATCTTTAGTTTTATGAAGAAATGTCTTAACAGATATCTCATAGTTTTCGAATTTTCGAAATTAACTATAATCGAATAAATAGTGGCATTGAGTGTGCCTCAACGGTTCATGGGCAGATTTGATTGTATGCATATTATATCATGTTATGTATCTTCCTCCCACAAGGTAAGATGTGACACAAGGTCGGGAAAGTGGGATTTGAAAAGCCAGCGCTCGAGAAGGTGAGCACTTCGGCCTAAAAAATGCCTGGCCAGCACCGTCGGCATTCCTCAGGCAGTAAGCAATAAAAGCCTGGGAAGGTGGACCTCCTAGAAGTGCACAGGACAAACCCACAGACCGGTGGAAATCAAGCCCCGAAGGGCAAGACAGTACAAGTATATGGGGTAGATCGGGTTCATTCCAGATATCCGATCAGATTCCACCATTATAAACAACTAAAACTCAGGGACCTTTCTTAGTTGTTTTCTTTGTTTGCTTGACACCGTGCACATAGATATCCATCTAGTTAGCCTTGTTTTGTATGTAGAAAACGGATTACCAAGTTGTAATCAAAATGAAAAATGTGTTTCTTTACAATTCAACACAACAAGTGTGGTCCGGGAAGAGCTATGAAAAACATATATTGAACGAGGAGACAAGATATATATATATATAGAGAGAGAGAAAGATGTATATATATAAATATATATATATGTATATATATACATATATATATATATATATATATATATATATATAGATAGATAGATAGATAGATAGATAGATAGATAGATAGATAGATAGATAGATAGATATATGAGTGGAAAGATGGATAGATAGATAGATAAATGGGTAGATAGATAGATAGGTAGATGGATAGATAGATAGATATATGAGTGGAAAGATGGATAGATAGATTGATAGATAAATGGGTAGATAGATAGATAGGTAGATAGATAGATAGATATATAGATAGATAGATAGATAGATAGATAGATGAGTGGATATATATATATATATATATATATATATATATATACAGAGAGAGAGAGAGAGATAGATAGATAGATAGATAGATAGATAGATAGATAGATAGATAGATAGATAGATAGATAGATAGATAGATAGATAGATAGATAGATAGATAGGTGGATAGATAGATGGATAGATAGATGGATAGATACATAGATAGATAGGTAGATAGATAGATAGGCATGAGTATGCCCATATAAAATATACAGAGAGATTGATGAATAATGTGGCGAATTGTTTTGGCTTAGAAGTCGATTCTACAGGAATTTGTAAACAATTCAAACGGATGTTTCCCCCTCCCCCAAGTATTTCCGTTCGTTTCCTTTGAGAATCATCCCAGAGGAAGACGGAAATTAGAATAAATAACTCCAACCGAAATAAAACGGCAAAGAGTAAAGGAAACAAGAAAAAAAACATCGGACATGTTTTTAAATGAACCCCATTTTATTTTAAATTAATTACTTTGGGGATAATTGAATGTGTTGGCCATCATAAGTTGTCATTGTCTCTGGCTCAGCGAAGACGGAGTCTATGGGCGCGGCCCTCCTATAGCTTTCGGCGTGTTTAGCCGGAGGACAGAGTGTACGGATTGATCTCAAACAATTATTGTTACCATATAATCACATCTTAAAAGTCATTCGTCTTCATCTACTTCTTCTTCTTCATCTTCTTTTTGCAACATCGTCATTTTCTTCTTCTCCTTCATCTTCTCCCTCATCTTCTTACTCCATCTTTATATTCCATCCGTTATTATTTGTAGTATTCTTGTTCTACTTCATTATCTTCCTTTTCTTCTTCATCATTTCTGGCATATTTTTTCATCGAATTTTTCATCTTCGAATATTTTATCTTATTTTTCTTATTCATCATCTTTTTTTCTTTATCTTCTTTTTCTTCTTTCCCTTCTTCTTCTTTTTCGTTTTTATCTCCTTTATATTCATCTTTTATTTTCTTTATCTTCTTCAACTTCTTCCCTTTCTTATTTTCGTTCATCTTCTTTTCTTCTTTGTATCTCTCTTCTCATCTTCTTTTACATCATCATTTGATCTTATTCATCTATTTCATCTACTTCATAATCTGATTCAACTTCATCATGCCCTTCGTATTATCATCCACCTTCTTTCTCTTCTCTTTCATTATCTAACTCTACTCCTTCTTTCTTTATTTTTGTATTCTAGATCTTAACTTACCTTTTCTCCTCTCTTTCTTCTTCTTCTTCTCCTTCTTCTTCTTCTTCTTCTTCTTTTTCTTCCTCTTCTTCTACTTTTTCTTTTCTTATTATTATTCAAAACTATTCCCTTGGTCTTGCTCTTTTTAAATGACCATCAGAATCTCACCCATAAATCTAGGGCTGGGCAGCACATAGCGAAGCCAATAATATTTATTCCATACGTGCGTTACTATTGGCAAACGAGGGTGACGTAGATAATGACGTGGACTGACAACTTTGGTGTGCCAAGTTCAAATCCAGTCGATTCCATAGAATCACTTTCGCTTAGGGATGTTGGCAACAGAATCAAGCCTGTCAACAAAGTTGTACCGTGTTGATTCATACCAATTTACTTTACTTATTGACAAACATTTCCTTAAAATGCGTTTTTCTTGTTGCTGAAATGTTTCGGAATTTGTCGATATGCGCTTGCAAATCCAATCACATTCTTCGCAAGTTACGCTAATATTCAAATATTATTGGTATTGCCTTTGTTTGAAGCTTCCACATTCTGCCAGCCTCCACATTCTTGTATTTTGACAGATGTTAAACGTTGAGGACTTTACAAATAGCTGTTTCATACTTCCGTTCGATGTGTGTTTTATGTGTTTTATGTGTTGCGTGTATTCTATGCACGTGGGTTGATCTTCCCGTCGCCGTTGTCGTCGCTATCATCCTAGCGGTGATCCCCGGTTACTTTTCGTTTGCTAATAGACAAACCACGCTGAAAAAATGTTGGTTACTTTATGAACAGTTTATTCAAAAATGCAGAACATTAAGTTTGTATGCGCGAGAGAGAGGGAGGTGCAGATATATATATATATATATATATATATATATATATATATATATATATAGAGAGAGAGAGAGAGAGAGAGAGAGAGGGGGAGGGGGTGAGAGATGAGATAAATAGATTTCACTACATCAGTCGTCCGACGCGTGCTGTCCCCGTTTGAAGCAGCACGCAAAAAAGCGTTTATTTTCTATTTCAAGTCTTGCAGGTAAAAGAAAGGGGACAACCCACCCCCTCCCCGGAAATCAAGTGGTTTGCGTAACTATTATCGGGTGCCCTTTCCGCCCCTCTATACTTTTTCATTAACACGACTGTTTCTGTTTAACACACCTTTAACAGACATATCAATGAGTTTTATCTTTCAAATATGCTTGCTGGATTTGTACGCTCGTTAGCGCTACGCAAAGTTCCCTACTATACATACTGGATACCTAAATGTTAAATACTAAACATTTCATTCGGCTGTTTTAACGAGACATTTATTCATATGAATAGATAAGCATCAACATTTATTCATATAAATAGATAAGCATCAACATGTATTCATATGAATAGATAAGCATCAACATTTATTCATATAAATAGATAAGCATCAACATGTATTCATATAAATAGATAAGCATCAACATTTATTCATATAAATAGATAAGCATCAACATGTATTCATATAAATAGATAAGCATCAACATTTATTCATATAAATAGATAAGCATCAACATGTATTCATATAAATAGATAAGCATCAACATTTATTCATATAAATAGATAAGCATCAACATGTATTCATATGAATAGATAAGCATCAACATGTATTCATATAAATAGATAAGCATCAACATGTATTCATATAAATAGATAAGCATCAACATTTATTCATATAAATAGATAAGCATAAACATGTATTCATATAAATAGATAAGCATCAACATTTATTCATATAAATAGATAAGCATCAACATGTATTCATATAAATAGATAAGCATCAACATGTATTCATATAAATAGATAAGCATCAACATGTATTCATATAAATAGATAAGCATCAACATTTATTCATATAAATAGATAAGCATCAACATGTATTCATATAAATAGATAAGCATCAACATTTATTCATATAAATAGATAAGCATCAACATGTATTCATATAAATAGATAAGCATCAACATTTATTCATATAAATAGATAAGCATACAACATTTATTCATATAAATAGATAAGCATCAACATTTATTCATATAAATAGATAAGCATCAACATTTATTCATATGAATAGATAAGCATCAACATTTATTCATATGAATAGATAAGCATCAACATGTATTCATATAAATAGATAAGCATCAACATGTATTCATATAAATAGATAAGCATCAACATGTATTCATATAAATAGATAAGCATCAACATGTATTCATATAAATAGATAAGCATCAACATTTATTCATATAAATAGATAAGCATCAACATGTATTCATATAAATAGATAAGCATCAACATTTATTCATATAAATAGATAAGCATCAACATGTATTCATATAAATAGATAAGCATCAACATTTATTCATATAAATAGATAAGCATACAACATTTATTCATATAAATAGATAAGCATCAACATTTATTCATATAAATAGATAAGCATCAACATTTATTCATATAAATAGATAAGCATCAACATTTATTCATATAAATAGATAAGCATCAACATTTATTCATATAAATAGATAAGCATCAACATTTATTCATATAAATAGATAAGCATCAACATGTATTCATATAAATAGATAAGCATCAACATTTATTCATATAAATAGATAAGCATCAACATTTATTCATATAAATAGATAAGCATCAACATTTATTCATATAAATAGATAAGCATCAACATGTATTCATATAAATAGATAAGCATCAACATTTATTCATATAAATAGATAAGCATCAACATTTATTCATATGAATAGATAAGCATCAACATTTATTCATATGAATAGATAAGCATCAACATGTATTCATATAAATAGATAAGCATCAACATGTATTCATATAAATAGATAAGCATCAACATGTATTCATATAAATAGATAAGCATCAACATGTATTCATATAAATAGATAAGCATCAACATTTATTCATATAAATAGATAAGCATCAACATGTATTCATATAAATAGATAAGCATCAACATTTATTCATATAAATAGATAAGCATCAACATGTATTCATATAAATAGATAAGCATCAACATTTATTCATATAAATAGATAAGCATCAACATTTATTCATATGAATAGATAAGCATCAACATGTATTCATATAAATAGATAAGCATCAACATTTATTCATATAAATAGATAAGCATCAACATGTATTCATATAAATAGATAAGCATCAACATTTATTCATATAAATAGATAAGCATCAACATGTATTCATATAAATAGATAAGCATCAACATTTATTCATATAAATAGATAAGCATCAACATTTATTCATATAAATAGATAAGCATCAATATTTATTCATATAAATAGATAAGCATCAACATTTATTCATATAAATAGATAAGCATCAATATTTATTCATATAAATAGATAAGCATCAACATTTATTCATATAAATAGATAAGCATCAACATTTATTCATATAAATAGATAAGCATCAACATTTATTCATATAAATAGATAAGCATCAACATGTTTTCATATAAATAGATAAACATCAACATTTATTCATATAAATAGATAAGCATAAACATGTATTCATATGAATAGATAAGCATCAACATGTATTCATATAAATAGATAAGCATCAACATGTATTCATATAAATAGATAAGCATCAACATTTATTCATATAAATAGATAAGCATCAACATTTATTCATATAAATAGATAAGCATCAACATTTATTCATATAAATAGATAAGCATCAACATTTATTCATATAAATAGATAAGCATCAACATGTATTCATATAAATAGATAAGCATCAACATGTTTTCATATAAATAGATAAGCATCAACATGTATTCATATAAATAGATAAGCATCAACATGTATTCATATAAATAGATAAGCATCAACATGTATTCATATAATTCATATAAATAGATAGTAACATTTTGTTAATTTCTATTTTCAAAAGAAAAACGCTAAGAAATAAAACAAGAAGAGAAAATACATCTGCTCTGTTCATGTTAGTGTGTCTGTGTGTGCATGTGTTTGTACTTTTACTGATCAAAAACAATAAAAATGTGGCGTCGGTCTCTAACGGGATGAAGCAAACAGACGCCCTTTCCTATTTTTCTATATGGAGTCGCTAACGAGATATATAGAGAGAGTGGGGTTCAGTCAGTACTCTTTTCTCCTTTCAGAACGAATATCTTCTCTCTATTTAGTTAAGTTTAAATCACTCCCCCTGAAAAGTAATTAGCAAATATGTTAAGAAAGGTGTAATGAGTCATTCATTTTGTATTTAATTACTTTAATTAACTACGGTTAATATTGACAAATATATTGCATATATATGGAAAAAATGAACGATAAATGTTAGAATGAATAACAGCAAACATCAATGTATTATGAACTGTTTAAAGAATAGTTACGCAAATCAGGCATAGAAAAGTTATTTGGACCTTTTATCTCTACGATATGTATACAATATTTTAAAATACTATGTTGTATTATCGATTGAAATAACAGTAACTCGCTGTTATGGTAATGTAGGGTGATCAATGAAAAAAGCTTTTGCATTTAATTATTTATATTATGTCTGGTGTGTTTGTATAGACTTTTTTTCTGTTATCATATATCGGGAAATGTCATACGATCCATTGATAATGATGTAAAGCTAACGCACATTTGATATCCTATTTTTTACTATTTTATCGATTACGTGTTCCTATGTATCTTTTCCTATCACGAGGACGTCATTTTGTGTTTGTATTTTTCATTGTGTATAACACATGGCTGCCAAGAGAAACAGAAAGGGATAATACTAAAGAAACGGTAGGATTTACATATATACATATCGATTCTTTCATAAACAATTTGTGAAAGACAAACTTTAAAGAGGGATACGTAATATGCAACCCTTTCCTGCTTTATTTTTTACAAGAATTTTACGTAGCTTATATAACTTGTCCTTGAGCCAGGTGTCTTCAAGTTTAATTGACTTTCGAAAAGCCCCCCAACGCTTATAACTGAAGAAACACGTATACCTCGGTCTCACAAAAACAAATATGATTATTAAAATAAGAATATAAAATAAATTATGACACATTTTATATTTGTTATTATTGAAAGAACAGTATGCATAAAAAGGTTAATATGATATACAAATGGTGTACAACCACAAACATAATTACTAAAGACAGAACACATTAAAGTTCTAATACAAAATGAAATGTACATGTGTTGTCAGTGGCGGAGATTAAAAATACGCATGTAAAACGTATGAATAAATATATATATATTTTTTTTTGCTGGTTGTGGCATTCTGGGAGACTAGCGACTTCCGACAGATAAGGGGCCTAACGGATAATTGGATTCGTTAGAATTCCAGTTCTCTCCATGTTCTTACAGTTTATGCATGGATAGTGCCAGTCCTTCTCGTTTTCTTTCTTCTCAGACCCTCCACACAGTTTTCTGTGGCACTGCCAAATGATGGTGCCTCTAGAATTTCCATGTGACATTGTTTATAATTATTATTATTATTATTAGTAGTAGTAGTAGTAGTAGTAGTAGTAGTAGTAGTGGTAGTAGTAGTAGTAGTTTTGTTTTTGTAACTCACAAGAAGTTCTCAAACAGGCTATCACCAGTGAGTTTTCACTGATAATAACGGATGATGTTCCCTAGAGTCTAAGCGACAAAAAATCTCCCAAGATTTACAGTACTCTCTACTTTTTTCGATAACTATTGACAATGACTTTGCGTTATCACAAAAACCGCTTACCATTGATTTTTCGCTGGCAACAGCCATTGGTCTTCGCCAAAGTCCAAGTATTCTTTGTATTCTTCGAGCGAAAGTCTACTTACTGCTCCACCTCATCGGTCTTTCCATCCTTCTTGACCTTTCACGAATAGTGTGTGTGGTATCGGTCAAAGCTGGTGCCATCCATTTATTTTTTTTTGGGGGGGGGGTTATAAAAATGATTAATATAAATATTGTTGGAGACTGTGTGACAACAAGACATGCTCAGAGTACTAGGACACTCGACCTCTCTCGATAACCGTTTAACATCGTGTTAAGTCATCACAACAGCTGTTTACCATTGGTATCATGCTGATGAAGATATTTGGTATCTCCTGAATTTAAGTTGCAATAAGACTCCACAAGATTTCGGTACTCCCAGTTCCCTTCCTGGATTGTGATATCCTACCTCGAACTTTTCATCTTCCTTGATCTTTCACGATCATTTTATGAGGTCCAAACCGAGGCTGGTGCCACCATTTATATGGGGAGACAGAAGTCAGATCATACGATTTCAGTTCCCTTTTTTAATGTTATTTTATTATTTGTTGTAGGATTTGTAATTACTCACTATGACTCTTCGCAGAAATCGTTATCAGCGATTATTTAATGACAATGACAAGCGGTGTTACTCTAAAGTAGTAACAAGTATTATTATTATCATCATTCACTACTCACTAGGAGTTATCACACAGATAATCACTAGCGATTGCTTACTTATAACAACTGGTGGTATTCCATGGAGTTTAGTGACAACAAGTCGTCCCAGATTTCCAGTACTCTCTACCTCTTTGGATAAGCATTGCAAATGGTTTTGCTTCATTGCAATAACTAATTATCATTTATTTCTCACTGGCAACAGCCATTCGCCTTCTTTGAGAATTGGGTGGCAATAAGCATCCCGAAATCCCTAATAATCCCCGAAGTATCCAGTACAACTCTGGTTAGTGCTCTCTTTCCACGGTCTTCCCATTTCCCCTGTACCTTTCACGACTATTTCCTGTTGTCTCAGCCGAGCGTAGTGCCATCAATTGAGGCGGGATGACAGATAATTGTTATTATTATTATTATTATTTGTACTCACTCGGAGTTCTCCAACAAGTCATGAACAGTGATTGCTCACTGATAATTACCGGTGGTGTTCCCTAGAGTCTGAGTGACAACAAGCCTCCCCAGATTTCCAGTACTCTAAACCTATTTCGATAAGTATTAAAAATGCCTGCGTTATCACAACATACGCTTACCATCGATTTCTCGCTGGCAAATACCTTTTGTCTTCTCTGGGATTTGGATGGCAATAAGCCAGTGGAGGTCTGGTTAGTGCTCTTCTTCCTAGGTATTTCCATTCTCCCTGACCTTTCATGATTATTATTATTATTATTATTATTATTAACTTTGGTATTAACTATAGTTTTTGATCAGACTAATTGTAGTATATTAAAAATCAATAATCTTCGTAGTAGTGACTTATGTATTATTTTACATTTAGTGTTACTAACTTATATTCCTCGGAACATTTATCGGTAATATTCCTTCATACACGTGTTGGTATTCCTATTCTACTTCGCAAAAACCCATTATTCCAGCAGAACACCTCGTGATTATTTATAGGGTTTGAGGAGGGAGTAAGTCTCTCTCGATTTCCATCATCCGGGGAAGTATCCTTGTAGCCTCCAGCAATGCTATAATCTGAGGATTCTCTAATTGAAGTCGAGTTTATAATTGATCAAATCTAAATTCCTATAAGATTGCTGGAATAATTCCAAGTGTCCCAACAATTACGGGCCGGACCTTAATTTTTCCTACTTTACCCAATCTCCTTTTTATTTCGATTATTATTATTATTATTATTATTATTATTATTATTATTATTATTATTATTATTATTATTATTATTATAATCAGTAGTAGTAAGAATAGTAGTAGTAGTAGTAGTAGTAGTAGTAGTAGTAGTAGTAGTAGTAGTAGTAGGCATGCCTGTATCTATGTCTGTTTGATATTGTGTTTGTGTTCCTTCTTTTATTTGTGAGCAACATAATACGAAGCAACTACTGAATCGGATTCCAAAACTCATGGTAGAATCTTAAGCCTTAGTAATTGAATAATATTTTACAGATATATATATATATATATATATATATATATATATATATATATATATATATATATATATATATATATATATATATAGTCTCGGAAGTGTCTCAACCATTAAAACTATATTAAAAATAATATAAAAATAATAAAATAAAAACTTGTAGTCCCAAGTCTTTCAGTGGAAAATCACTCATGTAAATCAATTTATTTTTTACAGTTATTATATTAGTGTGTTTCTAACACTATTTTAAGGGATCATCAGTTGTTTACCATGAAAAACTGTTTCGGGAATTTAAAAACAAGACAGTATTTAATTTCATGGCTTCCCAGCAGAGTTGATCAGACCCCACTTCCCTTAAAAGACAAAAACATAAACGTTCCTTATAATACATCTACGTTTTGTTCCATATAGATGTTTTGCATATATATATATATATATATATATATATATATATATATATATATATATATATATATATATATTTAACAAAAAAATATAGATTTTGTCAAATATCGAATTACATTCTGCATAACTACACTGATCTGAATGACTGGTGGGTTGTATTAAGTATATATATATATATATATATATATATATATATATATATATATATAAAACATATAAAGAATTAAGTCATTACATTTTTCGTTCCTAGAGTCCCAACAACAAATCCAAATTGGCGTACAATCGTTTCCAAAACATTTTGGAAATACTTTATTTTATTTATACTTTACAAAAATAATTTTTAAATATTGTCCAAAAGTCACTTCATCAGCGCCTGCATCGACACGTTATACAGAAACGGCCCAAAAAGAACACTCAGAAAACAAATAGCAAAACATCAGGAGAACCACGAGCTTGTAGGGCGAAAGGGCAAACAAGCAGAGTGACAGACTACAAAGCCTTCTAACCCTCATCCACTAAAATTGGTATAAGGAGTTATTAGAAATTGGGTTTTAAATATATTATAGTAAAGTACCTTAAAATTTTAAAAATAGAAATACAAAAATATATATTAAAAAAATTGTAATAGTTGAAGTTAAGATAAAAATAATATGTTTACAATGATATATGAAGAAATGTAAAGGAAATTAAACTATAGAAATAGATTAATTTAATAGTAAATAGTGCCATTAGAATAATGACAAAAACATAAGAGTATAAAAGTATAAAATATAAATAAAAATGAAAATAAAAGTAAAAATAAAAATAATTACAATATAAATAAATATATAAATGAAGGTAAAAAAAGGAAAATAAGAAAAAATACATATAAAAAGGAAAAATTAAATATAAAAAAGAAAAATTATATATAAAGAAAGAAAAATTATAAAAGGAATATATATATATATATATATATATATATATATATATATATATATATATATATAGGAAAACATAAAATATATGAATATATATATATACATATATATATACATATATATACATAAAAGAATAAAATTAACAATTAAAAATAACTAAAATAAAAATAATAATGAACATATAAAATAATATAATAATAAAAAATAATTAAAATAGAGTGAAAAAGTAAGATTAGTGAATAACAGATAATAATAAAAAATATATTAAAAAATATAGAAATCAAATTTAGATAATGAGATAGACACTATACGTATAAGTGCGAGTCTCTGTACATTTGGAACAGGAATAGAAAGGAGCCTTGAAACAGAATAGTGTGCCAGAAGCTAAGGAAACAAGAGCTCGCCAGGAAATCTGCAGGCTTCATTAATGTCCAAAATAGTGCTCTACTCAACTTGGCAGGCACTGCAACGGTGGATCCCCCGGCAGTATGACACCTGAGGTGGGAGTGGGTGTTCAACAGAGATAATTATAATGGGTGTCGACTGCCACCATTCCACCTGGTTAAATAGAAAGAATTAGAGTCAGGGTGAATTTTGGAAGTTAAATTTCTATTTTTAAAAAAGGACTGAGACCTGGTTTTATAGTCGTCGAGGATAGACAATTATATATTTTTGCCATTACCTTTAAATCAGCCTTGGAGAGATCTCCTTAATTTCAGCGAGGCCTGGATTATTTTATTTCTATTGTGTCCACTAGAAAGTTTCGTCAAACAATTCTTCCCAGTAATAGCGACTGAAAGTTGGCAGACGAATAAGTTAGTTTGGTCTCCGAATCGAAGTAGCCGGCTCTTCTCTTAGCGTTCACTAAGGTACTGGCTGGAGAAAAAAACTATTTCAGTTATTAAGTGCTTGGACAGTTTTGTTCCTATGGGGTTTAGTAATGGGGGTTAGGGTTAGGGGATTGACCATAGGCAGCCAAAACAGCAATGTATTGGGTGGGGGAGGTGTTTCACTAGCCCACCCTGATGGCTGATGGGGCTGGATATGGATATGCTAAATCAAATCAGAGGTTGGGTGTGTGTTAAACGGGTGCGTGTGGTTCTGGAGAATAACGTCTATAAATAGATTTTAACTGGGGTTGTTAGAACGCGGCTTGAATGGTGATTAAGGGATCTGATCTAGGTTATGTTCAGATCCTTCAGGCGCATATATATACACACACACATCTATATACATGGACATTCCTGTTGTTTAGTTAATTTTATTTGGAGAATTTGTTATGGCCACTTGTTGGGTTATTTAGAAGTATTAATTCTCATACACTCCAAAGTTCGTTAATATTATTTGGGGAGATGTATTAGGTTAGTATAATTCGTGTCATTTAGCTATTTATTTCACTCTAAAGTCACAATCCAAATAGTAACTGCTAAGCTAGTAATTATTAATTATATTTTAATAATTAAGAGACACTGGGCAAAGAAATAGTTATACTTGGTAAGATGGACAGCATTTGTATGATTATAAGAGTTCATGGGAATAAGTTTCGGGGGGGAAGGAAATTAGAAGGTGGCGTATATTGGGAGGGGGGGAGGTGAAGGGGAAACAGGGAGGCGGTGTTTATAATGTGGATTTATATTATAACACTTATGTATGAATTGCGTTTGAGAGGAACAGGGATCGAGTATCGAAGGGGCAAGTTATCCCCTTCATACATAGGATTATATGTGGTTGAATATTGGTCTTCTAGTAGATATTGTATGATAGGGGTCTGGTATACAATGGCAACTTATTTCCTTCATGCATATAATTATATGTAGTTGGATACTCGTCTTCTAGTAGATGTTATTGCATGGGGTAACCTTAGTTCAGCATTGTTATTGCATGGGGGTAACCTTAGTTCAGCATTGTCATTGGGATGTCTGGGGATCTTTATTAGTATCTTGTTTAGTTTTTATGTAGTGATACGCAGGGGTAGAGAGAGGGAGAGGAGTTGGGGTCGTTTAGGGCGGAGTTAGTAAATTATAATCTTTAAAAGACGTTAAAGTAGTTATATTTGTACCAAGTTCTGTGTAGACAACTCGATATTACCTCATTCTTTTTATTTAGAAAGTGTCCTTTATATTTAATGATGGCTAAGGCTTCTTGTCTACATAATGAACAGTATCTATCTAGTGGCTTATATGCTTTGCTCTTCTTAATCACTTGCCACTTTAGTTTATAATTAGTGTTTCTATCCTTTAGGCCCCAGATATGTGTGGCTAGGGAAGTTTGTAGCCAAGTGGCTGTTATTAAAAGTATAGATGTGTCTAGAAATCCTATTCTTTATTTTGCCAGCAGTGGATCCTATGTAAACCGCCTCCCCAGGTAAGGCGTTTATTCTAGTTATATTCGCGTTATTGGTTGTATGGTTATTGTCGGGGCTAGAATGGATATGGATTGTATTTGCCTCTGGTGTGGAGGCGTTTAGGACATTGTTGGTGGTTTGGGTAGCATAGGGTGTTACTCTACATTATATATACATATATATATATATATATATATATATATATATATATATATATATATATATATATATATATAAAGGATAAGTCAATGAAAACAATTAGACCTGCAAAGGGAAGCAAATCATAATCTTCGGTTGTTCAAAACAAGAACGTTTAATGGATAACAATATTTATTTCTCTTCTCTTTCATTCCTTAAGCCAGGCTTTTCAAAGATTTTAATCTTATCATCAACCGAAAATTATGATTTGCTTCCCTTTGCAGGTCTAATTATTTTCATTGACTTATCATATATTTTTGCTCTATCCAGTATATTGAGCTTTCCTTACCTCGCAATAGGTTCAACTTTCAAAAAGTTTACTTTTTGGTTATAAATGTTCATATATATATATATATATATATATATATATATATATATATATATATGTGTGTGTGTGTGTGTGTGTATGTGTGTGTGTGTGTGTGTGTGTGTAGTATTAAATTGTATTATGGCAATTAGCAGCTTGCCTTGTTTGGGGTGAACAATGTTAAAAAAAACATTAAGTTGCGAGAAAATGTTCGCTTTGCTTGCAAAGAAAAGATCGCAATGATTTGATATAAATAGTTTCTAGAATCTTAAGGTTAAAGGGTATGGGCGACTTAGAATAGAGAATAAGTCGACACTAAAACAGATACGGCTATTTATTAGATGCTCAGCGATATAAGACCCGTGTGTATTGTACAAAACATCCTATGATATATAAGTAGGCTGACGATTTTTTGTGGGCATGTATTGTTTGACCCGGATATCTACTATTTGCAACGTCCTTCTAACGTATTGCATACTACAACTACATTTCAATAAATAAATAAATAATAGAATGTTTATGGTGGATGGGTGTAGAACACTCTTCGATGGACGTCAAGATCGGCCTTGTGGAAAAAACAACTTGTGTATTCGAAGAAATATTAAATTATTTACAGACTAAGATGTTTGTTTTGCGAATCTTTCACAAATATTACCTAGCCAAGGAAGGACAAAGGTCAATGAAACATCGGTCCAAAGAAGCTGGTTTACGTTTATAGAAACTAGAAATTGTATTTCTGGTCATAAGTTGAACAATATCTAATCGATAGACATTGTTGCAAAGGTTATTAGTGATGAAGTTAAATTCATCGTTCAGCTTGATCTTAGAATAAAGCATTAAGACATATATATATATATATATATATATATATATATATAATATATATTAATTATTAATAATTTTATATTTATTTATAAATATTATAATATATATATATATATATATATATATTCCATAAAAAATGCTAGTCTACTGAAATCATATGCCCTAAATAGGATTGAACATTCATATACACTAAATGTACAAAAGCAAGTAAATTCCAAAATGTTTACACTTTTATTGTCATTAAGGGTATGCGAGCACAACAGGGCTATGTATTTAACTGATAGGAATTTTTCTTCAGCGCACCTCACACACTACATCCACTCATGCATAGAGATTAATACTGTAGTGATGAGATAATGAAATGGTCAGATTGATATGTAGTCATACCCTTAATGACAATAAAAGGTTAAACATTTGGGAATTTCCTTGCTTTTGTACATTTAGTATATATGAATTTTCATCTTAACCCTATTAAAGGCATATGATTTCAGTATACTGGCATTTTTCATGGAATGTCACTACTTCTGTAAAGGCTATACCTCAATACAATGCCATCTCATAACTGATATAGTTGGTATTTTGACTAATCAAGCTATATGGTAAACTGAAATTAAAATGCCATCAACTAGGCACTAGAACCTCTATATTTGCCAAAAATCAGCTGAATGCATGAAATGGTCGATAAGATATAGAATAAAGTGTATGAATATTGGTCATTATTAAGGGCATATGATTTCAGTATACTGGCATTTATCATGTAATGTCACTTTTGTAAAGGCTATGCCTCAATACAATGGTCATTTTTAAGGTTTTTTGGAATTCTCTGGAAAACTAAGGTATATGGTAAACTGAAATTAAAATGCCATCAACTAGACCCAGGAACCTCTATCTCTGCCAAAAATCATCTGAATCCATCAAATAGTTGATGAGATACAGGGTGGCACATACGTACGTAGTACGTACGTACGTACACACAGATAACATGATTTCATGATTGAACTTTCTGGATCTCTGGGTTGCCTTGACTAATGATGCTGAAATTTTACACACTTATAGAACCTATCAGATAAAAATTTTGTGAAAAGTTTTAACTAATTTAGTTTATTGGTTTTCGAGTTATGATTGATCAAAGACATGAGATTTCCAGCATAGGCTATTCGTGAAGTCTATTAAGGGATAGAACAACAGTTATTATCAATGAGCAATCACTGATGACGACCTATGTTAGAACTTATTCGGATTACATTATAATACTACTACTACTTATAATAATAATAATAATAATAATAATAATAATAATAATAATAATAATAATAATAATAATAATAATAATAAGAAGAAGAAGAAGAAGAAGAAGAAGAAGAAGAACTGGCAATTAGGAACAGCCGCCAAACTTGAAATTGGTCAATAGGACTTAAAACGGTCACTACCTAAGTTAATAAGTATTGCCATTTTTATTAGTAAATAATCTTGATCAGTGTAATAAAGTCATTAAATCTGCTTCCAATACTGTGTCAAATCTACTCGGAATAGAAACACGGAAAAGAGAAGCAAAGAAACAGCCCTGCTCGACGAAACGTTTAAATGTTCAGATTAAACTACTTATAAAAGAGTTAAGTATAGTGCAAGCTGTCGAAAATGACAAACTAAAATATTAGAGCGCTTGTGAAAAAACAATCCTGAAGTTTTACATACACTGAAAATATTTCAAGTGTGTAATTAAAGAACTGAAACAGCGTGTCGTAGATAAGACTGCCAAAGTTAAATGTTAGAGCGACAGAATTGAACTGTATCGACCAAAGAGACTGTTTAAGAAAAACACAGAATCCCCTGTTTGAACAACTTGAAGGAATTGTAAAAACGAATGACGTTATACGTGATGCTGACCAATCTAGTGCATTCTGACAAGGAGTTTGGGAAAAGGAAGTAAAACATCAAAATGATGCAGAATAGATCAAAGATATTGAAAGAGAGGTGTCCTCTAGGGTAGAACGACACACGAATACAACAGTCACCGTTTAGATGCAGAAGGAAAGGGTAAAAAAGCTTTCAAATTGGAAAGCACCTGAACCTGACGGAATCCTGGGATACTGGTTTTAAAAGCCCCCAGCTCTTAACCAAGTGCTTGCAGAAATGATAAATGTCTGTCTGACGAAACGTAGCTTCCCAGAATGGCTGACAAAGGGTACCAGAGTCTTGATCATAAACGATAAGACAAAATGGGGTGACGTAGCACACTTTAGATGTCATTGACATACTGTCTGAAAGTATTTACAGTCATTTGGACTAAAACAATTTTCTGACTAAGGAACAGAAACGCTGCCGAAAAAGATCACATGGCACCCAAGATCAGCTTCTGATCGATAAAATTACCCTGCAAAACTGCAAACGAAGAACTAATAACCTTGCCATGGAGATGGTGGATTATAAGAAATTAGTTCACATTGTGCCTCATTCATGTATATACAAATGCTTGGGGATTTTAGAAATAGTCTCCAACATTCAAACAGCTTTAAAGAATAGAATGAAGAATTGGGAAACCAATTGTGTTGCATTAGGTAAAGTGCACATCAGGAGAGGGATTTTCCAGGGCGGATAGTCTTTCCCCTTTGCCTTTTGTTATTAATTCGATCGCAATGACACTTTTCTTACATAATGTGAAGACAGGATATAAACTTTTGAAAGAGCTTCCTACAGTCAACAACTTACTATTCATGGATGACCTTAAAGTTTTTGGAAATAATGAAAACCAACTTAATATCTAAATGAATACTGTTAAATTATTTAGTGACGACATACGAATGGAATTTGGCATTAATAAATGTGCCATTTTTTTTCATAAAAAGAGGTAAACTTGTCCATTCAGATGACCTTAAACTCCAAAATACAGATCTGATAACGAATGTAGACAGTGAGAGTAGCTAAAAATAATTGGGTATACTGCAGGCAGATAATATTGAAAACAAAAAATTAAAAAAAAACAGGTCATAGCTGAGTACAACAGAAGAGTAAGCATTATTTTTAAAGCACACCTCCACACTCGAAAAACAAACTATGCTATCAATGCCAGAGCAGTAGCTATCATTCGATATACTGCCGATATACTTGACTGGAATGTACATGAACGAAAACGTTTGGATACCAAAACAAGGTAAATGCTTACAATTAATGAATGTTTAGCAAAGAAAGGAGATGCAGATCGATTGTATCTACCTAGAAAGGAAGGTGCTCGAGGTCTGCTTATTGTTGAATATGTTGTGAATATATAAGAATGTTGTCTATATAAATATATTACTAAAAGTATTCAGATTCTTATTCGTGAAATGACAAGACGGGGAAATACCAAAAACTGGGGTGAAAATGAATCAAATGTTACAAAAGAGAGTGTTAAAATTATTTGGAAAGAAACTGCACAGTGTATTTATAAAGAATACTGCATTTAGATGTAATTACAGCTGGAATTGGTTGGTCAAGGGTGATATCAAATGATCTACTAAGAGCACCTTAATGGCTATACAGAAACAAGCCACTCAGACAAGGTTCACTAAAAGTTTCATTGACAAAACTTCAGAATATGCCGATTGTGTAATGAAAGGGGACAAACCTTAGCGCACATTGTATCTGAATGCCCTACGCTAGCACAACATCAGTATAAAAAAATGGAGACACGACAAAGTCGCTCAGGTACTACACTGGAATATATGCAAACTTTATGAATTTGACCACAATAAGAAGTGGTATGAGCATAAGACAGAAATGGTGCAGGAGAACGACAATGTAAAACGTCTTTGGGACATGCGCATACAAACTGATAAAAGCCGACTTAATCATTCTAAACAATAACAAGAGACCTTGCTTAATCATTGATATAGCATGCCCCTTCGATACTAGAGTGCAGGGGAAATAACATAGAAAATATAAATAAATGTCAAGATCTAAAATAGGAATGAGTTAGACTATAGAAATGTAAAAAGGTAAACGTGATTACCGTTGCACTTGAAACGCTTGGAACATAACAAAAATCCCACTATAAATGGCTCAAGAAGATTGACGAGATAATTGTTCTTCTAATTCTGAAAAAGCTTACTTGTTAGGAATGGCGAAAGTGTTAGGAAACCGCTTGAATGTCTAACGTCAAAGAAATTGACTTGATGTTCAGAAAAGAAAAATCCAACTAAAAACATCCAAAAGTTGAGACTACTATGAAATAATAATAATAATAATAATAATAATAATAATAATAGTAATAATAATGATGATAATAATAGCTATGCAAACGACTGCATTTCGAACACGCATACAAATAGTACCCACATAAACTGGAGATAGTACTTTAACACGAAAACACAACATCCTCTGGGACAGAGAAGTGCAAACAGATAAACTCATACAAGTAAAGCGACCGGATGTAATAATAGTTAAGAAGGAAATATCCTGCCAAATCGTCGATTTTGCCGCTCCAGCAAACCACAGTGTTAAGATCAAATAGACGGAAAGGGGAATCAAATATACGAAACTTGGCATAGAATTGAAAGGGATAAGGGGTGTGAAGAAAGTAAATATAATGCCAATAATCCTAGTAGCACTGGGAACAATCCAGAAAAACGTGGAATAAAGACTGGGAGAAATTGGAATCAATGGAATCACTGAGATCATACAAAGGACGGCCATAATGAAAACAGCTGCAATCTTAAGGAAAATCCTCGAATGCGGACATTAACTAGAATAAACTACGAACGGCAACCAATCATATTGAAGTTACACTAGGAAGAAAGCAACACCACTGTCATTTGCAATAATTATCGAAAAGAGGTGGAGAGTACTGGAAATCTGAGAAGGCTTGTTGTCAGTCACACTCCAGGGAACACCATCGATTATTATCAGTGAGTAATCACTGACAATGGTTTGTGTAAGACACCTAGTGAGTACAAATGATGATAATAATAATAATAATAATAATAATAATAATAATAATAATAATAATAATAGCAAAACATACACACTGAAACTGAAGAGATTGAAGACTACGGAATCACAGAACCAGTGGAGATAGAAGACTGCAGAACCACAGAACCTGCTGAGATAGAACTCAACGAAAAAGAAGCAAATGAAGTGGAGAACATTAGACGATACATGTTAGAAAACAAAACAAAACTCCCATCTCTCAGGAATGAAGTAGCGAAGAAGTTACAAGCAGAAACAGAAAGAGTAAACAGACTCCTGACACACATCCCAACAGAAACTATTACAGACCTAAATAACCTGATATATGCTGGGGCAAAATCGGTAAGTATGAAACTAAGAAACGAAGAGAATGGACAAAAGAGAGGACCGACAAAACCTGGATGGGAAATCAGACTGGAAACCCAGATCACCAAACTTCGGAAAGAAGCTAAAACCGTGAACAGAAGGAAGGAGGACATGAAACGATTAAGAAGCAAAAATCAGAAACGCAAGGAAAAACTAAATGAGAAACATGAAGAAATAAAACAAAGGATAGCAGCAATAGAAGGAAGACTGAGACGATACAGGTACAAATCAGAACAGAGCAAACAGAACAGGACCTTTGAAAACAATGAAAGCCAGTTCTACAAAAACGTAAATGGAGAAAAAACAACAACAGAGTTACCGAACCCAACAGAAACAAAACAATTCTGGAGCAAGATATGGGAAGAACCAAAAAAACACAACAAGAATGCCCAATGGTTGAAAAACATGAGAGATGAACTGCAGGAAATCGAAGAAGGAACCGAAACAGAAATCAACAAAGAAACGATCAAGAAAACCCTAAAAAAAATGGCAAACTGGAGAGCACCAGGCCACGATGGAATACATGCATACTGGTTTAAAAAATTCACGACCCTGCATGAAAGAATAGCGCAGAAACTGAGCGGATGTATCCATAAAACAGACGTACCAGAATGGATGACGGAAGGAAGAACAACACTAATACAAAAAGACCCCAAAAAGGGAACGACCCCCGGCAACTACAGACCGATAACATGTCTACCAATAATGTGGAAAATTCTCACAGCACAACTGAGAGAACAAATCTACCAATCCCTGGACAATCGTGGACTGCTCCCCGAGGAACAAAAAGGATGCCGGAAAGGACAAAGAGGGGCACATGATCTACTATACATTGATCAAAAGACCCTGAAGGAGGTGAAGAGAAGACAAAAGAACATAACCATGGCATGGATTGACTACAAGAAAGCCTACGACAGAATCCCTCAAACATGGATAATTGAATGCTTAAAGATATACAAGATACCAGAAAGGATTATTAATCTCATCCAGAAAGCAATGGAAACATGGAGACTAAAACTGACAGCCGGAGGACAATACCTGTCAGAGATAAAAATACAGAGAGGCATTTTTCAAGGAGACTCCCTATCACCACTACTGTTTATAATAGCCATGATGCCACTCAACTACATACTCAGAAAGTGTGATGCCGGATACAGGTTTACGGATACAGAACAAAGAATAAACCACCTGATGTACATGGATGACCTTAAACTGTTTGCAAAAAACAAAAAAGAACTGGAAAAGCTGATAAACACAACCAGGATATTCAGCCAGGATATCCAAATGGAGTTTGGAATAGAAAAATGTGCACTGCTAGAGATCAAAAAAGGAAAACTGGAGACGACAGAAGGTATAGAACTCCCCAACCAAGAGGAGATGAGGGCGCTAGGAGAACATGATAGCTACAAATACCTGGGAGTTCTGGAAGCAGACACAATCAAATATACAGAAATGAAAGAGAAGATTGGAAAAGAATATCTACGAAGAACAAGGAAACTCTTAGAAACTAAACTATATAGCAGAAACCTAGTAAAAGGGATAAACACATGGGCTGTATCACTAATAAGATACTCTGGACCATTCATAGGCTGGACCAAAGAAGAACTCAGGCACCTTGACCAAAGAACAAGAAAACTAATGACTATGCACAATGCTTTGCACCCAAAAGACGACACGGACAGACTCTACGTGAAAAGAAATGAAGGAGGTAAAGGACTGGTAAGTATAGAAGACTGTGTGGAAGACACCAAAAAAGAGCTGGAGAAATATGTAACCCAGAACACGGAAAGACTGGTCACCACAGCAAGAGACACCAGCCGAACAAACAACCCCGGAAGTACTGAACCCAGAAACAAAAAGACAAGAAAGGAAAAGTGGGAAGAAAAACAACTACATGGACGCTTCATAAGACTCACAAGCGATGAAGCCAATGAAAACAGCTGGGCATGGCTAAGAAAAGGACACCTGAACAGAGAAACGGAATCTCTGCTGACAGCCGCACAGAACAACGCGATTAGGACAAACTTTATTAAAGCAAAGATAGATAAAACCCAGGAAAACAGCAAATGCCGACTGTGTGGACAAAGAGACGAAACGATAAATCATATAATAAGTGAATGCAGCAAGCTAGCACAAAGGGAATACAAGAACAGACATGATAGCATGGGGAAAGAAGTACACCGGGAAATGTGCAAACAACTGAATTTCGAATATGCAAAAAAACGGTACAAACACAAACCAGAAACTGTACTAGAAAACGAAAAACACAAAATCATATGGGATATGAATGTACAAACAGACAAACCCATAACAGCAAGGAGACCGGATATGATAATAATCAACAAGAAAGAAAAAACCTGCAAAATCATAGACTTTGCCGTTCCAGCAGACCACAGAGTGAAGACCAAAGAGACGGAAAAAAGAAGCAAATATACTGAACTTGCCAGAGAATTGAAAGGAATATGGAACATGAAGAAAGTCAGTATAACACCAATAATCATAGGAGCACTAGGAACAGTCCCCAAAAACATGGAGAAAAGACTAGGAGAAATAGGAATCAAAGGGATAACTGAGACCATACAAAGGACAGTAATGATCAAAACAGCTACAATCCTGAGAAATGTCCTCGAATGCGGAAACCAACCCACATAAGCAACGAATTGGAACAAACACATGGAAGCACAAGACAACAGAACCGGGGTAAATACAACCGCACGAGAGAGGCGCAAGCATAGGCTGACGCCACGAAAATTATGGACAGAGGGTCGAGGAGGGAAAGCGCAAACCAGACCTCCACTGGAAGAGCGCGGACAGCTCTGGGACCTTGGGGAGGCTTGTTGCCACTCGGGCCCCAGAGGGGACCAATGGCCCTTATCAGCGGGAAATCGTTGGTAGGTGGCTGTTGCGATTACCGCAAGGTCATCAGCGGTGATGAACGAAAAGAGGTGGAGCATACTGGAGGCCTGAGGAGACTTGTTGTCACTCAGACTCCAGGGAATACCACAGGTTGTCGGCAGTGGGCGACCACTGACGATGACCAGTGTGATAACTCCTAGTGAGTAAATAATAATAATAATAATAATAATTGATAGAGATGATACATTATAGAATCGTCCTATGTCAGTTAGCGAGTATATCAACTAGTATGAATTTTAACAAGGGTCAGGCTAAGTTCAGGTTGAAATGACACAGACCTGAATCATCAGTTGGTTAGTTGGAGGTCAGTTTTGCTTAGCAAAACAGTCGGATGACGAGTGACGTGACTTATTCGTCGTTGACAAAAAATGAAAGATTTCAGATGAGTTCTATGTGGGTGTTGAAGCCAGGCGGACGTGAAATAATTATACTGTAAGACTTTTAAAAAGTTAAGATTACTGTAAGGCGAATATATACCGTCCCAGGAGGTATGTTCGTTGCGTGCATTAATCTACCCACTAATAAGATAAATGATATACTCAAGCTTTCGGAAGTGTATAAATTAGCAAACTGATAAAGAGAAATTTAGTATTTCTCATATTACTTATATTTCTCTAGAGGAAAACCTATAAGAACTTCAAACGAAAGTCTAAGTTTTCATTTCTTCGTGAATAAAAAATTATTTCAGCTAGCTACACCGTATAAGCCAATTGACGTATCACAACGGTCATTATAAGAAAGAAAAAACAGCGAATCAGGAAAGGAACGGTGAAGAAACCAAAGAGGCAGACAGTGTCAGTTCAGTCAGCGATGACCGGGAAGAAGAAAAACGACAGCGATACAAATGTAAATTACACACTAATATTGAAATGGGCATTTGGGCTTGTCGCTTGTCAACTGAAAGAAGATGAAAAGAGACCAATGAATGAGTGTACACCATATCTACCGGTAAAAGAGTTTAATATGTCACCGCAAAAGATTTTAAGAAATCAATACGCGAAATCGCGTAAAAGTAATAACTGATTGTACACGCACTCACGTATTATGAACACTCCCACACACATAATAGAAATAAAGCTACGTTAAAACGGCATAAAGGGGACACGACCTAAAATATTTATGAAATGGTTTTAAATAATTTCAAGTACTTTAAACAGTCACAACGTTACAATCACAACGTTTTAGCGCCATCATACCTAAATAAGAAATTGAATAGTTTTAATTCTAGCTTTATCAATGTAAAATAAATAATTCTATTTAAGAAAATATAAACATAGTTAATTACAATCATCATGTGAAGCTAATTCACAAATCGATAATTCAGGAATCAATAAATTAATGCGTGAATCGATAATAGAACCTACATTTATTTTTTATCACGTATATATATATATATATATATATATATATATATATATATATATATATATATATATATATATATATATTATGTTTCTACAGAAGAAATGACCAGAGTGTTAAATAAGGTATATAAGAAATTTATATATATATATATATATATATATATATATATATATATATATATATATATATATATATATATATATAGTCTCGGAAGTTTCTCAACCATTAAAACTATATTAAAAAGAAAAAAAAAACTTATAGTCCCAAGTCTTCCAGTGGAAAATCACTCATGTAAGTCAATTTATTTTTTACAGTTATTATATTAGTTTATTTCTAACACTATTTTAAGGGATCATCAGTTGTTTACCATGAAAAACTGTTTCGGGAATTTAAAAACAAGACAGTATTTAATTTCATGGCTTCCCAGCAGAGTTGATCAGAACCCACTTCCCTTAAAAGACAAAACATAAACGTTCCTTATACTAAATCTACGTTTTGTTCTATATACATGTTTTGCTAAATTATATTAGTTATTTAAGACACACACAAAAAAAATGTCTTTACCTGTGCTGTTCGTCTGTCTAATCAAATTTATCCGTTACTTACAAAAATGTTACTGCATTTTAAAGTGTTTGGACGAATCCATGACACTATTATTTAAGTGATTAATGTATTATTTTTAGTTTTATATTATAAATATAAAAAACATCAACACATCAAAAAATAAAAAATAAATGAATAAATAAATATATATATATATATATATATATATATATATATATATATATATATATATACATACATACATATATATACCTTTAGTTCCTCCTTCTCTCCCTCGTCCTCCTTTGTTGTCCATCTCCCTGTTGTCGTGAACCTCAAATAAATATTAATCTTCCTTGTTCACTTACAGTTTTTCTAATCTGCGTTCACAACTGTCGAGTTTTTTCTATTCTCAGTGTTTCAAATCTGCGTCTATAAGTTAACCGTTAATTTGTTCTCTTTTTCTTTCTATTTCTTCTTCTTCTTTGCCAACTCCCGGTGTTTAAAATCGGCGTTCATAACTGTCGATTTTCTTCTTTTGTTTCTTCTTCTTCCTCTTCTTTTTTAGCATTTCTTTCTTTCTTTCTACTGTATTTTTATTGTTTTTTCTTATTAGAATTAGTAGATGTGTTATATATACGTGTATATATATTCTACATTATTTCTATTTATATATCCTATGATTTGTTCTATCAGTTTATTTTAATTAATTTGATAAGATTTAAAAGCATTAGGATGGCGAGTAATTGCTTTATTTAATTGTCCAAATATTTTATTTTGATCGCCACCTTGGTTAATCATTCTAATTATTAGATCAGAAATTGGGGGCATTAAATCTACTAATTTTAAGGTAACACGAGCGATCCTCAGAAATTCAGACATAATACTCCCGTAAAATATATACACATGGATAGTACTATTTTTATATGGCATTCGCACGATACGAAAAGGGAATGAATTTCTTTTATCAAACAGTTTATAGAAAAATATTTTATCTTCAATTTTTATATCCAAATCAAGAAAAGTAGCTTGTGTTCCCTTATGTTCACAGTTTAATTTTAACTCTTTAGGATATATTAAATGTTTAGTATTTGCAAACTCTTCGCTATCATTAATGCAAAAAAGGTCGTCAATATATCGCCTACATCCATGATAACCATGATATATATATACATATATCTATATATATATATAATTATTTTTTTAATAAATAAATGTTTTTTTTAATATACATAGACATATATATGTTTCGTGTTACCTTAACACTTATCAGTATGGATTAGAAACTGTACCGCCAGTCGAACGATTCCAACCCCGTATCCGAAAATCTCGTACTAAAGCTTCGTACTGCGAGACCTTCGTTACGATCCCACTTCAAATGCGCGAGAAATATGTTTTGTATTTCTATTTAAAAACACCAATGATGAGACACAGACATGTATTTAAGTTATCTCAAGGGAGAGAACTGGTAACGTGGCGAGATTTGAATCTCAATGAAATATTTCGCAAAGTGCCAGACTTACGAACCATTGAATGTCGGGAACTAGTGTCAGTATAGTACCCATTTAACTAACAATACAGTAAAAGGGAATGCTTCTGTATTCATAGCAGTAGCGGATGTTTGTGTGCATGACCTGCACAATTGTTTGTCGCTTGCATTTTATCGTTAATGCGAAATCCATATAAATATGTATATGTGTATGTGTTTAATAATCTCTCGTATATAAATGACTTTAAAACTTATATATATATATATATATATATATATATATATATATATATATATATTTCTACACGTATATGTTAATTTAAAAAATACATATGTTTTATCGTACATCGATATATGAACGCTTTACAGGTTATATTCACAGTATTTTCATTAAACCGCTGGAATCAAGGGTGGATCGAATAAATCTATATAAATATTTTATATATATATATATATATATATATATATACATATATATATATATATATATATATATAGTTACAAAAGATCAGGTGGAATCAACATGATACGATAGGTTTCAAGCCCGAAGCGGCACCCATCAAAAAGTAATGTTTCGTAAGTTTGTTTATAAAATGAAGAAGTCGTCCTGGCTATCTTCAGCCATAAGATAGCTATGATGACTTGTTTACTTCATAAACAAACCCAGCAAAACAAAAGTGTTCAGTGGATGCGCGCTCCAGGCTTGAGACATATGGTATCAGTTTGATTTGACCTGATCTTCTCTTACACTATTGATGATTTAATATATATTATGCACTTATTACATAATTTAACGCTCTGTAGATGTTTTTCTACAAAAGAAAACCAAAGAATATATATATATATATATATTTATATATATATATATATATATATATACGTATATATATGTATATAATATATATATATTAATTATATATATACATATATATATATATATATATATATATATATATATATATATATACATATATATATAATTTATAATAAAAGTTACATTAAGCGCAAGGCGATGTTCTGTTGTTTGTTGAACACTGTACGATTTAGCTTACTGTATATGCCCGCTGATTCGACATTTATGGAGTTTAAATTCTCTTCCTTTTTATGTAAATTGGAGTTAGTTATGGGGTAGAATATCAGGCTGTGAGTCAGACGTGACTTTGCAAATGTTTTCGAATTTTTCTGACATATCCTACACAGAAGATTCCATAACCATGAAACGCCAGCGTCTGCAGTTAATAATGATAGATATTTATCTAAAAAATATTCGTATATATATATATATATACATATATACATATATATATATACATATATATACATATATATATATATATATACATATATATATATATATATATACATATATATACACATATATATATACATATATATATACATATATACATATATATATATATATACATATATATATACATATATATATATATATATATATATATATATATATATATATATATATATATATATATATATATATATATATATATACAGTAAGGTATGGAGGGAATCGTCAGGCTAAAAGCACTTTAGCTTGACGATTCCCTACGGGGAAGAAACGCGAACATTTTTGTGTAGCTTAATTGCCATAAATATATTTTCATAACATACAACCTAGCTCTACTCTTTTATTGAGCACTGTTGAAGCAAATATTATAAAGTGATACATAATATATTATATTTCCTCATGATATATATGATTACATGGACTTATATATATATATATATATATATATATATATATATATATATATATATATATATATATATATATATTATATATATCTCGCAGATATAAAATATTTGATAGGTGTAATTTTATAGATTATGGTAATATTCATAAGTATATGTTTATGTATAGAAATACATGTTAATTGATTCATTATGGAATGTGCTCGTGTGTATATGTGTATGCTAGTAAGTATTTGTCTCTCGCTTCGTACTTTACAAAAGAAGGAATATTTAGAAACAGAAAGAAACAGGAAAAAAACTGGAAAGCTTCGTCTATTTTCTGAAATGCAATCCATTATGCAGGGATGGAACCACATTTGTTAAATTCCTAAGTAATGACAAGGATATTTTTAAATAACGAAACGAGGAAAATGCATTTCAGATCGGTTTTTTTTCTCAACAACTTCTTCCTTTTTCCTTTAATCTTTCTCGTGTTATTCTATTTAGCTTGTTTGCGTTTGCATTTTTTACCCTCCCTTTTTTTCTGCCCCTTTATGTGACAAAAAAGTTAGGCCGAATAAGTAATGTTGGAGCGGTTGGTGTCATTAAAATAATGCGTCGTCCTTCCTCCATCACACGGCGTCGCGATTATAAATACGTACGTATAGAAGGGGCAACTGTGGCATTGCATTTGTACGTGTCTTAATGGGCATTTCCAACGTTCCGCCAAGTTATATTTCCAACGTCACATGCTTCAATCTATCTTATTTCTTTTCTTCGTATATTTCACATTTGTCTTTTCATTCTTATAGTTCATCTATTACTCTTTTCTCCGCATATTTCATATGTTTCTCTTTTCTCCGCATATTTCATATGTTTCTCTTTTCTCCGCATATTTCATATGTTTCTCTTTTCTCCGCATATTTCATATGTTTCTCGTTTCTTCAGATATTTCATATTTTTCTCTATTTCCTCGCATATTTTATCTCTTTCGTGATTCGAATATTTTATCCTTTATTTCCTCGTATACTTAACCATTTTATGTATTCTTTCACATATTTCATCGTTTCTCTTTTATTCGCATATTTCATATATTTCTCTTTTCTTCGGATGTTTCATAGTTTTCTCTTTTCTTCGCATATTTGATGTATTTCGCGTTTTAAGAACATTATATATTTTACTTTTTCTCGCATATTCCATATTTTCTTTTTTCCACATATTTCGTCGTTTTTTTTTATTTCGCAAAAGTCATATATTTCCTTTTTCTTCGGATATTCCATATTTTTCTCTTTTCTTCGCATATTTTATTACTTTCGCCTATTTTCCATTTTATTTTCTCCGTATATTTCATATTTTTCTTGTTTTCCTTAACATATTTCATCGTTACCTTTACCATTGCCTATTTCACATGGTTCTGTAATCTTCGCATATTTCATATTTTTCCTGTTTCTTCGCATTTTTCATATTTTACTCTGGTGGCAGTTGCATTACAGATGTATTTCGTTTATATGTACGCGCAATATCTTGTGTTATGTTAAGTTGTGGTTAGGCTGTGCACATGTCTGAGCTTATATACCTGTGTAGGCATGAGGACACATCTGCGCAGACTCAACTCTAATTCCCGCTATGAGAGTTGGTTCCAAAAAGGTGACTAAGTTCTCGGGTAGATTTCGTCACGGGAAGACGTCCTATTCTGTTCTCGTCTTTTGCCAGAAGCGGCCAGACGAGATGGAACTCCAGGATACCACATTCTGATTTTTTGACAAAAGCCAGCTTACCAAACAACTCTTTTTATATTCCAGTGTTGCTATTGGATAAAGTTGCTTTATATATCAGTGGAGATGTTAGCATGTCCATGAAAAATAGAAACCATTTTCTTATTTGATATTTAATTCCGGTCCGATGTGTACATACACAACCGACGCTACCAAGTGGCTTTCTACATCCTGACATTCTTCCAAACCAATCAATATAAACCCAGTAAACTCTATTCTTGGCATACTTTCATCATTTTCACTTTTCTACGTACATTTTGTATTTCTCTCTGTTTTTCCATATTTCATCTTTTTCTAGCTAATTCGTATTCATATTTTTCTCTATTATTCGTACATTTCATATCTTTATCTTTTCTCCGCATGTTTCATATTTTATCTTTTCTTACCTTATTCGAATATTATCACTTTTTTGCACACTTCTTCTATTTTGCATATTTAATATTTTTCTACCTCTTCGCGTATTTTATCATTTCCGTTTTTTTTCGGATATTTAATAATTTCTTATTTTAAGCGAATCAGTCATCCTATTTCGTGTTTTCTCCTCCCTTCGCAGATTACATCTTTTTCCCTTTTTTTCCGCATATGTAATCCTTTTCCCTTTTCTTCGCATATTTCATCCTTTTCTTATTTCGAGTATTGTATATATATTTCACTTTGCATATTTCATCTCTTTCTCCTTCCTTCGCATATGACATACTTTTCCCTTTTCTTCGCATAGTTCATATTTTTCTTACTTCGGCTATTATATATATTTCTCTTCGCATATTTCACATATTTCTCCTTCTTTCGCATATTACATCGTGTTCCCTTTTCTTCGTATATTTCATCCTGTTCCATTTTCTTCGCATATTTCATCTTTCCCTTATTTCTGTTATTGTATATATTTATCTTCGCATATTTCATATTTTTCTATTACTTTTGCATATTACATTTTTCCCCTTTTCTTCGCATATTTCATCTTTTTCTTATTTCGGGTATTATATATATTTCTCTTCGCATATTTCATCTTTTTTTCTTTCCTTCGCATATTACATTTTTCCCCTTTTCTTCGCATATTTCATCCTTTTCCATTTTCTTCGCATATTTCATCCTTTTCTTATTTCGGGTATTGTATATGTTTATCTTCGCATACTTCATCGTTTTCTATTTACATCGAACACTTAATATTTTTTCCTTTGTTTACTTATTTAAATTTGTTTTCTTTTCTTCGCATATTTTCTTTTGGGGGGATATTACATCATTTACTGTTGTTTTGCATCTTTCAGATTTTTCCATCTCTACGAATATTTCAAATTTTTCTTCGCATAATTTTTTTGTATTTCTTCTTCACATATTCTATCACTTTCTTTGTTTCTCACATATTTCATAACTTTGACGGTTCTTCGCATATTGCATAATTTTCTCATTTTAGGTTATATGAATTGTAACAAATGCATAGAAGATACTGACAAGTCAGCTGCAAAGAATGCAGGATCACTCTACCGGGCTAAAAATCTCCTCACGCCTGCCAATATCTTATATCTCTACAAAGAAACCATTCTCCCATGCATGAAGTATTGTTGTCGCAGCTAGACTCGTGCACTATTTATTAGTGTTTCCCTCTTAGATAAAGTCCAAAAAGAGACTTTAATCTAATGGGCCCACACTGTTAACAAAACTCCAGTCCCGGTCTAATCGCCGCAATGTTGCGTCAATGTGCTTGTTTTACAAGCAATTCAATGAAATGTGCCCCAACGAATTTGATGCTCTCTCGACGTAAATACCCCCGAATTAGCCGTCAATAAGCAACACTTCACCCCTTCACTGTAGAGGTCCCAAGATACCGGAAGAATGTCTACTCTAATAGCTTCTTGCATAAAACTGCTTGCATTTTGAATTCCCATATTTGTTCACTGTTTCAGCGACTGTGCCAACATGAATAAATTTAAATGTAATATGAAGAAAAATCTCGCTACACTAACTCCCCATTAAGGAAGCCGCTATAAATTGGGCCAATAATTCCGTCACAGTAGCAATGTACTTATTTTGGGGTAAAAATAATCAAAATAATACACGAAAAGATAAATAAATAAAAATTCTCATTTAATATGTTTTTATTGATTGAATTTTTTTATAAAAGAAAAAGAAATTACAAAATTTTAATTTATTTATAAAAATATAAATTCTAAATGTAAATGAAGTCTGAAACAATTATGATAAAGTATTGCTATAGTATTTTTTCTGATTAACTAAAATATATATTTCTCTTCCACTATATATATATATATATATATATATATATATATATATATATATATATATATATATATATATAGTCTTGGAAGTTTCTCAACCATTAAAACTATACTAAAAAAATAAAAAAATTAAAAAACCTTAAGTCTGAAGTCGTTCAGTGGAAAAAAGTCAATTTAACTTTCACAGTTATTATATAAGTTTGCTTCTAACATTATTTAATGGAACATCAGTTGTTTACCATGAAAAACTGTTTCGGGAATTTATATATATATATATATATATATATATATATATATATATATATAGAGAGAGAGAGAGAGAGAGAGAGAGAGATATAGATATATATATATGTATTTCGAGGCAGCATTTTTTCTTTCAGACACGTATTATTAAAAAGAACCGACAATTGTTTTCTGGTTATTTTAGTATTAATCCTTTCAATTTTCCGGATTAAAATCTTAATCTCGGAAGAAAATTGGCTGATGATATATATATATATATATATATATATATATATATATATATATATATATATATATACATATATATTTATATATATATATATATATTACTATTTCAGGTATCCACTCAAAATGTTATAATGCGATATAATTTGCTATGTATCAATTTTCAGTATTTACTTCAACAATGCTCGATACGTGAGTTGAGCTAGGTAGTTAGTTATGAAAATATATTTATGGCAATTAAGCTACACAGAGGTTCCCACGTTTCATCCACGAGGGGGAATCATCGGGCTCAAATGCATGTAGTTTGTTTTCCCGGGTGTTATTTATATACACGACTAGCTAGTTAACCAATCAGATTCTTTTTTCTCTTAGCCAATCGTTGGGCTTCTCACGAACAATTTAACCGATTTGAGTGGACTATTAAAGACAGATACCTTTCGTTCGTAAAAATGAATCCCTGGTACACTTAACAGACACTGTAATCTATACATATATATATATATATATATATATATATATATATATATATATATTAAGAGATAGAGAATAGGAGAAATACAACGACGAAAGACGAGTGAGTGGAGAAATATATGCTACATATACATACGGTTCTCTACGACTACTGAATTTAATGTTGATGTGCACTTAATGTTGGTTTGCATGTCAAAACGAATTGAGTATTTTCGGTTATGAGTATTTAAATAAATTAAAAATAATTTAATAGTCACATTTATATACGGTATAATTACCCATAAGTGTTATTATTCAGTTGATTAAACACCGGATACCAACCACTGAGGCCCGGGTTTCAGAACTAGCTGTGCCTAGCCACACTGAAGAATCGTATAGACGATGAAACACGCATATGTGGATAAATATATATACATATATACACACACACACATACACACACACACACTATACACACACACACACATATATATATATATATATATATATATATATATATATATATGATCATAGTAAATAAACTAGAAACGCCGACGTCCGTAGATTAAAATAATTTAATATTTAATTAATAAAATATTGGCATCTCCCTCTTTCTGGGACTTACACTTAATTTTTATAAGAGATACATAAACTCCGTTTTACCATTGACTATAAAAAATTAAAACAATTAACTTATTAATAAGAAATAACCCGACGTTGTGGGACGGTTTACTAAAAACATGTAATGTTGTATATGTATTTAACTGCCCAATGAGAGAATGTGTCTCCCAAAACAATACATATATTGGTATGACTAAGACTAGTATGTCTCGTCGCCTTACATGTCACCACTCCTCCCCCCATATCTCTATTTACCAACACTTAGTAGAACACGATACTCCAACAAAAGATTTCAGGGACATATTAGTCAAAAACACTTCCATCCTCGCTGTCTCAAATTGCAACTTGCGCCTCCTCATAATTGAAGCTTTACTCATTCGAGCAAACAAACCTACCATCAATCAAGCTAGATATGAGGGGGGGAAGGTATACTAAAATGCCTTTAATATATTAAAAAAAAAGAGTTTTAATCGAGTTTCTCAATAAATTCACCAGTTTTAGTTTGCATAACTCCTCATGTGCCTAATGTAAACTCATGAGAGTCGAAAACGTTAGCAGTTTTGGCGTCAACATAAAAAGATGGATAAACAAAATAAATTATCCCTGTTGTTTATTCACACACACACACACACACACACACACGCGCACACACACACACACACATATATATATATATAAGTGAAATATTTTGAAAATCAACATTACAGCAAATATTTTTAGATATGTATTTTTCACTTTCTATTTCGTTTGCTTTCTCTCTATCTATCTATCTATCTCTTTCTCTCTCTCTATTTCTCTCTCTCTCTCTCTATCTATCTATATATATATATATATATATATATATATACATATATAGCAATAGATAAAGTGAAAGAATAAGGTGCGAATCAAATTTTATTACAGTTCAATGTTCAGGTAAATTTTTTAAAGTCCTTAACTCATGAGTTTTCAAAGAAAATCTTCTTCTCAGAGGGCCATTACCGCAATGACATTACTGCAGGTAATAAAAATTAAACTTTGAAAATATATTAAAAAAACTCATGAGTTTAGAACTTTAAAGAACTTTGCCTGAACATTGAACTGTAATAAAATTTGATTCGCACCTTATTCTATTCTTTCACTTTATATATTGCTATTAATGCTGTATCCAGTATATTGACCTTTATTTTATCCGGATGTTCACTAATTAAAGATATTAGTTTCCTCTTATATCTTTTGTTGTATTAACCTTATATATATATATATATATATATATATATATATATATATATATATATATATATATATATATATATATATATATATATATATGTGTGTGTGTGTGTGTGTGGGTGTGTGTGTGTGTGTGTATTTCAAATATAAAAAAATGGTGTTTAAGAAAAAACGATTGTTCCCTTATTTTGAGGTACCCAACCGCTTGAAATGGTAATAACTAGATTAAACAGAATACTCATGAAGTCATTAGTTTTATGAATTAATATACGGTATATATTTCGTTATTGCGTTTCTTTTTCTCTACGTTTGTGTCGGATTTATTTTATGTGTGTATTAATATTCACTTGGTGTGGTAGTTCCTATTCACTTCTCATCATACGAGGACAAATTCAATATGAGGTTTCGTTGTAATGTGGGCAATATATAGCCCTTTCCACAAAGGGTGACATCTGTTCGGACAAAACATTTAATTATCTTCATCGGGAAGGATTTCTAGTGCTTTTATTAAGGACAAAACAGATACTACATTGATCTCTTACATGTTCCAAGAGTGTCTAATGATTATTAATCTGTCATAAACAAACCCAGCAAAACAAAAGTGTTCAGTGGATGCGCGCTCCAGGCCTGAGACATATGGTATCACTTTGATTTGACCTGATCTTCTCTTACACTATTGATGATTTAATATATATTATGCATTTATTACATAATTTAACGCTCTGTGGGAGTTTTTCTACAAAAGAAAACCAAAGAATATATATATATATATATATATATATATATACGTATATATATATATATATATATATATTAATTATATATATATACATATATATATATATATATATATATATATATATATATATATAATTTATAATAAAAGTTACACTAAGCGCAAGGCGATGTTCTGTTGTTTGTTGAACACTGTACGATTTAGCTTACTGTATATTCCCGCTAATTCGACATTTATGGAGTTTAAATTCTCTTCCTTTTTATGTAAATTGTAGTTAGTCATGGGGTAGAATATCAGGCTGTGAGTCAGACGTGACTTTGCAAATGTTTTCGAATTTTTCTAACATATCCTACACAGAAGTGTTGGGAGGTGACGGTGGTTAAGTGGAGATCGACACGGACTGAAGACCTGAGTGTTCCAAGTTCGAATCCAGTCGGTTCTACAGTACCACTTTCACTTAGGGATGTTGGCAACCTTCTCGTGGTCCTTCCCGTAAGTACCCGATGTCTTTCCAGAAAAATGCTTAACTATAAAAACATCGGGGAAACTAATGCCAACACTAGAATGATCAGATTCATACGAAAGAAGAAGAAGGCGAAGTGTTTATATATGCACACGAATCTGAGAATGTTCAAAAGACGATAGGCGGGAAGAAAAAATACACTCTTAATTGCTATTAATGCATTTTTTATATATAAAAAAAACTTATCAAAAATTAAAAATACATCTACCCTTTTTACAATCATGTTCGTTTTCCCAATTAGTTAGTATTCCCTTTCAGGGCGAAAAAGGGACATTTTTCCCTCATTATTATTGTCGCAATTTCAAGAGTTCAAAATAAACGAAAGCTTATTAAAACACGAGGTAAAAATTATTTTTAATTTTCTGTTGTTTTCCTTTCTTTTTTGTCTCTCACTTCGTTTTCCGATGGTTGGGAGCCGTGGGTCATTAGGGACGGCCATTTTGGGCGGAGTCAAGATTCAAAGGGAGATTACTCATGTCGTACGCAATGCTCTCAACAAAACCCACATAAAAATAAATAATTTAAAATACCTAAAATAAATTGCTTTATTTTTAAAATATAATTTCATAGTCTTGTTTTTTCTTGTTTTTGTTCTGTTTTTGATATGGAAGTAAAAAAGAAAAGAAAAATTTGAAAAACAGTATCATTTATGGGCCGTATTGATTTATTATACCAACATTGAAATGTATTCATCTTTACATTGACGGCCGTAGAAACGCTCGAAGATATGAAAACACAAGGCAATCATACACACGTATGCGTGTCAATACGTTGATATTTATTCAATGTCTTTCTTTCTTTTTTCACTCAATTATCCTCGTTTTATATATATATATATATATATATACATATATATATATATCCATATATATATATATCCCTTTATATATATATGTATATATATATATATT
>OY744541.1:72658476-72703476 GCA_963556195.1 Sepiola atlantica
CTTTTGTGTTGGTTGGTGTAGAAATGCATAAAATGTTTTATGTTTCTGTGAACAGAATACGCTTCCGTTTAATGATTTGTCCGGCGTTGAGCCAGCTTCCGGTGAACTGGAATGCATTCCAGATTTTAAGAATGACGGGCTGTGGTCGAAATAAATTTATTATCTGGTACTTTTTAATGTAATCTTTGCTCTGTATTCTCTATTCGGATCTATTCTTTAAATATGTATTTCTATTTTAGCATAATATCATATTTAATAAGGAACTGCATAAGGCTTAGACGTAAAAGGAAACTTCAACTTGATATGACTACCTACATATGAAGAGTTCGAATGCAAAACGTGATTAATCCAATTTCTAGAAATTGAGTACTTAAACAATGAAAATCCTTCAGGATTACTTTAACTAACATCAGACCGACAAAGACTCTACCAGCTCTTTAAGGATCGCTTGTTCTCAGTGTGTCTAAGGTATAGTCCTGTGCAGTTCTTGGAAGTACACCTTCTCACTATTTGAGAAGTGGTTTGTTTATTGCTAATCACCTGAGGATTCCCAGAATTTTTTTGTTCAACATGTGTATTCCTCTAGGACATTGGCTTTTCAAATACCAGATTCCTGACATTTTGATTCGCCCTTTCCTTTCTTCTTCTCTGCACCCTCTCTCTCACAGACGTGATGTTGCTAGTCTCAGTCTTTTCTATGAATGTTTTTATGGCATGTGTTCTTCAGAACGATGTGACCTATTCCTCGCTTCTCTTGTTCCAGATCGTTTGAGTCGTAGGTCTCGTGGTCTCCATAAATTCGCCGTTTTTGATGCCTCATTGTAATACAGCTTCCTATTCCAGTAGCTTATTTCCAAGAACCGCAGATTTATGGGACTCTCTTCCTGCTGACTGTTTTCCTCATACCTATAGCCTTGGTTTTTCAAGACTTAAGCTAATAGGCATCCCCTGTCTTTGCGATAATCATATTTGTTCTTGTTAGCTTCTTACATCAAGTGGTTCCATGCCTTGTCTGGAGCGATTTCCATAAACAAATCTCATCGTTGTAGGAGGGAGATTAATAAAAACAATAAAAGAACGAACATATCAAATCTAAACTTCGACTAAAAGCTTATTGATGAATTCAAGGTCAACAAGATGGGGGCGATAAAAATGTCGTACAATGCGAATTCATTTTGATTTACTTAAAGATAGCTCAAGGATATACGTCAAGTAGCATGATAGATGTGTACAATTGAACAAAATGAAAATATTATATTTTTACGCATACCTGTCGTATCAAAGAACTCTTGCCTATTTTCTATAACCGGTTCGCTAAATATTACATATCTACACACACATGCGCGCTTTAACATGAGTGTTTCTCATACTCGCCCTATCAGCTTCATTCGACCACATCAGTCCGGTTCTATTTCCTTGGCCAGAATCCAAAGTTGCTCTGAGGAAAAAGCAATTAAGAACAAATCAGTGGGCAATGCCCTCACCGTCTCAGCCAAGTTTGCCCCTTGCCCTGGCTTTAATATTTCGACTCGCCTCCAATGCAAGTGACAAAGTCACAAAATCTCATTGGATATCTCGCTGTTTGCCCAACAACGATAACCACACACCACTTCATCCTGTTAACTCGAAATTAAGGTTTGATTTGATCTCCTAATCCTAGTTTTCATTTATTTGGATTGGAGCAGTGGGGGGAGTCTGACAGATATTGACAGTGATTTAATTGAAATAGCGCTATAATCAGGGACGATATTGTTATTGTAGACCTTTAGTGACGTCATATATTTTCAAACTCATAATCATCATCATGATCATAACGATCATCATCATTGTAGTCATCATTATCAGAGTTCCAGAGCTCTACGGGAAGGGGTCAAATGATAGTATAGTTCTTATATACATAAGTATACAGTCTCACTCCCCTAGTATTAGTCGGAATCTGTTTCATTTATATTTCTACTCGTGTTTACTAAGTGCTATTCTATTGCAACTAACCTGAGGTTAGTCAGAGTCACCTAAATATACGGGCTGGTTTCCGCACTCAAAGAGTTTTCATTATATTTCAGTTGTTTTAATCTGTGGTTTTATGGTGTTAATTCTACTTTTGATTACATTCCTAGTTTTCCTCATGTCTTCTATACCCTTCAGGTCTCTGGCCATTTCAAGTATTCATTATTATTTAATCAGCAGGAATTCACACACGTATCTATCAGTGATCACTTATTGGCAATAACTGGCAAAACAAGCAACAATTTTATCTAAAAATCTCGTACTCTAAGCCTTCACTGGTGCTCTTTGCAAATCACGTTACGTTCTCGCATCAGCAGTTTATTTTCAATAACCGCCGATGGCTTTCTCTAGAATTTGAGTGACTAAGTTTACTAAGGATTTGAGTTACATTGTGGGATATGGCCGCTCGTCCCATGCTTTAACCGGATTTGATTCTCGTCTGTCGACGGGTCACAGGCCTATATGTATGCCATCCTTAATTCCAAGGGTTGTTTTTGTCGATCACGCTGGAAAAAAAACTGTCCGAAAACCAACCACAGGACGACACGAATAATTTCACAGTTTATTGGTTTCTCCGAAAAAGGCAACTTTTTGTGAACCGTGGTCGATTTTAAGTACCCTACATGTGGTGGTCGGCGTCCACCAGTTGCTTAGACAAAAACCGCTGGTTGGCAAACGTTCGACAGAGACGAAAATAATAACTAAAAAAACTCAGTATACCAGAAAACGGAAACCATGTGCTCATTACGTCGCCCTCTCTTTTCACCGTGGCCGCTGGATATCTTGTCCCCCCCACCTTATATTATTCAATATTTTTCTGGCCGTTCCAATCAAGTTCTTGGTGGCGCTTTCTTCCCTCGGTCTTTCCATTCTCTCAGAATTTCCACAACTATTTCTGTGGTACCTACCGATATTTGTGCAACCGTTTTGTTTCTCGTGTTCTATATTTCTCGGTGAGTTTACAAAGTCCTATATTATTCAAACACGATTCTACACAGTATGTCACAACTGACGAAAAAATATTATGTTTACCCAGGGTACACACTCATATTCATATAAAATAACGTCTGAACTGGTAAAAAAAATATGAAAGAAAGATAGAAAACATCTAAACTATAGAGTTTTGAAACAGAAGAGAAAGAAGAAAAAACGTACCAATCGGTAGAGAAAGAAGATAGTAAAAAAAAGCAAGAAGCCTCAATATGAAAATAGAGTGAAGGATTTCTTCCCAAATTCATTTCAGACGGCGGGTTTGTTTGACTAGCTGTTTACTTTCTTATTTTCCACATTAAATTCTTGAAATGTTTTCGTCCGGCAGTTGTTTTACTCGCTAAGTTTTGTGTGATGGGACGGATACATATTTATTTATTTACAAATACGCATTGATATCTATTATAGAGTGGCAGTACTTCTGGTTGATTTGCTGACCCTGATAATTGTTAGGCGAGTATAATTTTGTTAGTTGAGAATAATTTAAAAAAGGGTTCAGTCGGGCTCAGTTTAGTGTACTCCGATGTCAGATATATCACATGTGTATCAGAACCGGACGTGACGTCATATGGCTAATGGAGGGGGTAGTGAAAAGGGGATAGGCAGTCACTTGGAAGTCTCCAAGCGAACCGCACGGGTAGAGAATGATTTTAAGATCGACTATAAACTAAAATGTCAAGGGACATCAAATATCCGTTGCTCGGAATGCCCACTTCACCGCTAGCAGTAGCGAAGGCAACGCCATCATCTCAATAATAGATTCTTTCTTCAAATTGATGATTTCTTCGTTTCTTCGTGCTGTTGTGAAACATTATTTTCAGGTGCACTGATAATGGGGGGAGTGGATGGCACGAGGTACGGATTAATCGTGCTGGTATTATTTGTGATTGCATTGATGATAACTCATAGATGTTATTTAATTATTATACTAGAGCTCTTCTGAGAGGGTAGGTAATGTAACACACCTAGCTACGTAGATTGGTCTGACACTATTATACTCATTTATATTTAAGATATTTTTCATGATTGTTTCATTGTTTTCATCAGTTGTTTTCGTTTTTATCTCACGTAGTGTATCGACTGTTATGTAGTTAAATCGAACAGAAAATTAATCAATTAAGTGTATTATGTAGATATCAGTGTACACAACACACAAATGGTAAACAACCATATCTAAATACGACAATATATCACTGAAAACCTATTTTTTTAAACTGGTTAACAATGGTTTTCTATATGGTGATCAGTAAAACTAACACCGATTTGTCGAAACTGATTTCAATGATTGTAGTTTCCGCTGTCTATGAAAGCTTGTCTATGTTGTTTTCCTATAAGGAAATGTCCTCGTACCTGCAGTCAGTCAACCTTGAGTTGCCTGCCTGCCGTCTGTTTCATTGAAACAGATAGCAACAAATCAATTTTCTTATTTTTTGTTAAAACTTAGTTCACCCCATACAAAGCAAGTTGCCTCTGTAGACGTAAGGAGCTAATGAGAATTAAGGTGAAAGTTTTGGGGGTTACTTTAAATTTGGAGCTGTTCAGCGAGATGCTTGTTCACATTAGTTTTATATTTCTGCAGGTTGGTAGCGTCAAGAAAACAGGGAGCAGGAACAGAGTTCCAAAGGGTGGCAGCTTGAGAGAAGAAGCTATTGGAGTAGACCTCCACAGTGAATTGATATATTTAGCTGATTGTAGGGTTGGTCGACTGTATTTACGTCTAGGGTGCACCAGAGCAGCAAGTTCATCGGATCACATTCCATTGAAGTACTTGTAAAACTAGCACAAGAATGCAACATTGCGGCGATGGGACAGGGTATGGAGCTTGGTGAATAGCGAGGGACTTATTAGAGTAGATACTCTTTTTGGAACCTTGTCTAAGAGGGAGAGAATGGTGGATGGTGCACTATTGTCACAAAAGCCTTTTCTCATATAATTATTGGTGTTACATATATAGACATCGAATGTACATTCATGTCTTTACAATAATATACATGACGTATTCTACAACAGTCTAAACGTTTCAATAGCATAGATTCTGTAACAGTTACTTGTTTGAATGTACTATTTTCTCTTGGTGTAAATAGACAACTTTGTTAAGTTTGAGCAATTGGGTCATCAACATATAGAATGGGTTGACGTATGAGCACAGTTTGTTGAACTAGTTTATCAAAGCGCGCCAACACTATTAATACTCAGTCAGGTAAGCATCATTCATTTTAGCCGGGAATTATAACTCCATTGATCTATGTTAAAAACGGCGAACAAAAGAAAAAAATAATTCCCAAATTTAATAATTTTAACAATAAAAAAAATAATCGATTAATAAATGGTGTATTTTGTTTTCGTTGCATTTTTAATTTCCACTCTATTTGCGCGCTGTTTTTAACATGAAATATTGCTAAAACGGTGCACAAATTGATTTTTTAATCCTATTTTCTAAAGGTTGGGATAGGTTCCAGTAGGAGATCGTTCCCTGAAACTTTGAATAAAATAAATTTTTCTGGATTTGATCTAAAAATATCGCGTCTAATCGATATTAATTAATTAAAAAAAATGTTTTTAAATAACATTGAGGGGAACTGCTATTTACCGTTTCTTAACCGGTTTTAGGAATGACTAATATTTAGAAGCCATTTTGATTCCCGGAAAAGGGTAAAACACATGTTTATGTGGATAAGAATGACAATATTAATCATATCAGCTGAACATAAGCAAGGAGATGTGTTTATTTATATAAAAGAGCCAGAGAAACAGTAGTTATCGACCTGGGCCGCTCCATGCTTGAAACCTATAGCATTGTGTTGATTTGACCTGGTCTTCTGTAACATTGTTAATAAATAAATAGTTAGATAAATATAAGTACTCTGTTCGATTTCGTTCTAGAACACTGAACCAAAGATTATATATATATATATATATATATATATATATATATATATATATATATATATATATGTATATATATATATATATATATATAGTGAATGATTTTATTCCAGGAATTCATCGACCAGGTTGGATCATAATAAAAAACTCTGCCTGATGAGACCTCAGCTCTTGAGAGCTGTAGATCGATAACATCGACATGCCAGTGTAGCAGACCTTGTACATGTTTGAATAAAAGCATTCACAATACAGCTCTATATTTTTATTGAGCACTCTTTTATAAGCCCGGTTTGATTCCCTTTGGGTTTCTACCCTGTGGATTTTTACCCTACCTGGATTTATATATATATATATATATATATATATATATATATATATATATATATATATAAAGACATTTGAAAACAAAATAGGTGTGTTTTTAATGAATAAAATCATTTACTTAAAAAGCTGAGACTTATGACAAGTAAAATGTCATTTTCAAAGCAAGACTTCCCTTTTTTTTCTTTTTCTTCATTCCGCTGGTATTAACCCTAGGAGAGGTTGCTCACTCGTGGGACAGCAAACTATACGTTCCATCTTGGTGATGAGAGTTTTAAAAGTAAAGTCCGGTGGCTATGTGTATTAGCGTGGTTTGCGCCTTTTTCAAATGAAGGAGTTGCTCACATCTTAGAAAACATTATATTCGTAGTAATTTTTAAAGAAACTAGAAAGCCAAATAATGTTATTTTTATGAATGAAATCATTTATTCTAAAACTGAAACTTTCGACAAATTAAATTACATTTCCAAAGCAAAATTTTCTTTTTTTTCTTCTTCGTTCTACTGGTATTAACACCTTCAATTATAAAAGAAGTCGCCAACCACGCTAAATACACATCGACACCGGAGTTTACTTTTAAAACTTTCATCACCAAGATCGAACGTATATTTTATTGTCTTAACGATAGGGCCACCTACCCTGTCGTTAATACTAGTAGAATGTGTTATGATGTGGTTATTCCTGAAAGTAAGACAATAATACGAGCCGAAAGGGACAGAGGTCAAAAAGGACACAAACACGATGTTACTTGGTCGGTCGCTCGGTGCGTAAGAGAGAGAGACACGTAAGCACTAATTATTTATATACATCAGAAATATACAAGGGAGATAATTACAGATTACCATAATTACAGAATGAATGGTGTAAGGGAAGTAATAAGGATACTCTTTTCTCGGATGTAAATATCGTTGTCCTTCCCAAATGTATGATAGATACTACAGAATGAAGAAGAACAAAAAACATGACAATAAAAAATAAAAACAAAGGTCAGGTGCCGAGATAAGTCTTCATCTAAATAATTCCGTCAAATAACGAGCTATTATTTTTGTTGTCAAATAATTATCATGTTAGTACTGCTAGTGATATTTATACCAGTATTGTATATTAGTAATATCTTAAATCTCTCCCCAATTGAGTGTCACTTCATCATCGTCTTCTTTATTTAAGATCAGAATGGCGCCTTACCTACAGTTTGGTGTGGCAGTCAGTTAAAAGAGAGCTTTCGAACCGTCTTCAAATATGGTCGATCCATTTTTTAAGAAATTCGTATGAATCAGTTTGGTACGACTTCTTCATCGGCTTGATTCTGTTTTAAGCATTCGTTTTCCAGATTTTTCCAGGTACTGACATGGAGGGCACGTTAAGAATAACAGACTCTCTGAGTAAATGTGATACAATGGAATCGACTCAAATCAAACTTGACTCGAGAGACTGCGTCTTTAACCACTTCAGCACGACCACCTCCCAATAATACAACAATGCGAGGAAAGATCGACATTTTTGTGTTATCAATTATTGTTTTTTTCTGCGAAATTCGAAAAGATTGGTAAGCAAATACGGCAAACCGGAAAAATACCCGACTCAAAATCCACAGCAAACGGTGTCCGGTCAGATTCAGTTTCTTATATTAAACTTCATCCGTAATATAACTTCTGGCAAGAGTTTCAGTTTCCCAAATGTATTAATTTATTAATCAAATTGTTAGATAAACCGGTATTGTCCCGACCTTCGGGTCTGGATTTACGCCGGTCTATTGGTTGTCGGTCCTGTGCAGTTCTAGGAGGTGCACCCTCCCAGGCTTCGCCTCTCCTCTTTGGGGAGGAGTAAGTTTATTGCTTACTGCCTGAGGCCCCCCTACCGGGAAACGCCGACGGGGCTGCCCAGGCAATTTTTAAACAACCAGAGTGCTCAAATTCTCGAGCGCTGTTTTTTTCCCACTTTCCCGACCTTGTGTCACATCTTACCAGGTGAGAGGAAGATAAATAGAATTAGATAGAAGGACAGAATAGTTAACAAAGCCTCTTTCAAGGTTAAGAATGGATTTCTAAAATATAACATTATTATTTCAGCACAGACAGTAAACTGCAGACGATTACTTAGAAAGCAATTCTTTACACAGAGAGGTGAGGGGCTTTGTTTACTATTCTGTACTGCCACCGTAAAATGTAATAAATCAATTAATAAATGAACATTAATACAACAATTGGCAAACCATAAGAGTAAGCGACAAAAAATAGGGAGGATTTAATATCATAAACTTTATTTGACCTAACGCTGTTTGCTGCTGACTTTGAGTCGGGTAATCTTCTGGTTTGTCGCAAAAGCATTTTATAAGTTTATTGAATTTGGTAAAACAGCTCATCCCTAATAAAAACAAAAACTATGAAAGTCACAAGTCGCGGTTGGTGTTCATCCAAATAATCATGTCAAAAATCGAATGTTGTCTAGTTATTATTATTATTATTACAGTACTGTTAGCGATATTTATAGAAGTAGTTGTATCTTTGTAATATCATAAATCTCCCCCAATTGAGTGCCACTTCATCATCGGCTTCTTCATTTTGCCATTATTGTTATAATTATTATCTTAGCGTTCGTAATTATCATAAATTGTCTCTAGAGGGCGCTCTTCGCGTGCGCCACGGTCGAAAGTCACAAAGGTCAAATCAAGAGTAATATAAGAATTCGCCTTTTATGCATTCGTCTATTTATTTTTTTTTTCTGTCGAGTGGAAGGGGGAATATTTGTAACGTCGTTTGGTTTCATTGTTTCTTTGTACCAAATGTTTTCTCTTGCAGTCCCGTGTATTATTGTTTTTTTATTCATTTTTTATTTATTTATTTATTTATATCGTCTAGAATTCTCTTTCGTCCAAATTTACGAAGTCATCATAAAATATCCGAGAAGCGAAAATTGGGAGACGTTGGTTTATCGTTATGGTTTGGAGCTGTGGAAGGGAGGAAGGAGGAGAGAAAACCGGGATTGGGGATGGGGTATTGAAAGATGCACGGCGATGGACGGCGCCATCAGATGCCGGGTGGAAAAGAAAAGATGGCGTCGGTTGGTGTTTTGGATGAAGAGAGAGTTATACAAAGAATGAATAAATAAAGACAAATAAATTCTGGAGACGGAAATAAAAATGGAGGGAGGTTAAGAAGGAAAGAAAACAAAAGGGGTCAAGAGGTGTAGAACAAGAGAGATAATGATTGCGAAATTAAATATGATATAGAATAACAACGCAAGAAAAGCCGTGGTTGAAATAAAGATAGGATAAACCGGGGAGAAAATGAAAGGAAAAATGAACAGAAAACATGAGCACTATTGTAAATGAAATCGCCAGCTGTCATTAGCGATAATGCTAAGAGCACTCTTCAATAGCTGATATTATTTATATAAACAGTAAGATTCTCACATAATCCCTTGCGCAAGTGATAGAGAATTGGACTGCCGACAAAACAATCGAGTTTCAATCGCAGCTTGAAGTCCTTATATATTTAGAATTATTGAACATATGGGATTCAGCGAAATAGTCTATGGGTGGCTATTTATATATATATATATATATATATATATATATATATATATATATATATATATATATATATATATATAAATATATATATATATATATAACATAGATCCATGTAACCACAATTACATGCTTAAATCGCGTTATATATATATATATATATATATATATATATATATATATATAGAGAGAGAGAGAGAGAGAGAGAGAGATGTTATTATTTTATGTAACCACATAAAATGTTATAAGAAGATATGATATGTTATGTATCGAATTTTAGTATTTACTTCAACAGTGCTTAATGCGTGAGTAGAACTAAGGACTAAGTCATGAAAATATATTCATGGCAATTAAGCTACACAGAAGCTTTTACGTTTCATCTACGTACGGAATCTTCTAGCTAAAATGTTAACCTGGCGATTTCCTACGGAGATGAAACGCGAAAGCATCTGTGTAGCTTAATGTCCATGAATATATTTTCATAACTTAATACATATATATATATATATATATATATATATATATATTTTAAGATATATAAGAAAATATTAAATTATTTATATATACATACGCGTACGTTTAAAGCTTACGCTCTCATCAGTGTTATACCAGCCACTCTTTTATGGGATGATGAAGTTAAGTAAATTTATACAAACAAGATTGTACAATTTTGTTGAGCGGCCTTATTCTGTTGTTGGCATTCCTGCATCAGGGAACACGTCGTGGTTTCCAACATCGCTAAGTGAATGTGGTATTAGGTATTCGAACTTGACGCACCCATGTAGTTAGTCCGCATCGTTATCCACTTAATCACTGTCACTTCCTTATTGAATATAACTGATGAGTAAAAATCGTCAGCTGTCATCAGCGATAATGCGAAGCTCTATGTAAAAATAGAAAACATACCACTCTACAATAGCTCATATAAATTATATAAACAACAAGATATATGTATCGATAGCGTGGTGGAGAGAAGCTCGGACTACCAATATAACGATTGAGTGCAATCGCATCGTGAAGAACTTGCTGTCTAGCGAAACTAAAGACATGTGATGGAGCAAAACAGTCGATCTGCAGGTGACTATATGTGCATCTAACCCTTTTGGAATGGTTTAATATATATTATAGGCAATACAATGAGTAACATAGACACATTGATTTTGTGAAACTTTAACATTAAGGGGGTGTATGTATATGAACTTGTTGCGGGGACTGACCGACCGACCGACCCGTTGGGGTTGTGGTTGATCGTTCAATCGGCCCCAACAACTAAGAAAGTGTAGACACAGGCAAAGATAACGGCAATGGCAAAGAAGAGAGGACAAACACTGGTGAACAGTTTCAAAAAAATGTATTGTTTATTTACCATAAGGGAATGGTAACAACAAGAAGTGAATTGAGATTTGTGATGACGTCACTGGATCAGGAGAGACTGAGCAGCAGGAAGTGACGTCGCTGGTGGCAGCAAACTGGACCGACAGCCGTGGTGTCGTTTGTGAGAGTTGGATGTGGTGTCGTTGGTGATAGTTGACAGGGCACCTTTGTGGTTTGCTGACTGGCAAAGAAAAGAAAGGAAATTCGCCGTAGTTGTCGGAGTAGCCCTGATAAGGGCTGTTTAAATAAATATCACAGTAGTTTGTAGCCCTGATAAGAGCTGTTGGAAAAAGGAAAGTTGGAGAGTATTGTTGTAGGAGTTCAGGACTGCAGGATGCTGGTGCACGAGGTCAGGACTGCTGGATGCAGGAGTTCGGACTGCTGGATGCAGGAACTCAGAACTGTGGGAGCAGGAGTTCGACTGCAAGTGTGCAGGAACTCGACACTGCAAGATGCAGGAGTTCGTCTGCGTTGGTGCAGGAACTCGACACTGCAAGATGCAGGAGTTCGACTGCGTGGCGGCCTCCTGACACCCGGGCTGAACCAGCTAGAGATCTCATGAAACTTATGTCAAGTCACTTTCGTCGGTCCTGTGAAAGGGATTAATTTTTGACAAATCAATTCCAAAGAGATCTCTCGCCGTAAAAACTGGTTGACAGGCGCCTTGAATGTATTAGCAAGCTTATCGGCATAGTTGCCGAAACGCTTGTGTATCCCTTAAAGGAAAATTAAGGTAAATATTCGCTGACTGATTTCTGTTTAGTCATTGTTGACAAAAATGGCGATTAAAAACTGGGTTTTCCCCAAACTCGGTTTTTTCAATCTTCTAGGCAAAACAACTGCTGCTGCTGATCATGGCATCGTCGGAAATCATGACAAAAGGCAACTCCTGCTGCTGATAGTTTTTTCCAAGATGGCATGTTGTTCAAATATAAACAAACGTTGCGGTGTTGTTGAACCGCGACAAAGTAAGGTATGTGCATATGTTTAAATATATATTCCGGTGTACAGGACGAACTTCTAAACTAATGAACATATACTCTTTATTAGTCTGAAATGTTAAGCATGAGTAAAAGACATCTACTAATGAATATTCTGCAAGTTTCAGTTTATTTTGAGTGTAATAGAGGGTTTTAAGTGGGCATTTGAAAATACATTTATTAAGATGTGCAGAAGTTTATTCATATTGATTAGACACCAATTAAACAAAGATTTCTATGAATTTCAATTTCTCATAAACAACTCTTAAGCTTTCAACTAACATTTTAGATATTTTCTAAAATGAAAATCTAAAGATAAAAGATAATAAATGTGGCTTAACTTAACAGGGGTATATATATATATATATATATATATATATATATATATATATATATATATATAATTTTATAAGGAGATATATTTTTGTATGTATCAGTTTTCAGTATTTACTTCAACAGTGCTCGATACGTAAGTAGAGCTAGGTAGTAAGCTATGAAACTATATTCATGGCAATTAAGCTACACAGCATATATATATATATATATATATATATATATATATATATATATATATATATATATATAATGAGCCGTAAAATGGCGAAAAAGGTGTGCGTGGATATATATATATATATATATATATATATATATATATATATATATATATATATATATGCTAGAACCACGTGGATCTTATTATTAGTAGATGATGTCATCATTTGTGACATTTTATGACATCATCCATTAGGACAAAGGTGGGGAAGACCGTGTACGGTTAATGGCGTCAGAAAATGAGGACGTGATCCATCAAAATAAGCAAAGGGGTAAGCGCTCGTTTTTAACGTGTTATCTAGACGACCCGTGACCCAATGCGTCACGGGTCCTCTACTAGATTACTCTCAAAAGACATGGGGTATAATATATATATATATATATATATATATATATATATATATATATATATATATATATATATATATATATACGAATGCTTATCAGTCACATCGATGGTTCAGTAGGATAAAAACAAGAAGAGACAGAACACCACCGCATGAAACCAAGGAACAGTAAATGCGAGAAATGTCATAAAAAAACCACTCCCCGAAGTGATAGAAACAGCCTTGACTGAAACTACACAAAATAGTTTTTAAGGGTCCGGAATGGTGGAAAGACCGAGGGGAGAAAGCACTAACCAGACCTCATCTGGAAGAATGCGGACAGAACTGTGTTTTTAGGGGAGGCTTATTGCCATTCAGAAGATACCAAAGGTCGTTTGCAGCGAGAAATCAATGGTAAGCGTGTGTTGTGGTGACGCAAAATCACTTGCAATAGTTATCAAAGAATTGGAGAGTACTGGAAATCTTGGGAAACTTGTTGTCACTCAGACTCCAGGAAACACCACCGAGGGTAATCAGTGAGCAATCACTGATGATGACCTGTTTGAGAACTGCTGGTAGGTACAAATAGCAACAACAACAACAATAATAATAATATTAATAATAATAATAATAATAATAATAATAATAATAATAATATTAATAATAATAATATTAATAATAAAAATAATAATAATAATAATAATGATAAGAATAATAATAATAATAATAATAATAATAATAATTATAATAATATTAATAATAATAATAATAATAATAATAATAATAATAATGATAATAATAATAATAATAATAATAATAATAATATTAATAATAATAATAATGATAATAACAACAATAATAATAATAATAATAATTATAACAACAATAGTAATAATAATAATAATAATAATAATAATAATAATAATAATAATAATAATAATAATAATAATAATAATAATAATAATAACCGAAACCGCCCGCAAACCAACTCGCATAAGCTACGAATGGCTACCAGTCACATGGAGTTTGCAACAGGAAGAAAAAAAACAACTACAGGCAAAACACCATCACATGAACCAAGGAACAGAAACTGCAAGAAAGATCATGAGTTGCCCCCCCCCCAACCACCTCCAAAGAAATTAGCACCGGTCAAGGCTGACACCACACTAAATAGTTGGTCAAGGAGGATGAGAAGACCAAGGAAGGACAGCACAACGCAGACCTCCACTGGAAGAGTGCGGAAACTGCTGGGAACTTGGGGAAGGTTATTGCCACACAACTTCAAGAGAAGACCAATGCCCGTTGCCAGCGAGAAATAAATGGTAGGCGGCTGTTACGATACCGCAAGGTCATTTGAGGTGGGCAGTACTGGAAATCTGGGGAGGCCGGTTTTTACTCAGTCTCCAGGGAATACGCCTGTTTATTGTAGGTGCGCAGTCACTGACGATTACCTGTGTGATAACTCCTAGTGAGTACATATAATAATAATTATTAGTAGTGTCATTTTGATTAATCGGACCACGTCTTTGAAAAAAAATATTAACATCGTTTTGTCGTAATTCAATATTGAACCGGTAAAAATGGGTGAGAAATATCTTCCCTTGCTTCTTAAAATCAAATTATAAAAGTGTTTCGTAATTTTATTATTTCTGAAGCTTTATATTTCAACATCCTGTTTTTTTGGGAGCACTTACTCTTTCAGATACATATCACTTTTATATAAATCATTTAATTTTATCATACTCGATTGTATAAACTAAATAACACTTAATATCGCCTACATTACTCGCTCTTAAGCCTAGTACATGTGTTCCAAAATTCGTAATGATCGAATAATTAATGTAGTAATCTATCCTAAAGAAATATATAAATATATACACGTACCGAAATTTATATTAAAAATTCAAGATACGTAAAGAAAAGAATGAACATCTTCACTGATAAATAAAGATGAAGTCCATGTAATGTGCATCTTATTGTGTGTGTATATATATATATATATATATATATATATATATATATATATATATATAATAACATATGAAACTAAAAGTATACTTTTAGTAGATAGAACCTATAGTGAAATGGTTTAAGCTCAATATACGAGATAGAGCAATTATAAAGATAGATGAAAGAAGAGGGATAAACATGTAGGAATGACAAATTTATTTCAACTTCGATTGTTCAATGCATGGTATACTCGGTAATAAAATTATGTTTATTATTCTTTCTTTAAAAATAATTGTATTACCGAGTAGACCTTGCATTGAACAATCGAAGTTGAAATAAATTTGTCATTCGTACATGTTTATCCCTCTTCTTTCATATATATATATATATATATATATATATATATATATATATATATATATAATATGATACAGAAAATCAGTACCACATCAATACCATTTGTTTCAAGCTCATAAGGTGTTAACCTCCCGGCTATGTTCAGCTTTGTTGTCACTTTGTAGCTGAGCTGGTGCATCATCCACTAGTATCTCCCTCTTAGACAAGGTCCCCAAAAGAGTCGCCAACTTAATATGTCTCTCACTATTCACCAAACTCCAGCCAATGTCCCATCGCCGCTATCTTGCATATGTATGTAGATAAACAAATAGTTATATATATATATATATATATATATATATATATGTAATTAAATGAATAGTTTAAAGAAAACAAGTTTGTGGCGAAAATATATTTTATAAAATAGTTTGTTCCTCTGCTTGTATATTAATGTTTATCCGATATGTTTAGTTTGGACCACCTAATTTCTCGCGATATATATATTTATTCTAATCACTTTAAGCAATAAATAGAAGTATATTTTATGTTTATAAGAGGCGAATTAATATGTGTATATGTCTTATTAACAGAACTGTAAACTCATCTTTGTCGTTTTATTTTAGTAATGCTAGAATATTAAAACGGTTTCGAATATTTACTAGAATAAATTATTGGTTTGTTTTACAGATGCACTTATCTAAATGACATTGGATTATTATTTTTTATGGTTAGATCATTTGTTTTGTTGGTTGTGTTCAGTTTGATTTCCGGCATATCAACCATATGTTGGTTATTAAATGCTGAATAATGTTGTCGAGTGGTACGCTATAGGTCGTATAATTTCATTCTCAGACCTAATTAACAATTGAAAATAATTAATTGGAACAAACTACTTTCTCAAAGCAAATAAATTAAAAATAATTAATTGGAAAAATGTGTCCCCGTTTTGGGGGTTGGAGTGGGGGTTACTCCTCTGAATGGGGTTTACAGTCAGTTAATTCGTGGCCCGCTGACAGAGCGGTGGCCCTTACGTAAATAAATACAGATTTGTTATGAAAGGTAAGACGTGTTATGGAAATGTACGTCTTGAAACTTTAAATACTGACATTGTATTTTTATAAAAGAGAAAGCAACAGCATTTTTGTATCTGTTTAATACAATAAAACGAAACAGGAATATGACTGAGTATAAGTTACGATAACAAATTGCGTTGGCTTATTAGGAGGGATATTAAAAGTAGCATATAATGAATGTACAGCTACTTAATAATAGAAATGTTTTATATAAACAGAATCAGTAGGAGATATTTTCTGCAGACATAATTAACAAAGGGCGTGTCACGTGACCAGATTCTACATCAAAAATGAAACGTTTTCATATATTACTTATGAATTTTCACGTAACATTTATCGGAATAAAATATAGTTAGTACCGGTTACTACCAGTACCGAACTTTGCTGCTGATATAAAATGGCTACCATCATAGGTTTGATTTGCTGCTGAGAAAATATAGCTTTCCTGTCGAATATATTCAAATCAGGATAAATTGTAGTTACAATAGAAACTAAATCAAATATAATGTTTTCTTTTGAGCAACATGTGCAAGCGTTCAGCAATCGAAAAGAGGTCGATATAATCAAACATCGTTTTGTCAGATGCATTGCTATATGAGCATAACTTCCAAAATCTAGTTGACCTTATTAATACATATATATGTAATATTTGTATCCATAGACACATGTTTCACCGTCGTTAAAGTTAATAACTGTGGATAAAACGCTAGTGGCTGGCGTCTGCAGTTCTACTAACGTAGGTAAACGAATCTGGTAGTGGCAGTGGGAAAAGTTATATCTTATATATACGAACCTATTAATTTATTTATATTTATTCATGATAACCAAAAGTACCCCTACACACACCGGCACGTTTCACTGTCATTACGGCTAATCAGCATGGTTAGACTTACCTAGATTAAAAACCGGGACCTCAATTGCCGGCGTCACGTACTCTACCAACTGAACTAAACAAAACTGCTAGTGGATGGTGTGTCTTTTTTACTAATAAGTCTCAAAAGCCACTCAAGGATAAAGGTTATTGAGTTTGTCAAGTGGACGGTGAAACATCGGGGGGTTGTAACGATAATTTTAACTGGTCGAAGATTGATTATTTAAGAAGACAGCTCAACAAGGATCTGTTTACATTAGACTTGAAAGCGGCAATGTTGTAGTCAGCCAGGAAGCTGTCCCGTAGTATTGTGTTTCACAAACGTTCAGTTCTTAACTAGGTATTTTGGTCATATAGAAATGAGTTCTCATGAATTTATTTTTAACCTGATTTAATATTTATGAGAAAGCAACAAATATATTCCTCTGAGAAAATAGTTCGCTTCGTGAATGCTCTGACTAAAACACTCCATGGAACACCAACTAATAATATAGGTGTGTATGTATTTTCCTGAACGATCTAAGTAAAGCAGACAGTAAACAACCGCCATGTCTATACGAAGACGCCATTTTGTTTAGTATCGCAATGTTGTTACAATAGCAACCATTACCAAACAAAGGAAACGGTCTGGGCATTTATTGCCAAATCTACGCTAGTAACTTACCCAGAAACAAGAAATATCTGGCAATGGAGACACAGCGACAATTAATATCCAATTAATTGGCTGTTCATTGAACAGCTGAATAAGCCAGATAAAAATTCAAGCGCCACGCGTTTTCGTTGGGCGTTTTATCGTCATGTCTGTCAATTAGTCACGGCACAAGATAAATAAACTGAAAATTTATTCTCTGGCCGAAGAGTATAAAAAGCAGACGAGAGTAATAAAGAAAGAAAGTGATAAATAATTTAGTAGTTGAAAACGAGTCAGTCATGTCCTGATATGAAAATCAGACAGAAAGGAAAGAAGGAACGAAAGAGTACGTGCATCAAAGACGGAACGAAATATTGAATTAAAGAAAAGAAATGGAGAAATGAATGTTACGATTTTTAGATATCATTTATGCATAACTTTTTGATCGTATTTATGATGAGAATTTATTCAAATATATTCTAATTGCTTCGGTAAATGTTAATCCGTGTAAGTGTATACTAATTACCCCCAAACACACACATACACACTTTCTTTTTACTTTTGCTATTAATATTTTATATTTCCTAAATATTGTTATATTATGGGAGTTTTAGCTATCATGCCCCTGCCAAAACAACTGAGGCCGGATTTAGCTATCACAAGGAATAGTTCGAATTAGATATGCATAGGACTGCATGGGAAGCGGAAACTAAGGGTATCACGCAATTGCATCGTCTGCTTAGAATTATTTTAACAGAATGTTTGAGCCAGTGAATTAGAAGAGAGGTTTGTTAGTGAGCGGACAAGTCCAGGCGTACAAAAATGTGCTATTTTAAAAGCTGACATGTATTTGAAAATAAATAAAGGACTAAATATCTATTTTGCATATTGTATCTTTATATTGTTCATTACATATAATTATCGCTACAAACATTTAACACATATACCCACATTACAGATCAAGGCCCATGTATCCTTATACTTTGTATCTATTTATAATAAACATAATCTGTTTAAATCTAAATTCCCCTGTCTTTGTTCCTTGCTATCATACGTATTGTATAATATGTAGTTAAGGAAAGTGTGGTTAAAATGCATAAAAATGGTACGGGCTTGCATATATCTTAACATGTGGTAGAAACTGTTACAACGAAAATATTTTATTTTCAAAAAACTAATAATATTTGTAGAAATGACTTGGGGAAGTGATGAATTATAGAAACGGGAGAGAGGGTTTAAACCCAACGAAAATAGACAAGTAACACGAAGGCTTGTTTTGGCGAAGTAATATAATACGTAATAGTTAAAAAGGAGAAGAAAAATTAAAACAATAACAACAAAAAGAATAAGGAAAAGAAGAAGAAGAAGAAGAAGAAGAAGAAGAACGGAAAATGTGTTATGATTAAGAGGAGCAAGAAATATATTTAAGAGAAATAGAAGGGGAAGAACATATAAAACACATCATATTACTTGCAATATTTTGCTTATTTCGAACGACAGAAATAAGTACAGATCTAATTGAAAAAAAAATAGAATTAAAAAAGAACGGAGAAATAAATATGATTTAAATAAATCATACAACTAGAACAAAAATAGACTAAAGGACGAAAAACAGTTTGTATTACTAAAATAAATATAAATCGATTTGAAAGAAAAATACTTAATTAGAAGAGTACGTATTTAATTAACCGTAGTCGGAGTTGATCCGGAAGCCCTTTTAATTGACTGCTACAGTTAGATGTAGACGAAGCATGCCTTATTTCCCTGGGTTGTTCCGTTTACCCTGGGGCATTACTGAGTGTTTACCAAGGGGGCATGAAGTACATTTTTAGTCTTTGGTATTCGTAAGCACTTGTTTCCCGTCAGTTTAGCAAACGCTTTAACCATTATGCCAAACGGGTCGATGAAGAAAGATTGACAATATAAAATGTAGGCGATGGAGAATCGCAGTTTAATCAATGGTTTACACTCGACAAAGAATACGATGAAATACAAAGAAATAAAGGACTTAATGACTATAGATTAATTCTAAGATAATGAAAGACAGTAAGAAAAACGGAATTTAAAAAGAAATATAGTATTTGCTCACAACAGATCTAAACTTCAGATGTCAAGGACTTGCACGCCCAATTGAGGGTCACCCTTACACAGAAGTTTAAATAGGTGAAGACACCCTTGAGGTGGTAGACTCATTTTGCTACCTAGGAGATATGCTGAGTGCTGGAGGTTGCTGCGAACTAGGTCAAGACAGCTTGGGGAAAGTTCAGAGAACTTCTCCCAATCCTAACATCCCGATCCATTCAAATTATTACCAGTGGTAAGGTCTATGATAATTGCGTAAGAAGTGTGATGTTGTATGGCAGTGAGGGTTAGGCCGTCACCAAGGTCTCACTTGCTCAACTCTAGAAAAATGACAGGGAAATGATTAGATGGATATCTTACGTAAAGCCGAACCAGACCGAAAACTTTATGTTAGATACTATACTTGAGAAATTGGCCATTCAAAAACGTGATGTCATAATAAGGGCAAACCATCTTCGCTTGCTCGGGCATGTGTAAAGAAGCAAGGAGTATATCAGCACATGCATAGACATACGGCTGGACTGTAAAAAAGGGCTGGGCGTCAAAGGAAGACAAGGACAGAAACCATTAGGTAAGACCGTAAACAGTTGCAGTCCCCACAATTGTGATCACTGGAGACTTAGCATAAGGACAGCCATTTGTCAAAGGGAACATAGACGATAAACCTGGATAGTGACTGAGTATGTGAGTGTTGTTGGGTTTGACGCATGTAACCATCGCCTGATCATTTTATCCCGAAATTCTGCATGTCTTTATACGCTATACTTGCAGATGGGTTAGTTTTAATTTGGGATTTAGTACTGAGCAAGGTAAACGTCGCTTACCTCCGATGATCTCAAGGGAACCTGTGTGTGAACATGACTATTACGTATAGTAAGTAGGAGATACACAGGTATGAAGAAATCACATACCGTGAGAAGAAGCCACAAAGATCAGCACATAGGGCAGCTTTTAAGTTTGCAAACGAGTCAATGTGCAATGGCAGCATATGGGCAAAACATTTGAATACCGGTATGACTGATGGGGAATCTATTCATTTGCACGCGCATGGTCGTCTCAACTTTTACCGCAACAATTCTTCAACGTTAAAACTGAAATAAACATAATTAAATTCTTATAAGAATTGCAAAACAAAACAATAATAATTAGAATGGAAATTGAATAAATTAAAGAGAGATCTTCCGTGCGCTTACCTCTTTTCGCCTCAATTTTTAACGCGGGTGCAAACATTATATACTACCGCGCACTATACTTGCCGTTTGAAAAGGCGGTGCAGACTGTGCATGTACCCCTCTTTAATTAATACCGGAAATGTTTAACGCGGGTGCAAACATTATATACTACCGCGCACTATACTTGCCGTTTGAAAAGGCGGTGCAGAATGTGTATGTACCCCTCTTTAATTAATACCGGAAATGTTTAACGCGGGTGCAAACATTATATACTACCGCGCACTATACTTGCCGTTTGAAAAGGCGGTGCAGACTGTGTATGTACCCCTCGTTAATTAATACCGGCAAACAAAAAAAAGGAATATCTAGCAGACATTTACAAAATGGTCAAGAGAAAGTATAAAAACGTGTTCAATAAAACAAACAATGAACGAATGATTGCGTGATCAGAATAAATAAAAAGTAGTCCAAATGAAGAATAAATGAATAAAGAAATGACTTCAAATTGACGAATGAACATTTAAGAAAAAAGAAACCAAAAGATGTCATACAAGTGTCAGTTTACACACACCATGCCGATGAACCCCGTGAGCAGATTCAATGTGATATAGTATATACTAGAGAAACTCAGTAGAAATTCCACTGTGCTTTCTATATAAATCTATATAATTTACTGTTTATAATATTCCTTTTGAAATAATAAATGTTTACCAGGGTCAATACTATTATTACAAAGCAATTAAAGGAAGTGCGAGGATAGTGGTTAGGCGAGAATAAATATTTAAAATAAATAATAATAAATATAATAATAATAATAATAATAATAATAATAATAATAATAATAATAATAATAATAATAATAATAATAATAATAATAATAATAATAATAATAATAATAATAATAATAATAATAATAATAATAATAATGAAATGGTTTTAAAGATAAGAAGAGAGAGAGAGAAAGAGAGAGAGAGAGAGAGAGAGCTGAAAAGAAGAAAAAAGAGAGAGTGTGTGAGTGGACGCTATAACGGATAACATAATAATAGTTGGAAGGAGTTGCGTGAAAGAGTGCAAGTGTGAGTGAAGTGGAGCGGCGATACGAATAAAGAGGGTGGGAAGATAGAGAGGTAGTACGCTGATAGAGAGGGGTGTGCGCGAGTGAGAAGAAAGAGAAGCTGCCGCTGCTGCTTAGTAGCCACTTCTTGAAAATCAATTTAAATTTTCAGCTAAATATTCTGAAAATGTAATCATTTTTAAAACGGTAAATATTCTTCATCATCTCACCGTAAAATCAATTGTCAGTTAACTATTCTTTAAATAAAAAAAAAATCGAATTTCAATTTTTGAAATGTATTAATTTTTAAAAATTTCGAAATAATTTGATATTTACACAATTAATTTTAGAGTGGGTAAAATCGGATTTTTTTTACCTTAGCTACATCAAATTAATCACCAATCAACATATTTGCTGATCGGGCGCTTTCATTTTTTAATATATGTGGAAAGTGATAACGTACGTACGAACATGAAATGTCATAACGCATTATTTTATAGCCTAACATTCGAAATAATTTGATTTTTGATATTTTATAGCCTTACAATTTTTTAGCCTAACAATGTGATTTTTGATATTTTATAGCCTAACAATTTGATAATTTGATTTTTGATATTTAATAGCCAAACAATTTGATAATTTTATTTTTGATATGTTATAGCCTAACAATTTGATAATATGATTTTTGATATTATATAGCCTAACAATTTTATAATTTTATTTTTGATATTTTATAGCCTAACATTCGAAATAATTTTATTTTTGATATTTTATAGCCTAACATTCGAAATAATTTGATTTTTGATATTTTATAGCCTAACAATTGGATAATATTATTTTTGATATTTTATAGCTCAACAATTTTATAATTTGTATTTTTGATATTTTATAGCCTAACAATTTGATAATTTGATTTTTGATATTTTATAGCCTAACATTCGAAATAATTTGATTTTTGATATTTTATAGCCTAACAATTGGATAATTTGATTTTTGATATTTTATAGCCTAACATTCGAAGTAATTTGATTTTTACACCATTAATTTTAAAGTGGGTAAAGTCGGATTTTTTTACCTTAGCTACATAAAATTAATCACCAATCACCAATCAGCATATTTGCTGATCGGGCGCTTTCATTTCTTAATATATGTGGAAAGTGATAACGTACGTACGAACATGAAATGTCATAGCGTATTATTTTATAGACTAAGACGACCCGTGGAAATTCAACAGTTGTATCCTCCGTCCGTCGCATATTGCTGCCATGCTTGAATATATTTCCATTCCATGAACGTCCGGCGCGAACGCAGACCCAACGATATTACCACATTTGGACAGAACATATACTACACGTTGAATTATTTATTTGCAAAAGATATGAAATATACATTTTGGAAATAAGGCATAAAGCCAACAAAATTGCGGGGACTGGAGGAACGTTTGTCATCACCTATCTATCATCTTACTCCGTCTATCCTAGTCTTTGCTAGAATAATTGCAGTCACCACAATGCCACATTTACTGTAGGGGGGGGGTCATCATACTAAAAATTTCGCCAATGTGTTGAACATTTTATTTTTTATCCTAGCCTTAAGGCTAAGAAGGTGTATTTTGGTAATTTCACGTTCACGTTCGAAACAACAGCAATATCAAACAATTGTTTCTTATTTTATAGGAGTGGGGTAATAATGTACGTACGGACATGGAATCGCCTTTGCGTATTATTACTTAGATCTGGAGGGTACGGTGGTTAAGTGAATAACGACGTGGACTGACGAACTGGGTGTGCCAAGTTCGAATCCGATCGGTTCCGTAGTATCACCGTTACTTAGGAATGTCGTAAAACTTTTACGTGATCCCACTGCGATAGTGCGAACAATAGAATTATTCCTTTCAACCATGTTGTATCATGTGCACTCCTGTGAATTTACTTTTACTTTTTTTATATAGATTGTTTTTTTTTCGACTGGAAACCCTACTCGTATTTCGCCTTACTTTAAAATGTTTATTTTTATGAAAATCGCCCCAGACCTGGCATGAAGGCACTTGATGTAATGAGCTAACAATTTCTCGTGCCTTCTCTTCCTCCTCGTCGCGTGGGGCGCCGTTTCGATGTCGTCTGTTGTGTCTGCAACAAAAACCTTTATACCACTTCTTAGGAAACAAACAATATTTTACATTATGATTTGTTTATTTCATGCGTCAGTTACCGTCGCCGCTGGAGATGTTTCACTAACGTTGAGGGAGAGACCAAATTATTACTCTATCGTAGTTAATTCCTAGCTTATGTCCTTGGCCATTCGAGGAGAGGGAAGAAGGAATCTCATGCCTGTATTCTCTTAGAGAATTTAAACCTCCCTAATCATTTGAATACTACATAGAGAAATCGTCTGTTTGGCTTGCTTCCAAAACCCAAATACACAAAACACAGCCTCCCAAACAAAAGCTCGTGACGTCACAGAACCCCTATGAGCAGATGCACCTTGACCCTTGACTTGAGGTCTCGTCAATGTGGTGGCCCTGTCAACGCCTGTGAGCTCCGACTGTGAGAACAGTCTTATTCTGAACTCGGTTGTACGGGATCGCCAGCACTAAATCGCGCAAGCCAAACCAAACGATCTCCCCACATACGTCCACTTCAAAATGCGTCCGGCCTCACAGGGCCATTATCCAACAACAAGAACGAAAACTGATTATCACAAAGACAGGAGATACCTATTGGCCTTAGTCTTTAAAAGATTAAGATTATAAGTAGGAGGAAAACAGTCAGCAGTAACAGAGTTCCACAAGCCTGCAGTTCTTGGAAAGAAGCTACTGAAATAGAACGCTGTATTGCAATGAGGTATCAAAAAAGCGAATTGATGGAGACCACTAGACCAACGAGTTAAATCAGCTGGAACAAACGAAGCAGGGAATAGATCAAACAATTAGGAAGAACACCTTTTATGATAATAGTTTGGACTCTTTAGTAGGACACTTCTAACTCAGGATTCGAAATCAGAGTCACTTGTAGGCGACACTGGATCATTTTTCATAATCACATTCAAATTCCCATTTTATTTTCCAATCAACGTTATTTTATTGTACGACATGTACGTCACCACTACCTAAATTGAAATCTTTATACATAATAGAGACATAAAAAACAAGTCATATGAAAACAATATATACATATGGAATTGAAATTTACTTTATTTAAAAAAATAATAAATTTGATATGTTTACTTATTCCCGTAAAATTAACAAGAATAAAATGAAGTTAATTAAAATTTTTAAAAAACAACAGTTCAAAGAGATGCAATCGATTTTGAAGTATAGTAAACAATAACTTTTGGAATTTTTTAAAGTGTTTTTTTTTCAGATTTTGCATCGTTTCTAGAAGACTTGTAAAACACGGGATTCAAGATGGTGTCGTATCTTTACTTGGTGTGAAAGTTTACTATCCTATGTTTAACAGCTGAAAAATCGAAAATTAAATAAAAATACACCCAATAATTGTCACCAATCTTTTAAATACTTCATTTTCGACCGATCAGTATATTTTAAACTCACTGAAACTCTTTTTACGTTTTTCTTTATTTCAAAATACTTTGTACTATACTGAACCAAGTCCCGGCATAATGGGCGACAATCTTGAAAAGCACGCTGACTTGGCTAAGTAAAAGTGACGCTTACAAATACATAGATAATAAAACTTATAAAATCAGTATACACAGGTGAAAATAATATAGATCAGTAGAAAAGTAAATGTTCTGGCGTTTGGTAACGGTCATTGTCTGTCTATTTGTTTTTGCGTGTTTTTCGAATTTTTTTCTTGTTAACAATACTGTATTATCGCCGAAATGCAAAATACTGAATGTTTTTTTTTAGATTCAGCTGATCCGATTAGTGAATGGTGTAGAGGAGCAAGTGCGTTGTGGAACGAAATACGGCAGAAGTCAACATCTTAATAAATTTCCAGGAAGCATCCCGAATATTTGTAAGAGTGTGTGTACCTTATTCTTAAAATAAGAACAGAAAGACATGCAAGCAGATGGATACGTTAAAAACCGTAATCAGTTACATTTTTTGGATTCAATCACACTTTGTAGCCGGGTACGAGTACAATTTGTTTCCATTTAAATCAGCTCAACGAGTCATATATTTTCCCGTCCCTCTAGAGTAACTTGGAGGGTATTTTTGTGATGTAAATCTTGTCTTCCCAATATGCCTGTGTGACAAAGTATCCGGGGCCCCATGGGGATCGGGTACCCTGGTGATGTGCTAGTATGCATCTTGGTGGTGATGCTATGCCCTGCGTCGAGACGAAGTGGAGATATAAAACTAGGATATATTTGACGTAGAAACGAACTTATTCAAACGACAGGAACGAGGCGCCAGTTAGTCTCGTAGAGTCGTGTTTTTTGGTCAGAACCGATTATCACCAGAGGCAAGGAAACAGTTGGCAGATGGGAAGTAACGATTATGAAGTTCCATGATCCTAGATTTAATTCCGAAAAATAAATAAGGCGATATTATTGTTTGGGTTAGTGATATGTTTTGGATTCACGATTCTGTGAGGGCTGTTTTTACTTGGCAGATATTTAATTGGGGCTGTCATCGTTAATCACGAACTCGGTCACAGATCATTTCCAGCTGTGTGACAGAATGAGAAAGCGTTTGTTTTGGCGATAACGCTACGCTAGAACGAAAATTCCATTAATTTTAGGGAAGGGGAGAGTGAGGCGCGTGTCCCCACTCTCCTTGAGAAAGGAAGACACGCAGGAAGAAAGATGGCAGAGAAGGGGGTGTACGACGATAGACATCTTCAATAAAAGAATGTGCGTTTTTCACGCACGAGCAGAAGAGTAGAGACGACGAGAGGGACAGTCAGAGTAGAATTGTCGGGACACTAAGTTGGACCGTCGCTTGGCGCGCGCCGATGATAACGTGCGTCGAAGAAAAGAAACCCTGACGAAATCCCCACCATCGCCTTCGCCAGTTGACTTGTGACTAAACAACTACTTGTGTAAAGAATTCGCTCACACAGAAAACAACGAAATAACTTAGAGAAAACACAACCTTTTGCTAAGGACATTTACGAATACGGTAGACATTAATCCAATGTAAAATCAATTCTTTTATTTTATTAATAATTACTCTTCTATACAAAAAACCCCGACCGAGTTGTTGAACATTGTTCTTTTCCTTTTGTTCTGCTTTAAATGATAATTCGCCCTCACAGAGCCAACCGGTTGCTGTTCACCCAGTGATCGCTCGCTGATATAAACAGTTTCAACGTGGGAGTTGGACGAGAAGACAAGATCGGCGACGTCATCATCATCATCGTCGCCATCCCGGCCTAGAGGAATTTTGATCTATATATTTGTTATTGCTACTACGACGATCGGCACGAGTTAGAGTCACAATCTGGCACCGCGACCAAGGTGTTACACCTGTGTTGTTGACGAGACCACCGTGCACACGTGGGGGGTTCATACCTGTCCAACTTGTGAGTATGTCACTTTCTAGAAGAATTCACAATAATCAAATAAATGACAAAACAAATCAGTATTATTTTATTTACAAAAATTTGCAAAGGTAGAAGTAATATAAAAAATTAAATAGTGGACAAAATAGGAAGGACGAGTCTCCTGTTGGATACTTAAATAAAACATCATTGTAGTAGCAGTGATCTGCGTTGCGCGTATGCTTTCATCAGTCATGCTTCTATTTTTCTTATTTATTGTAACAAATAATCGTCTCAATAGTTGCGAGTAAGTAGCCGTTTAACATACCTGAGTTGGCTCTCTTTAGCAACGAGTTGAGAACGCCAAGGAGACAACGTGTTAGGCAAACTGTATAAATTTGTTTATATACGAATTCGATCGTCTCTGAGTAGTTGATGGGGATATATTATTTACAACAAGTTCATAACTTTGGATGGGACAAAAATTAAAATTCATCCTATCAGGAAGGAGTTCTTTTGCGCTAACCAAGGACAGAACAGATACTACTCTTTCATCTAAGCATGAATGCTAAGAAATGGAAAACAAGTAATGTATACTTCAAAAAAGAAAACAAATGATTTTGAATTAATACGAATTGAACACTTAGAAAATAAGAAGGGGATAAGCTTGAACAGCTTATTCGGGATTCTACTCTTTACTAAAGGAAATATCTCTATCTATAATTTGAACATAATGTCGTCCATTGTTTTTAGTGTCATGAATACATCAGCAGATTAATATTAAGGAAACTTGACTCCATATAGTTTCGATAAGTCGTGGTTAACATGTGATTCTTCAGAAGTAATATTACCCGCTAGTGTCATCACGCTGTCACTGGTGTCAGCTACAGGAACAGCGACACCGGGTTAATGATAACTTCATTTCCTTTTCTTTGTCGTACTATCAATTCGTTCAATTATGCTCTCTCTCTCTCTCTCTCTCTCTCTCTCTCTCTCTCTCTCTCTCTCTCTCTATCTATCTATCTATCTATCTATCTATCCATCTATCCATCTCTCTCTCTATCTCTATCTTTCTCTCTCTATCTATATATCCCTCTCTCTCTCTATCTGTCTATCCATCTATCTCTCTCTCTCTCTCTCTATCTATCTATCTATCTATCTCTCTCTCTCTATATATATATCCATATCTCTCTCTATCTATCTATCCATCTATCTCTATCTTTCTCTCTCTATCTATATATCCCTCTCTCTCTCTATCTATCTATCCATCTATCTCTCTCTATCTATCTATCTATCTATCTATCTCTCTCTATATATATCCATATCTCTCTCTATCTATCTATCCATCTATCTATCTCTATCTCTCTCTCTCTCTATCTACCTATCTCTGTCTCTCTATCTCTCTATACATCTATCTATCGATCTCTATCTCTCTCTTTCTCTCTCTATCCATCTATCTTTCTCTCTATCTCTCTCCTTTTCTATCTATCAATCTCTATCCATCTATCTATCGATCTCATCTCTCTCTATCCATCTATCTATCGATCTCATCTCTCTATCTATCTATCTCTATCTCTATCTATCTATATATCTATCTATCTATCTCTATCTCGCTCTTTCTCTCTCTTTATCTATCTATCTATCTATCTATCTCTATCTATCTATTTATCTATCTCTCTCTCTCTCTATCTATCTATCTATCTATCTATCTTTCTCTCTTATTCTATCTATCTATCTCTATCTATCTCTTTCTCTGTCTCTATCTCTCCATCTATCTATCTATCTATCTATCTATCTATCTATCTATCTTTCTATCTCTCTATATCTCTCTATTTCTCTCTATATATCTCTATTTATCTATCTCTCTATCTATTTCTCTCTATCTCTCTCTCTAATCCTCTATCTATCTATATGTTCTTCGGTCTACCATTCCAACCCTTTCCAACTTCAGCTAATTCCCTATGGCATCTTCCGTTTTCTTTCCTCTTCATTTTAAGAGACACCACGTCCCCGTTGCGTGCTGGGTCGTTATATAGCCATTTTACACATTGCATGTCGAGGCTAAAAGGAAGTTTACATGCGGGTGTCAACATCCGTTGCAGTTCCCAGAGTAGTCACAATGGCAAGTCCGGTGCTTTTCGCAGAAAACGGGTTGATGGGCAGAGGGAACTCTCGGTAACCACGTCCCCGGTAAGCAACCCACGACACCATCCGCCGGAAAAAGATGTCTTTCCCCTGCCTTTCACAGATTCGGGCTACCGATACATCCCTGGTTTCATACGTGAGAAGCATAATCACGTGAGACTTGGCCACGTGATCAATAGTGCAAGACGTAATCTCGCCCAGCGGAAGATTAAATCCGCGGTTACGTCGAAACTGTTCGAATTTGAACAGAAACAGGAAATATATGCGAGCGCATCAAGTTCATATGCCATTAGTTTCATTCATAATTACTTGAATGACTACGAGTTGTCCACTATCAATAATTTCAAATTTAATGTTAATCATTTGCATCACGAAATTTCCATCACTTTTTAACCGCAGTTTTGCTTTTTCATTTCATTGTATAATCAGTTTTAATGAGAATTTATTTTCAGTTTTATGCTTATACAAAATCAATTCACTTGACTTTGTATATCAAAAAGACAATATAAAATAACATATTTATTGCTTACTGCCTGATGCGCCCCTATCGAGGAATGCCGACGGGGCTGCCCAGGCATTTTTTAATGGCCAGAGTGCTCACTTTCTAGGGCGCTGGCTTTTCAAGTCCCACTTTCCGGACCCGACCTTGGGTCACATCTTACCTTGTGGGAGTAAGATAAAACTGACCTTGTGCCTAACCTCTTGAAGAGGAGGTAAATAATAATATGTTCATACACAATAACATTTTCTACAATATACTAAATAACACCATGACAATCATTTTTTTGTTGTTTTTTTCCAAAATTACCAGAATGTGAAATAACAATTACTTTTGTTTTTTTTGTTTTTTTCTGTAAAAAAAGTCTACAGCTAGATTCATTTCTGTCTGGGGGATATTTTCTTGCTGATGGCGTTTGAACTCAGCGACCGGTAGTAAAGCCATATCTAGTCACTGTGCTATATCTTATTACGACGAAAAATATGTGTATGCAAATAAACAAATAAAATATTCATGATAAAAATATTTAATTGTTTCCTTCAAAAGTAAAGCACTCTGTATGGAAAATATGAAACACTGCTGAATGAAATAAATACTCCGCATTGGCTCTCATTAACAAGTAAGTATGAATATGTAAATAATCTTATCTTAGATATATTTCCCTTCCATTTCGTAAGGTTAAATTAGTTGCCTAGGAGGCTAAGACGTTAGATGGAAGTCAAAGCTGATTTTAGTCTGTCAGTTGAACCAAACGACCGGTTATATACTCATTTAGCCACACTGATGTATACTATTCACACAATATATGTGTACGTGGATCAATAAACAAAATATTTATGATAAATATATATATATAGAGATCGGTTGAACATATTTTTTATTTCAAATATTTTAACATCACTCATTTTCCATTCACAACATAAATCAGTTTTAAATCAATTCGCCATGTCAATAAACATCGCGTTTGTTCGTGCTACCTTTTTTTCTCTTTTCTTTAACCGACGTTTATAATTATGTAAGTTAAATTCAAGCGTCCGTTTCATGAGGCATTGTTAATATATATATATATATATATATATATATATATATATATATATATATATATATATATATATGTGTGTGTGTGTGTGTGTGTGTGTGTGTGTGTGTGTGTGTGCGTAAATTCTGACGCATGAAATGCTCGCGCTTGTCAATTCTCGAGTAGTCGAATGAATGACACGCGGAGCCGAACCATGGGCGAAGATTTGTCTCATTAAAAAAGTGAAGGAAAAGAACGCTCTCACCTGTGGCAAGCAAACAAGTGAAATAAAGCACCACTAACAACAAAAAAAAGGAATACATAAATCATAGAATAACGATACTAATAAAGTACAGACGTCCAAAACGTGGCGACAGTCGACGTTTATTAGGACTAATTCGACACTACATGTCAGGTGGCTACACACTGTTTTAATAAAACATCCGTAATAGGTGTAAAAAGAGAAGAATGACAGGGTTGACGTCTACAGCCCTTGCAATGACAGAAACGTCTTACTATACTAGATCATTAGAACGACGAGAATGACGGGTTAAATAAAGATGAAAGACTCGGAAGAGGAGCGAATTATTTTAAATAAACAGTGAAAGCTATAAGCGAAGTAGCTCTTGTGTTTGTCTTTTATACTTATTGTTAACCATTAACCAAGGCCAAAAGCAACTCGGGGATAAGGGTTATAGATATTTTTAGTTGGATGATTGAACAGTATTACGAAAAATTTGGAGGTGACGGTGGCTAAGTTGTTAACGACACGAACTGAAAACCTGGGTGTGCCAAGTTCGAATCCAGCCTGTTTCACAGAATCACTTTCACTGAGGATGTTGGCAACATTCACGTGATCCCTCCTGTAAGTACTCGATGTATTTCCAGAAAGAATTCCTACTAGAATGAAATCGGGAAACCAATGTCAACAATAGAAACATCTGATTCATATAAAATGAATGAAATTAATGAAATAAATGAATGAATGAATGAATGAAATAATTGCGAACTATGATTAATTAACAGGACGACTCAACAAATATTTGTTTTTATTGGACTGGAAAACAACGTGGTTGTAGTATGCAGAGAAACATACCCGCGGTAACATGTTTAACATGTTTAACAAACGATAAGTTATTGCAAAGAAACTTTGTTCATGGAAGTTCCGTTTGATTTCAGGTAAGCAGAGAAAGAAATCTTGAAGCTCAGTCGAGCCATTACCATGGAAATAACGATAGAATAGAGAAAAACTAGATACATGTCTTCTCTGAGAAAGCGGCTGTAATGAAGACAAGAGAGAGAATCGCCATTTATAGTCTAAACACATGAATTTACACTTCTACTCGGTCATGGCTGACGGAATAAGAACAAATCCCCGGGGCTGAAATAAAGTGTTCGGTTGAAAATGTCGTGCGGATGCATACAGGCTTAACATACATATTCCCAACGTTTAATAAAATGTGAACATGTTCGAAAATATGCTCGTTAAGGATGTCGCCGGTTACATCGGGCGATATATTTTGTATATAACAATTAAAACGAAAAGTTCTGTAAAAATAAATTAAATAATAATAATTGTATGTTTGTCTTTTTATATTTTGAAATTATATCCTAGATCACCACATCTGTGGTGATGTATGGCTTATGTAGACGGCGATAAATGAGGAGGTGATCCATTGTTTGAACATCATTCCTACATTCTTACTTACATCCAATCTCATTACACCTTATACTCGATTGGCTTTGTGCTTTTGTAATTGGCGACTTAATAATAATGAAAAACGGAATCTCACTACTTTGAAGGATGGCTGAGAAATACAAAACCGTGATTTATCATATTAATATCATCAATTCATCACTAGATAGATAACAGCTATGAGAAAGATATTATAATATGGAAAACACGACGCAGTCAACATGTGACAACTTCGAGCATGAGTTAGTAATTCAGATAGAAACCTCATGTTTTTAAGTATTTGAAGTCTAAGTAAACGCAGTTGACTATTCAAAACTACAGTTGGAATATTCAGCGAATTAGTAAGAAAATAAATGTTTTAAAAGGCTACTCATGCAGTTTATGGACCGGGCTGAAATAATAACGTTATTATTTAGAACGCCATTCTTAACATGAGGAGGTAAGGGTGAATAATTGTCTATACTTTCATGTAACAATTCAATAAACAGAATAGTTAATCACCCCCCTAATCCATGTTAGCAATTACTTTTTTAAATCATAACGTTATTATTGCAGTCAGGTCCGTAAACTGCACGAGTACCCTTTTTTAAATTTATTTTCTTACTGATTCTCTGGATTTTCCTCATGGGTTATGGTTACAACAAAATAACTGAGTCTTCTGAAGTAAAGATGAAAATGTCACCTGCCCCCAATAATACAGAAGCAACAAAGATATAAATTGTGAATAAACACCGTGTAATTTCCAAAGCTAACGCTGATAAAAAAATACGTTAATTGTCGATACACATTGTTAGATGTAAAACAATATATTTTTTAAAATAACAGTATTTAAATTGTGAATAAGAATTATGGAATTGGAAATTTTTCTCTCGAAAAAATAAAATTATTTAAATTATAAGTAAATCATGTCGAACATCCCAAACATAGCATTGGTTAAATAATATAAATATTATAAAATTACTAAAATTATTAATAAGCTACGTGTAATTTTCAAAGCTACACCTGGTAAAATAAAATGAGAAATTAAAAGTATTAATAAGCGACGTGTAATTTTCAAAAACAACACCTGGTAAAATAAAATAAGAAATTAAAATTATTAATAAGCTACGTGTAATTTTCAAGGCTACACCTGGTAAAATAAAATAAGAAATTAAAAATATTAATAAACTACGTGTAATTTCCAAAGCTACTCCTGGTAAAAAAAAATAAGAAATTAAAAGTATTAATAAGCTACGTGTAATTTCCAAAGGAACACCTCGTAAAATAAAATAAAAAATTAAAAGTATTAATAAGCTACGTGTAATTTCCTAAGGTACACCTGGCAAAATAAAATACAAAATTAAAATTATTAATAAGCTACGTGTGATTTCTGAAGCTACACCTGGTAAAATAAAAATAGAAATTAAAAGAATTAATAAGCTACGTGTGATTTCTGAAGAAGCACCTGGTAAAATAAAATAAGAAATTAAAAGTGTTAATAAGCTACGTGTAATTTCTGAAGAAACACCTGGTAATATAAAATAAGAAATTAAAAGTATTAATAAGCTACGTGTAATTTCCAAAGCAACACATCGTGAAATAAAATAAGAAATTAAAAGAATTAATAAGCTACGTGTAATTTCTGAAGAAACACCTGGTAAAATAAAATAAGAAATTAAAAGTATTAATAAGCTACGTGTAATTTCCAAAGCAACACCTGGTGAAATAAAATAAGAAATTAAAAGTATTAATAAGCTACGTGTAATTTTCAAAAGCTGCACATTGTAACATAAAATGTGAAATTAAAATTATTAATAAGCTACGTGCGATTTCTGAAGCTACACCTGGTAAAATAAAATAAGAAATTAAAAGTATTAATAAGCTACGTGTGATTTCTGAAGAAACACCTGGTAAAATAAAATAAGAAATTAAAAGTATTAATAAGCTACGTGTAATTTCCAAAGCTACACCTGGTAAAATAAAATAAGAAATTAAAAGTATTAATAAGCTACGTGTAATTTCCAAAGCTACACCTGGTAAAATAAAATAAGCAATTAAAAATATTAATAAGCTACGTGTAATTCCCAAAGCAACACCTGGTAAAATAAAATAAGAAATTAAAAGAATTAATAAGCTACGTGTAATTTCCAAAGCTACACCTGGTAAAATTAAATAAGAAATTAAAAGTATTAATAAGCTACGTGTAATTTCCAAAGAAACACCTGGTAAAATAAAATAAGAAATTAAAAGTATTAATAAGCTACGTGTAATTTCCAAAGCTACACCTGGTAAAATAAAAATAGAAATTAAAAGAATTAATAAGCTACGTGTAATTTCTAAAGCTACACCTGGTAAAATGAAAATAGAAATTAAAAAGAATTAATAAGCTACGTGTAATTTTCAAAGCAGCACTTTGTAATATAAGTCAAGAAATTAAAATTATTAATAAGCTACGTGTGATTTCCTAAGCTACACCTGGCAAAATAAAATACAAAATTAAAATTATTAATAAGCTACGTGTGATTTCTGAAGCTACACCTGGTAAAATAAAAATAGAAATTAAAAGAATTAATAAGCTACGTGTGATTTCTGAAGAAGCACCTGGTAAAATAAAATAAGAAATTAAAAGTGTTAATAAGCTACGTGTAATTTCTGAAGAAACACCTGGTAAAATAAAATAAGAAATTAAAAGTATTAATAAGCTACGTGTAATTTCCAAAGCAACACCTGGTGAAATAAAATAAGAAATTAAAAGAATTAATAAGCTACGTGTAATTTCTGAAAAAACACCTGGTAAAATAAAATAAGAAATTAAAAGTATTAATAAGCTACGTGTAATTTCCAAAGCAACACCTGGTGAAATAAAATAAGAAATTAAAAGTATTAATAAGCTACGTGTAATTTCTGAAGAAACACCTGGTATAATAAAATAAGAAATTAAAAGTATTAATAAGCTACGTGTAATTTCCAAAGCAACACCTGGTAAAATAAAATAACAAATTAAAAGTATTAATAAGCTACGTGTAATTTCCAAAGCTGCACATTGTAACATAAAATGTGAAATTAAAATTATTAATAAGCTACGTGTGATTTCTGAAGCTACACCTGGTAAAATAAAATGAGAAATTTAAAGTATTAATAAGCTACGTGTGATTTCTGAAGAAACACCTGGTAAAATAAAATAAGAAATTAAAAGTATTAATAAGCTACGTGTAATTTCCAAAGCTACACCTGGTAAAATAAAATAAGAAATTAAAAGTATTAATAAGCTACGTGTAATTTCCAAAGCTACACCTGGTAAAATAAAATAAGCAATTAAAAATATTAATAAGCTACGTGTAATTTCCAAAGCAACACTTGGTAAAATAAAATAAGAAATTAAAAGAATTAATAAGCTACGTGTAATTTCCAAAGCTACACCTGGTAAAATTAAATAAGAAATTAAAAGTATTAATAAGCTACGTGTAATTTCCAAAGCAACACCTGGTAAAATAAAATAAGAAATTAAAAGTATTAATAAGCTACGTGTAATTTACAAAGCTACACCTGGTAAAATAAAATAACAAATTAAAAGTATTAATAAGCTACGTGTAATTTCCAAAGCTGCACATTGTAACAAAAAATGTGAAATTAAAAAGAATTAATAAGCTACGTGTAATTTTCAAAGCAGCACTTTGTAATATAAGATAAGAAATTAAAATTATTAATAAGCTACGTGTGATTTCTGAAGTTACACCTGGTAAAATAAAATAAGAAATTAAAATGATTTATAAGCTACGTGTGATTTCTGAAGCTACACCTGGTAAAATAAAATAAGAAATTAAAAATATTAATAAACTACGTGTAATTTCCAAAGCTACTCCTGGTAAAATAAAATAAGCAATTAAAAGTATTAATAAGCTACGTGTGATTTCCTAAGCTACACCTGGCAAAATAAAATACAAAATTAAAATTATTAATAAGCTACGTGTGATTTCTGAAGCTACACCTGGTAAAATAAAAATAGAAATTAAAAGAATTAATAAGCTACGTGTGATTTCTGAAGAAGCACCTGGTAAAATAAAATAAGAAATTAAAAGTGTTAATAAGCTACGTGTAATTTCTGAAGAAACACCTGGTAATATAAAATAAGAAATTAAAAGTATTAATAAGCTACGTGTAATTTCCAAAGCAACACCTGGTGAAATAAAATAAGAAATTAAAAGAATTAATAAGCTACGTGTAATTTCTGAAGAAACACCTGGTAAAATAAAATAAGAAATTAAAAGTATTAATAAGCTACGTGTAATTTCCAAAGCAACACCTGGTAAAATAAAATAAGAAATTAAAAGTATTAATAAGCTACGTGTAATTTCTGAAGAAACACCTGGTATAATAAAATAAGAAATTAAAAGTATTAATAAGCTACGTGTAATTTCTAAAGCAACACCTGGTAAAATAAAATAAGAAATTAAAAGTATTAATAAGCTACGTGTAATTTCCAAAGCAACACCTGGTGAAATAAAATAAGAAATTAAAAGTATTAATAAGCTACGTGTAATTTCTTAAGAAACACCTGGTATAATAAAATAAGAAATTAAAAGTATTAATAAGCTACGTGTAATTTCCAAAGCAACACCTGGTAAAATAAAATAACAAATTAAAAGTATTAATAAGCTACGTGTAATTTCCAAAGCTGCACATTGTAACATAAAATGTGAAATTAAAATTATTAATAAGCTACGTGTGATTTCTGAAGCTACACCTGGTAAAATAAAATAAGAAATTAAAAGTATTAATAAGCTACGTGTGATTTCTGAAGAAACACCTGGTAAAATAAAATAAGAAATTAAAAGTATTAATAAGCTACGTGTAATTTCCAAAGCTACACCTGGTAAAATAAAATAAGAAATTAAAAGTATTAATAAGCTACGTGTAATTTCCAAAGCTACACCTGGTAAAATAAAATAAGCAATTAAAAATATTAATAAGCTACGTGTAATTTCCAAAGCAACACTTGGTAAAATAAAATAAGAAATTAAAAGAATTAATAAGCTACGTGTAATTTCCAAAGCTACACCTGGTAAAATAAAATAAGAAATTAAAAGTATTAATAAGCTACGTGTAATTTCCAAAGCAACACCTGGTAAAATAAAATAAGAAATTCAAAGTATTAATAAGCTACGTGTAATTTACAAAGCTACACCTGGTAAAATAAAATAACAAATTAAAAGTATTAATAAGCTACGTGTAATTTCCAAAGCTGCACATTGTAACATAAAATGTGAAATTAAAAAGAATTAATAAGCTACGTGTAATTTTCAAAGCAGCACTTTGTAATATAAGATAAGAAATTAAAATTATTAATAAGCTACGTGTGATTTCTGAAGTTACACCTGGTAAAATAAAATAAGAAATTAAAATGATTTATAAGCTACGTGTGATTTCTGAAGCTACACCTGGTAAAATAAAATAAGAAATTAAAAATATTAATAAACTACGTGTAATTTTCAAAGCTACTCCTGGTAAAAAAAAAAAAAAATTAAAAGTATTAATAAGCTACGTGTAATTTCCAAAGGAACACCTCGTAAAATAAAATAAAAAATTAAAAGTATTAATAAGCTACGTGTGATTTCCTAAGCAACACCTGGCAAAATAAAATACAAAATTAAAATTATTAATAAGCTACGTGTGATTTCTGAAGCTACACCTGGTAAAATAAAAATAGAAATTAAAAGAATTAATAAGCTACGTGTGATTTCTGAAAGAAGCACCTGGTAAAATAAAATAAGAAATTAAAAGTGTTAATAAGCTACGTGTAATTTCTGAAGAAACACCTGGTAAAATAAAATAAGAAATTAAAAGTATTAATAAGCTACGTGTAATTTCCAAAGCAACACCTGGTGAAATAAAATAAGAAATTAAAAGAATTAATAAGCTACGTGTAATTTCTGAAGAAACACCTGGTAAAATAAAATAAGAAATTAAAAGTATTAATAAGCTACGTGTAATTACCAAAGCAACACCTGGTGAAATAAAATAAGAAATTAAAAGAATTAATAAGCTACGTGTAATTTCCAAAGCTACACCTGGTAAAATAAAATAAGAAATTAAAAGTATTAATAAGCTACGTGTAATTTCCAAAGCAACACCTGGTAAAATAAAATAAGAAATTAAAAGTATTAATAAGCTACGTGTAATTTCCAAAGCAACACCTGGTAAAATAAAATAACAAATTAAAAGTATTAATAAGCTACGTGTAATTTCCAAAGCTGCACATTGTAACATAAAATGTGAAATTAAAATTATTAATAAGCTACGTGTGATTTCTGAAGCTACACCTGGTAAAATAAAATAAGAAATTAAAAGTATTAATAAGCTACGTGTGATTTCCGAAGAAACACCTGGTAAAATAAAATAAGAAATTAAAAGTATTAATAAGCTACGTGTAATTTCCAAAGCTACACCTGGTAAAATAAAATAAGAAATTAAAAGTATTAATAAGCTACGTGTAATTTCCAAAGCTACACCTGGTAAAATAAAATAAGCAATTAAAAATATTAATAAGCTACGTGTAATTTCCAAAGCAACACCTGGTAAAATAAAATAAGAAATTAAAAGAATTAATAAGCTACGTGTAATTTCCAAAGCTACACCTGGTAAAATTAAATAAGCAATTAAAAGTATTAATAAGCTACGTGTAATTTCCAAAGCAACACCTGGTAAAATAAAATAAGAAATTAAAAGTATTAATAAGCTACGTGTAATTTACAAAGCTACACCTGGTAAAATAAAATAACAAATTAAAAGTATTAATAAGATACGTGTAATTTCCAAAGCTGCACATTGTAACATAAAATGTGAAATTAAAAAGAATTAATAAGCTACGTGTAATTTTCAAAGCAGCACTTTGTAATATAAGATAAGAAATTAAAATTATTAATAAGCTACGTGTGATTTCTGAAGTTACACCTGGTAAAATAAAATAAGAAATTAAAATGATTTATAAGCTACGTGTGATTTCTGAAGCTACACCTGGTAAAATAAAATAAGAAATTAAAAATATTAATAAACTACGTGTAATTTCCTAAGCTACTCCTGGTAAAAAAAAAAAAAGAAATTAAAAGTATTAATAAGCTACGTGTGATTTCCTAAGCTGCACCTGGCAAAATAAAATACAAAATTAAAAGTATTAATAAGCTACGTGTGATTTCTGAAGCTACACCTGGTAAAATAAAATAAGAAATTAAAAGTGTTAATAAGCTACGTGTCATTTCTGAAGAAACACCTGGTAAAATAAAATAAGAAATTAAAAGAATTAATAAGCTACGTGTAATTTCTGAAGAAACACCTAGTAAAATAAAATAAGAAATTAAAAGTATTAATAAGCTACGTGTAATTTCCAAAGCAACACCTGGTGAAATAAAATAAGAAATTAAAAGTATTAATAAGCTACGTGTAATTTCTGAAGAAACACCTGGTATAATAAAATAAGAAATTAAAAGAATTAATAAGCTACGTGTAATTTCTAAAGCAACACCTGGTAAAATAAAATAACAAATTAAAAGTATTAATAAGCTACGTGTAATTTCCAAAGCTGCACATTGTAACATAAAATGTGAAATTAAAATTATTAATAAGCTACGTGTGATTTCTGAAGCTACACCTGGTAAAATAAAATAAGAAATTAAAAGTATTAATAAGCTACGTGTGATTTCTGAAGAAACACCTGGTAAAATAAAATAAGAAATTAAAAGTATTAATAAGCTACGTGTAATTTCCAAAGCTACACCTGGTAAAATAAAATAAGAAATTAAAAGTATTAATAAGCTACGTGTAATTTCCAAAGCTACACCTGGTAAAATAAAATAAGAAATTAAAAATATTAATAAGCTACGTGTAATTTCCAAAGCAACACCTGGTAAAATAAAATAAGAAATTAAAAGAATTAATAAGCTACGTGTAATTTCCAAAGCTACACCTGGTAAAATTAAATAAGAAATTAAAAGTATTAATAAGCTACGTGTAATTTCCAAAGCAACACCTGGTAAAATAAAATAAGAAATTAAAAGTATTAATAAGCTACGTGTAATTTACAAAGCTACACCTGGTAAAATAAAATAAGAAATTAAAAGAATTAATAAGCTACGTGTAATTTCTAAAAGCTACACCTGGTAAAATGAAAATAGAAATTAAAAAAAATTAATAAGCTACGTGTAATTTTCAAAGCAGTACTTTGTAATATAAGATAAGAAATTAAAATTATTAATAAGCTACGTGTGATTTCTGAAGTTACACCTGGTAAAATAAAATAAGAAATTAAAATGATTTATAAGCTACGTGTGATTTCTGAAGCTACACCTGGTAAAATAAAATAAGAAATTAAAAGTATTAATAAGCTACGTGTAATTTCCAAAGCTACATCTGGTAAAATAAAATAAGAAATTAAAAGTATTAATAAGCTACGTGTAATTTCCAAAGCTGCACATTGTAACATAAAATGTGAAATTAAAATTATTAATAAGCTACGTGTGATTTCTGAAGCTACACCTGGTAAAATAAAATAAGAAATTAAAAGTATTAATAAGCTACGTGTGATTTCTGAAGAAACACCTGGTAAAATAAAATAAGCAATTAAAAGTATTAATAAGCTACGTGTAATTTCCAAAGCGGCACTTTGTAATATAAAATAAGAAATTAAAATTATTTATAAGCTACGTGTGATTTCTGAAGCTACACCTGGTAAAATAAAATAAGAAATTACAAGTATTAATAAGCTACGTGTGATTTCTGAAGAAACACCTGGTAAAATAAAATAAGAAATTAAAAGTATTAATAAGCTACGTGTAATTTCCAAAGCAACACCTGGTAAAATAAAATAACAAATTAAAAGTATTAATAAGCTACGTGTAATTTCCAAAGCTGCACATTGTAACATAAAATGTGAAATTAAAAGTATTAATAAGCTACGTGTGATTTCTGAAGCTACACCTGGTAAAATAAAATAAGAAATTTAAAGTATTAATAAGCTACGTGTGATTTCTGAAGAAACACCTGGTAAAATAAAATAAGCAATTAAAAGTATTAATAAGCTACGTGTAATTTCCAAAGCAACACCTGGTAAAATAAAATAACAAATTAAAAGTATTAATAAGCTACGTGTAATTTGCAAAGCTGCACATTGTAACATAAAATGTTAAATTAAAATTATTAATAAGCTACGCGTGATTTCTGAAGCTACACCTGGTAAAATAAAATAAGAAATTAAAAGTATTAATAAGCTACGTGTGATTTCTGGAGAAACACCTGGTAAAATAAAATAAGCAATTAAAAGTATTAATAAGCTACGTGTAATTTCCAAAGCTGCACTTTGTAATATAAAATAAGAAATTAAAATTATTAATAAGCTACGTGTGATTTCTGAAGCTACACCTGGTAAAATAAAATAAGAAATTAAAAGTATTAATAAGCTACGTGTGATTTCTGAAGAAACACATTGTAAAATAAAATAAGAAATTAAAAGTATTAATAAGCTACGTGTAATTTCCAAAGCTACACCTGGTAAAATAAAATAAGAAATTAAAATTATTAATAAGCTACGTGTGATTTCTGAAGCTACACCTGGTAAAATAAAATAAGAAATTAAAAGTATTAATAAGCTACGTGTGATTTCCAAAGCTTCACTTTGTAACATAAAATAACAAATTAAAAGGATTAATAAGCTACGTGTAATTTCCAAAGCTACACCTGGTAAAATAAAAATAGAAATTTAAAGAAGTAATAAGCTACGTGTGATTTCTGAAGAAGCACCTGGTCAAATAAAATAAGAAATTAAAAGAATTAATAAGCTACGTGTAATTTCCAAAGCTACACCTGGTAAAATAAAATAAGCAATTAAAATTATTAATAAGCTACGTGTAATTTTCAAAGCAGCATTTTGTAATATAAAATAAGAAATTAAAATTATTAATAAGCTACGTGTAATTTCCAAAGCTGCACCTGGTAAAATAAAATAAGAAATTAAAAGTATTAATAAGCTACGTGTAATTTCCAAAGCTACACCTGGTAAAATAAAATAAGCAATTACAATTATTAATAAGCTACGTGTAATTTTCCAAAGTTGGTAAAATTGGTAAAATTAATATTTTTTTAATTTTACGATGATTTTTCAAAGCTACGTAATAAAATTATTTAAAATGTAAAAAAGTTATATGGTAGTACCAAAGCAATTTCCTATGATCATCCGGAAAATGAAATAATGTAGCACTACAAATGTACGAGAGATGAAAGACGATCGATGATTTTACTGGAATTTAATTGAAAAATTAACATTTATGTAGTTATTCATTTCGTATGAATTAGATGATTTTAGTGTTTGCATTGGTTATCCACATATCTTTCTAGTTAAAATTTATTTCTAGAAAGACAACGGATACTTATGGGAGAAGTAACGTGAAGGTGTCAACATCCCAAGGATAAGTGTTTCTGTGGAACGAACATAATTCGAACTTGGCACACACAGGTTGTCAGTCTGTGTCGTTAACAACCGAGCCACCGTCACCTCTCATTTTATATAGTATACCACGTTCATTGTTATCAGTTCCAGAGACAGATTCAAGCCAAAAGGAAATAAATCGGAATATGGTGATGGGGGCACGGTCAACACATAGAGGGGTCATCATAAGGCAATGGCGTGTCCGTGTAAGTAATTAAAATAGAAAAGTTATTTCAATCTGAAGTCTAAGTAAATAGCATAAAATGTCGAAGCAAACAGTTGGTAAAATTAAAATATTTAAGTTTTAAATAAGTTACGTTGGTAAACAAAGCGGCATTTTGTAAAATAAAAGTATTTCAATTGTAAATAAAAAGCGTAGAATTCCCAAAGCTCTCCTGGTTAAACAAGTTTATTCAATTTGTAAGTAAGCTGTTTAGAATTACCAAAGCAGCAGTTGGAAAAATAAAAAATAATTTCAATTGTAACTAGACTACGTAGAATTGTCAAAGCTACACCTGGTAAAATAAAATTATTAAATGGTAAATAACCTATATAGAATAAAGAATGGTTAGTAAAAAAAAATATTATACGGTAGAATTTTCAAAACTACACGTGGTTAAAAGAAAAGTATTATATGGTAAATTAGCTATATAGAATTACCAGAGGGGCAGTTGATAAAATAAAATAATTCGAATTGTAACTGAACTACGTAGAATTTGCTGAAGCTTCACCTGGTAAAATTATGGTAAATAATTACCAAAGCAACGGTTTGTAAAATGAAATTATTTTAATTATTAATAAACACCGTGTAATTTCCAAAGTCACACCTGGTAAAAGAACTGATAGAATTAATTTTTAAGCTTTCGAATGTGGCTTCAAAATAGTTTATTTCCTTTCTATTCTTACGTTATATTTCAGTCTGACTCTAAGTGGCTGGAAGCTCTTTCCAAAATTGCATTCTATTACGAGCGGTCCCCAATTCCAGAAAAGTACAGCACAACGCGATTCTCGCCCAAGGTAGCAACAAAACTGTATCTACCAATTCCACGGTGTCCAGACAAACTTGATCAAGTCCAATTCTCTTCAACTACACCTGCTGTTTTTTTCTCTATTTTTTCTTGCGAACAGCGGACAAATAATTACAATCCCAGTTCTCCCAGAGCGAGATCTACCCGCGTAACGTTCCCGCTGTCCCGTGCAATGTCTTGTAAAAGAAAATAGGCTCCCCCATCATGGAGAAATGGTTAAGCAGAAAATCTATGCCGACTGTGGTGAGTATGGACTTACAATGTTACCATGTGTTTGTTGCCGTTAACACATCTGACTGCAACTCATAATTATTTTATTTTTAAATTTTTATTAAAGCCATGCAAAAATATTTATAGGATATTATCCGTCAGAGGTAGATCTATTATCTTGTATATTTTAGTATTTATTTGTAAACCACAATGGAAACTCGTATTTCTAAAAATTAAAGTATATACCTAAATGCTGTGACAATAATAAAAAAAACAAGTACACACATGTATATACACACATGTATATACACCCCACACACACACACATATATATATATATATATATATGATAATTTTATTTACACAG
>OY744541.1:72708476-72718476 GCA_963556195.1 Sepiola atlantica
CGGTTTCCTGTCAGACTTAGCCGCCATGACAGTCCACGTCGAGGCAAATAAAACTGCGTTTGTCATCGAAGCGACAAGCCTCATTTCCCGCCGAAAACGCGCAACAAATTAGAAGCGCGGCATTCTCGTCTCAATAAAGATAAACATCTTCTTCCCGCCAATTTTTCAGGGGGAAATGGCAGCGATTCTCTCATTTTCAAGACGCACTCAGCGATTTCAATTGGCGTGTCTCTCAGCGCCATTGATTCGCCACGAACAAGCAAGTAATTCACAACCGAGACGCCTAGTTCGTCTGTTCAGTGTTTTGCGTGCGTCCAACCTAATCTTCTATTTGTGGACATCTCCATCTAAGATTTCGCTTACTGTTTATTTTTTGTTTTTCTTTTCTTTCTAAAAATGTGTTGGTCTGTATATTTCTTTAGATAATTTTAATTTGTTTCGGTTCTTTTTTATTATTAGTGATTTATCGATATTTTTTGCTTTATATATATAAATTTTTATCTGTATTTTATTTCTCTATCTATATCCTTCTCTCTATATATGTATAAGTTTCTCTCTCTCACTCTCTCTCTCTCTCTCTCTATGTATATATATATATATATGTATGTGTGTACGTTTCTGTAATTTGATTGGCACTACCCTTTCTTATTCTCTACACCCTCTTTCTCACAGACGTGCTTTTGCTAGTCTTAGTCTTTTCTATAAATACTATCATGGCATGTGTGTATCAGAATGATATGATCTATTACTCTCTTCATTTGTTCCAGCTCATTTGACTCGTCAATCTAGTGGTCTCCATCAATTCACTGTTTTGATACCTTATTGTAATACAGCTCTCTATTTCATTTTCCATGAACCGCTTTTTATAGATTAATTTAATATATATATATATATATATATATATATATATATATATATATATATATATATATATATATATATAAAGTGGTGTACTAAAAGCGAACTTTTAGGAAAAGTGAAACCTATTGTGAAGAGTATATAGCTCAATATCCAGGATAGAGCAGGTAGAATGAAGAAGAATGGAAAGGAATTAGAGAAGCAATTATGATTTGACTTTTGCTTCTCTAATTCCTTTCCATTTTTCTTCATTATATATATATATATATATATATGTATATATATATATATATATATATATATATATATATATATATATATATATATATATATATATATATATATAATTAAGGCCCGACTTAATGTCGCTCACATTAAGTGCTCTGACGGTAACCATTGTTATTTATTTTGATCATACTTTTCGTTTTTATAAAGGGCCAAGGAAAAAGAATAAATAAACCTCGTTAAATATCCCCAATTCCTTGAAATAAATACGATCATTTGAAACACGTAGACACCGCACCCTCGCTAACACATGCTTCTTAAAACTCCCTTTCTTCAGCGATAAGATCACCACCTCCATCCGCAAGGCAATACATAAGGAAAACCTTAACATATAACTAACACATACTGGCACCTCCTTACGCCAACATCTATCTAATAAACACACTAACCACACACCCGAACCCTGCTCCCTGGCCAATTGCCCTATCTCCAACACAGGTATGTGCCTTCGCACTAACTGTGTTTACAAACTACAGTGTAATAAATGCAAAAAATGTTACATCGGCAACACTACAAGACCGCTACACTTGCGCATAAAGGAGCACTTGAATACCCGTATATCCTCTTTCCACAAACACATAGAGATTTGCTCAAACACTCAGCGCGATATTCACGTCTCCATCTTAGCGTCTGTCAGAAACATTGGTGACCTTAGAATCACAGAATCAATCCTCATCTCCAGATTAAACCCCTCACTCAATCAACGTCACGAGCTCTACTCACCTTTCATTCTATAATATCTACCCCCCATCCACCAACCAACCCCCATATCTAACACTTAACAGAGTCCGTTTCCACCACTTCACTCATTACTCACCTCCTATAATAAACTCACCACACACCCGAACAATCAAACAGGCCCCTCCCCATATGAACTTCCATCCTTACACACTTTCAACCACAAACCAAAAACCATATTCAACATACTCTTCTAACCCACCAAACTAAGTCACCCCATAACCTAGCATTATTAATTAATAAATCCAAACACATATAGAATGTATACAAATAACATGCAAATATTAAATAAATAATTCATAAAATAAATTAAACAAGTAAATAATAATAATAAATAATAAATAAATAAATAAATAAAAAAACAAAACAAAAAACAAAAAACAAAAAAAAAACAAAAAACAAAAACAAAAAAAAACAAACAAATATGTAAAGAAATTGATGAATATATATAGATAAACAATTAAACAAACAATAATACATAGATATGTATATATATATGTATATATGCATTATGTGTATATATGTTGTATATATATACTAATATTGTTATACAGATCTTAACCAAAAAAAATAAAAAATAAAAAAAATAAATAAATAAAAATTAATTATAAAAAAAATATTTAAAAAATCCAGAGTTACTCCCCTTTATCTTATAGTAAATATATCAAGTTAATAAGTTAATTCGTTAATCTAATTTGACGAAACTCACAATTAGTAATTAATAACACTTCTTTAATAAATGATAATCGAAATCGATAAGTAGATAGATCTAGAATATTTAAAATATGAGACAAATTACTTTACTTTATATTAAAATTCTTAAATTACGATAGAAAGATAAACAAAATAAAAATACGAAGATAAAACAAAGTAAATATTCAAATATAAAAATAAAAATAAAAAATTAAAAAAATGATATATATATATTATCAAAACTAACAGTTTATCGAACACCATACACCTAACCAACATTACACAAATATTCTAAACACCAATCATATATTTAACATAATATTAAAATAAAACTTAACTTAATTTATATTCCCTGTGAAACTGCTTTTTTGCTGCGGTCTATATCTGGCAGCCATTTTGTTTTTGTATTATTCTCTACACAGTCGGAGAAGAATAAAATATTCTTCTTCTTCTGGTCTAATTATTTTTGAAAAAGGGATGTCTTTTCCCGAAATATCAAATAGTGATTTTTAATCACCCGGACATCACACGAACAGCTAAAACACTCTTGCTGTTATGTAAGAAAAAAAAAAGGAAAAAAAGGAAAAATAAATAGTAAGTCTTATATCGTATTCGATTTATTGTTATTGTTTTTGTTCCTTTCCTTTCAACTTGCATCTTACCCGGAATTGCATTGCCCACAGCCTTTCAAAAACTTACTACTAATATATATATATATATATATATATATATATATATATATATATATATATTATACTGCATGTTCAGGAATGTAATTGGAATACTTCTGTTATAGGATGTGATTACAGGAAATAACTAACTAAAACAAGTTAATTACATATATTTGTAACTAAGCTTTTTTAATGAAGTGTGTCTAATATTTTTGGATTTAAAAAAAAAGTACGGTAAATATATTATTAAATATATTTTTATTTTTATTTTTTCCGTTGTATTTTCAACTTTACATGAGCCAAAAATCCACGCCAGAAGAAAAATGGACCAAATCAAAAGCAGTCGACAACAATTTTTAAACGAGGCAATTTTTAAACGGGGCAATTTTTAAACGAGGCAATTTTTAAACGAGGCAATTTTTAAACGAGGCAATTTTTAAACGAGGCAACGAAACTCTCGTACGGGTTTTTAAATAACAAACATATCTCAAATGGTTTTATTTATTTCGTATTTGGTTGTAAAAAGCAACAGAAGTTGTTAGACATTTTAACCTATCCAAAAATAGAAAAAGAAAAAAGAACTTAATTTCTAACAGATATATTAATTTTACATAAAAATCTCCAAAATTTTGGATTTATTTGATATATAAAACGGTGAGTTACAGCGGCACTTAATTAACTTGCTTTTTCGGGTATGGGAATTCGTCGCACAAGCATCAGGCAGTGAGGTCAAGAACAGGTCTGGAAGTGAGGCTTGTTGGTCAACAGCATCAGGGAGATGGTTGGGAAAGTGAGACGGAGTGCGCTATGGAGGAACTATACATGGAGTTACAAGCTGGATAATCCAAGCCAGTCACGGTGATGTACATTAAAATCTCCAAATACATGTATCTAGGCACTTGAGTCAAGTAAGAGTGCTGTATCTATGCCTTCAGATACAAAATTAAGCAGGTGACAGTCTTACGTCGAAGGAGAACTGTATATGACATACAAGTAACTAATGCAGTGCTGTAAACACATGTAGGCTTGATCATTCGATTCTCACCTATGTTCCCTAGTCATGGGGAGGATGTTCCGAACATGAACCCCTGGCCCTTGCATATGTTTGTCAGATTCTTTATAGTTGACTGGGAGGTATCCAGTCCCGCAAAATAGTGTGATGAGATCGGAAATTGTAGGTTTGTTTCACTTAGTGCTAAGATACCCGGTGAGTTTACTAGGAGAAAGGTGTCTACATCATTGATGTTGGTTCTAAGACACCGGATATATGTGAATGATAGCTTCAAGGGCGGAGGCGAAGATGTTTTCTGGTTGCTGTCTGATTGAGGCTCGTTTTTTTTAATTTTGGTACTGTCATTGTGGTTAAAGATAAGGTGATGAGGGCAAAATGTGTGCTTGTTTTGAGACAATAAGCTTATACATTCAGACCATCAGTCGAGTCTTGATCTATGGGAGATGTGGCCTCGGGAAAGCTCACCAGAGATAACTAGTGGGTTCGTTTCCATGCGCGACATGGCACATACATTTACCCACGATATTGTACAACTGTTGATAGATCAGCCTTCTTAGCGCTACCTAAGAGTTAAGGCTCATGTACTACCAGTCGGAAACAGCAGCCAGACAAGCGGTATAACCTGTACCCTTAACCTATCGGAATAAGAGCGACCCAGACTAGTCATGTGAGACTTAGTGACAAAACTTTCACCAAGATGCCTAGGTAGAGAGTAGGAGACGGCGTCTATTGTCCTTGTCAGGAAATAAGTTTCGTGTTTTGTTATTTATTTCCTAAAACAACATAGATATGTATATATATATATATATATATATATATATATATATATATATATATATATACATCATATAAATTATTTTACATTCGTGCAAACGTTGGGGTAATAGATCAATGTTAGATCTAAATATATAATATCATAATTTAATAAATATTTCGAAATTTTTTTAATTCATACAATTGTTCCTGCCCATTTAAAATCATACACTCTCTTGATAAAAACCCAGCATGTTTTCAAAAAGCTTTTTCAGAGAATTTCTTTAATCAAATTAATCCTTTAAAACCAGAACTGTTAGTATGTACAATTGTTCTCTGACTTTGATTAAGTCATCCTTTCTTTCGACAGACCCGTGAAAATTCATTTTAGTGGCATGCTTCTGTACGTAAACGTTCTGTAGGTAAAGTTGCATGCTTCTGTAGGTAAACGTTCTGTAGGTAAAGTTGCATGCTTCTGTAGGTAAACGTTCTGTAGGTAAAGTTGCATGCTTCTGTAGGTAAACGTTCTGTAGGTAAAGTTGCATGCTTCTGTAGGTAAACGTTCTGTAGGTAAAGTTGCATGCTTCTGTAGGTAAACGTTCTGTAGGTAAAGTTGCATGCTTCTGTAGGTAAACGTTCTGTAGGTAAAGTTGCATGCTTCTGTAGGTAAACATTCTGTAGGTAAAGTTGCATGCTTCTGTAGGTAAACGTTCTGTAGGTAAAGTTGCATGCTTCTGTAGGTAAACGTTCTGTAGGTAAAGTTGCATGCTTCTGTAGGTAAACGTTCTGTAGGTAAAGTTGCATGCTTCTGTAGGTAAACGTTCTGTAGGTAAAGTTGCATGCTTCTGTAGGTAAACGTTCTGTAGGTAAAGTTGCATGCTTCTGTAGGTAAACGTTCTGTAGGTAAAGTTGCATGCTTCTGTAGGTAAACGTTCTGTAGGTAAAGTTGCATGCTTCTGTAGGTAAACGTTCTGTAGGTAAAGTTGCATGCTTCTGTAGGTAAACGTTCTGTAGGTAAAGTTGCATGCTTCTGTAGGTAAACGTTCTGTAGGTAAAGTTGCATGCTTCTGTAGGTAAACGTTCTGTAGGTAAAGTTGCATGCTTCTGTAGGTAAACGTTCTGTAGGTAAAGTTGCATGCTTCTGTAGGTAAACGTTCTGTAGGTAAAGTTGCATGCTTCTGTAGGTAAACGTTCTGTAGGTAAAGTTGCATGCTTCTGTAGGTAAACGTTCTGTAGGTAAAGTTGCATGCTTCTGTAGGTAAACGTTCTGTAGGTAAAGTTGCATGCTTCTGTAGGTAAACGTTCTGTAGGTAAAGTTGCATGCTTCTGTAGGTAAACGTCAAAACTAGTATTAGAAGATACTCGAAAAATGTTCTTATTTTCTTTCATATTGTTCTCTCCCTCTCGCTCTCTCTTTCTCTCTCTCCCTCTCTCTCTCTCTCTCTCTCTCTATATATATATATATATATATATTTATTAATTGAATGACATAATAAAATGAGAAATTAATCAGATTTTATTAAAGTTCGAAAACAAGGAGTGACACTGCGTCCTTAACTCATGAGTTTTCAAAGAAAATCTTCTCCTCAGAAGAACCATTACCGCAATGACATTAATGCAGGTAATAAAAATTAAGCTTTCAAAATATATAAAAAATATATATATTAAAAATATATAAAACATAAAATATATTGGCAAAAAACACAATGTTTTGTTAAACTTATATAGTTCATCAAAATCATGAAGTTTAAAACAATTCTAAGAAGAATGTCAAAGAAGTCGATTAAAAAATAATCCAGGTGATGAGTGGTAGTCCAAAAAACGAAAAGTTATCCAGGCGGGAAATTTGCTTGCTATTGATTGAGTAGATGACAATAAAGAGTGTATTCAGGATGTATGCAAATTAATAATACAACCATAGAAAAAGCAAAATCATACAAAAAGTTCAGAAGACTCACTTGGTGTTGAATATTATGATGTCCAATATATATATATTTTTATATTTGTCGCTCCTCGTAAAATAGGTAGAGCACTCTAAATGGTAGTGCAAAAACAGTATGACGTCACTTGCTTTATATGCATCATTCCTTCTTTAATAGAAGTAGAATGCTTGGATATCGTGCCGCTTTTAAATGTGTTAAAATTATCATTGCTTATTGTCTATTCAAATATTGGCCGCGCGGTTAACGACGTTGGATTTGAGTTGCAAAAATACTTGTAATTCAGGGTTTCGAATCGTACGACCAGTAATGAATAGTAATATCTCTATGCTGATGAGTCCTGATTGAAAAGGGACGAAACGTATACGTACATAGATAATAAACAAAACATACACATATATATATATATCTTTTAATTAAAATACTATACATATAAATAAAGACAGAAGAGTAACAAAAAAACACGTATTTTCATCAGTTCCCTTTTTTCTTGGTCTTCTACTTTTTCTTATTTTTTTCCTTGTCATGTTTTTATTAATCTTTTCTGTAATAAAACATGATAAAGCCTTATCCACACCGTTCTTATGTTTTAGTGCATATGTGTGTGTGTGTGTGTGTGTGTATGCGCAAGCACGCGTGTGTTTGTGTCTATGTGTGTGTCGGTGGGTGTGTGCGTGTGTGTCTGTCTGTGCCAAGAAAGAAAAATTAGGAAAAAACATTGCAACAAAAGAAGATTTTTTTATTTTCATGTTTTAGTTCATATATGTCTGTGTGTGTGTGTGTGTCGGTGTGTGTGTGCGTGTGAAAAAAGGAAAAAACATTGCAACAAAAGCATGAAAAAAATGAGTGTATCGATTGACTAAAACGATAAAAACATGATCCATCGACGAGGGAGCGTTAATATTTGCCGAGTCGCCATTTTCGAACAGACTTGAGACTTGTGTGCCAATCTCATTGGTTCTTTGTATCGATATCATTTAATTAAGAATAAAACAGATATTTGTAATTGTCTTTGAGACAATTTAAAAGAAAAATTATCTCGCCAATTATTGTGTTCGGGCGGGAAGAAACGGCGAATATTTAACAAGCGAGAATTGTATTTCATTAACGTCTGCGCTGAGACTTCTTTCCTTCGCAATTGTTAGCGTCTAACCGAACTAACGACTTGATAAAATAATTAAATAATTAAAAACTTTTCTCTATTAAACCGTTACTTAACTTTGTATATTTATCTTGAATGTAAATCATTATTTTTGTATGATATGATTTTTTTCGTGAACATCCGACTCGTCAAGTTACGGAAGAATAGAAAGCTTCATGATTCGGGGTGGTTCTTAATATCTGACTTAGAATCACTTGAAAATCATCAACAAAAATGAAAAGTCTTGCGAAAATTGTAATTTTGTTGGCGATTGTGTAGAATCTCAAACAGAGAAAACAGAAGTGAAAAAAAATACAAATAGTCAACAAATTAATGTTACCAAAGGCAAAAGAACTTACTTTTTATACTTACCTGCCTGAAGATTTTCTGTTTTAAAGTCTTTTAAACCGCTTTTATTTACATATTTTATCGACGACTTTGGAGCATTGTAAACCAGACGTATTCAAGATGGCGCCGGGTTTTATCCCATGTGGAACCTCGCTGTTGTAGAGTAATTAAGAAATTCAAAATTAGAAAGAAATACACCTAATAGAAATATACAGATAGATTGAAAATTAAATTTTCGACTGATTGCTGACAGTTATTAGCTGTATGTTTGTTTCATTTTCGATTTTTGAGTTGTTAAATGTACGACATTGAGGTTTCACATGAAGTAGAATCCGGCACCATCTTGAATACGTCGGGTGAAAAAGGCTCTGAAGTCATCGATAAAACAAGTAAATAGAAGCGTTTTCTAATACTTGTAAACACAAAGTATGAAACAATACCATACTACTAGCACAGTTACTCTTACTATTCCTACTACTACTGCTCCTTATACTAATACTCCTTCTAATACTACTATTGACACATTTTCTTTCTATTTCGTTTTTTTTCTCTTTGTCGTGTTACCGTTCAATCCTTCTTTTTTTCTATTTCCCTCCTTTTTTCAATCATCTTCCTTGTTTTTGAATTTGAAATAAATGTATTTCCTTCGTTTCCTCGACAATTTTCTCGATAAACACGTTTGTTTACTATAACTACTACTACAAATAATAATAATAATAATAATAATAATAATAATAATAATAATAATAAGAAGAAGAAGAAGAAGAAGAAGAAGAAGAAGAAGAATACTGGAAATCTGGGGAGACTTGTTGTCACTCAGACTCCAGGGAATACAACCGGTTGTCGGTGAGCAATAACTGATGACCTGTGTGAGAACTCCTAGTGAGTAAATAATAATAATAATAATAATAATAATAATAATAATATCAACTGGAAGAGCTGAGTCTGCTGGGACCTTGAGGAGGCTTATTGCCACCCAAATCCAAGAGAAGACCAATGGTCCTTACCAGCGAGAAATCAATGGTAAACGGCTGTTGTGATAGTGCACATTTATTTGCGGTGGCTATTGAAAAGAGGTTGAGAATACTGGAAATCTGGGGAAACTTATTGTCACTCAGACTCGAGGGAATACCACCGGTTGTCGGTGAGCAATCACTGATGATCGGTGTGAAAACTAGTGAGTAAATAATAATAATAATAATAATAATAATAATAATAATAATAATAATAATAATAATAATAATAATAACAACGACAATAATAATAAACACGTGCGCTCTTCAAAAGTATTGGGCAGAATTGCATTAGATTAAGCAGGAAGAGTTCTTGGGATGTCGATATGTTAAAATAGAATAAAACTAATACTAATAATAATACCACTACTAATACTAGTACTATTACTATAACAACTTCTTCTACTACTACTACTACTACTATAACAACACTTCTACTACTACTACTACTACTACTACTATAACAACACTTCTACTACTACTACTACTATAACAACACTACTACTACTACTACTGCTGCTGACAAAGGTCTCTATCATTTTCTTTCT
>OY744541.1:72720976-72735976 GCA_963556195.1 Sepiola atlantica
CGAAGTTGACCATTCGGAAGATGGAAAAAATGTTTAAAAAGATCACAAAGCAGAAACACTCCGTACTATTTAACAACGTTTGCCTAAATATATATATATATATATATATATATATATATATATATATATATATATATATATATGTATTCCTCTCTCTTTCTCTCTTTCTTTCTTTCTCACTCTTGGACAGGGTCTAAAAAAGAGTCTCGAACCTAATAGGTCCCGCACTGTCTACCAAGTTCTAGCCCCTGCCCCATCGCCGTAATTTTGCATTTGTGTGCTTGTTTTACTAGTACTTCAAAGGAATTTGCTCCGACAAATTGGTTGTACTTTTTCCTCCCTCAGCGTAACTAGCCCCGCTCAACCCAACAACCAGCAGAATATCATCTATTTCACTGTAGAGATCCCCAAATGCCGGTAGGCTTTCTAATCTAATACCGTCTTTCCTCGAAAGTCTTGCTTTTGTAATTCCCTCCCTATTCTCTTTTCTCCGACACCACTAACATACAGATATTTAAATGTAATGTGAACAAGCATCTCGATGCACAACTCCCCACTTAAGATGGCTCTATAAATCCGGCCTCTTTATTCACAGTAGCCAATTATATTAAATGATTTATATCATCATATATAGAAGTTATTTAAGAAAAAAACTCAGATGTCAGTATTAGTTCAAAAAATCTATATTCATATTGAAGACAGTTCAAAAAGTACAATAGCAATTGCAACATTAGAAACAGCAAATCATATTTAAAATATTTAAGAAAATGATTATAATAATAATAATAATCAAATATTAATACATATATAAAAATATATATAGAAATATATATATATATAGATAGATAAGAAAATTAAGAAAATAAGAAAAATTATAATAATAAGAAGAAAAATAAGAAAAATATTACGAAGAAGAAGACAAAGAAAAACAACAACAACAATGATAATAATAATATAATAAAACAAAATAAAATAAAAATTAAGATTACGATTAATTAATATAGGATAAAATGATAATTTAAAAATATATATATATATATATATATATATATATATATATATATACAACGTTTTTTACTCTATATTTCACGTTGCATTAATTTAAATATTACGTCATCATTTTTTTTCTATTTCAAGATTATTTTCGTATATACGAAGAATTTAGAAAAAAGTCATGTTGGAAATAAATCTTGGGGAATATTGCATTTTTGTTTCTTGTTTTAAAAATCAACCCAAATCCAACGTAATCACAAATCCTTGTAGAAAAACAAGGGGGATGACATCAAAATTATGATAAAAACTATTAGCCTGCATGCATAGATATAATAACTTTCATAAATATCTCCTGTGCACTTTTAAATCTTAGAATTAGTTCATACAAAACTGATACCATTTCTAAAGATTATCATTGATTTGGTGCAGAGAGAGTTAGTCAGGTTAAAACAATGTTAACATAAAGTCTACGTAATTCGGTTTTTATATCATGATGTTTAAAATGTAATCGAGATGTATAGGCAATCGGAGATTCTGCATCGCAAATTAATCCTCTGAGATATTCATCTTTTCTTGAGCAGAAGTTATTTTTAAGAAATGATGACGAACTGAAAAAATTGTTGACTACTGTAAAAACGGCCGGGTTTCGAATATCAACTTAATACTGACCCTGTTCAGCAATATTGAAGAGCCGTCATACTGAAATACAGCAGTCTGTAGATGACTATCTATCTATCTATCTATCTATCTATATGTATGTATATATATATATATATATATATATATATATATATATATATATATATATATATATATATATATATATCAAGACATAGATGGGGAGGTAACTTTTCAAAATTTACAGACAACAGATGGACATATAGAGTGACAAAATGAACTCCGAGGCAATGGAAAAGATCTAGAGGAATGGTAAAAACCTGGTGGAGAGACGACCTCGATAGTCAACTAGGTCTTATATAGCCACGCCTAGCCAGGGATAAAAAAAGGTGGAAAGAAACGAGGGAGGGGTTCCTCGAGCAGGAATGAAATGAAAAAAAAACTAATGATGGTATATATATATATAACTCAATGTATGTGTGTATGTGTGTAATATATGTGTGTTTCCTATATAACAAAGTTAGAGAATCTATATAGGATCTAAAAAGTGTATTATCATGTAAATTTTACAGTGGAAGACAATTGAAGTATCTCAGAATCTCTAAGTGTACCTTTAATATCACTATGAAAGCATAACCACCTTACAATTTGAAAGATAACATTTTTATGAAATTTAAATATTACGCTTAAAATTTTCTGGGGAAGATATCGGAAGGTTTCAAATCTCTAAGAGCTCTTTTAACCTAAGGGAAGCTATGAGGACTGAACTTTTTTTTAAACTCATGAAATGTATATCATATGTACAAAAATTTATTGAAATGGTCGCGAATCTCTATGTTACCCTGTATGTGTCATAAATCTATGGGCCTCCCCTGCTAAGTGACCCATCGGTACAGAACTTCCCTAATACTTCAAATATGTATACCCGATCTTTTATGAGTTTTATTTTAAAAGTCAACTGAACAAATGTCTGAATTGTTTAGTTGGGAAAATATCCGAATGAAAACATCTAGTGTGCGGTTTCGATTCTAAACCCCTGATTTTTTAAAATAAAATTATACGAAATCAAGAAATAGATTTTTTTCCCTTTTTTATATAATAAAATTTAAATGAAGTATTTTAGTATATTTAGTACGAAACGCCTCTCTCCCTCTCTCTCTCTCTCTCTCCCTCTCTCTCTCTCTCTCTATCTCTCTCTATCTATCTATTTATCTATCTCTGCCTGTCTGTCTGTTGGACTCTATATCCCTCTTAATATAAAAAGATGTATCTTTCTATATCATATATATATATATCCGCACTGATGAGCTGTGAAACAGCGAAACAGGCTGTATGTGGATGACTATAAAAAGCTCCCTCCGGGTAGAGCTTATTTTTGTAAGGCTATCGTCAACGGCCATTAGCTTTAAGGCAATGCTCATTAGGTAAAACTAATTTCGAGCTCAGGCATTTGCAATGTTTACATTTCGTTACATTGAGATATCACTTACATTCAGTCAGTGTCGCATGATGGCGTAGGGGTTAGCATAGAATGTCAGCTCGACGGTTGCGTTTCGATCCCGGCTTGAGACACCAACTGGTCTAGCCGCACTGATGAGCTGTGAAACAGCGAAACAGGCTGTATGTAGATGACTATATATATCATATATATATATATATATATATACATATATATATATATATATATATATATATATATATATATATATATATATAAAGATAGATGAACGAAGAGTGATAAACATGTACGGATGTCTAGATTCATTTCAAACTTCGATTGTACAATGCAAGGTATATTCTGTAATAACATTATGTTGATTATTCGGTCCTTAAGCCAAAGCTTTTCAAAGATCGAGATCTTATCATAAGAGGAATTATACAGATAGATAAGTTGGCTGTATGAAAGCCAAAATTCAACATTTTAAAAAATATTATCAAGAAAATGTAGGATGAAAAAATGTCCGTGCAAAAAAGATATGGGGTTTGTCCAGATGGCAATTGTCCGTTGATAAGGTGTCCAATGGAAGGAGATTTAGATGGAGAAGAAATAATAAACATAATTTTATTACAGAATATACCTTGCATTGAACAATCGAAGTTTGAAATAAATCTGGACATTCGTACATGTTTATCACTCTTCGTTCATCTATCTTTATAATTGCTCTATCTAGTATATTGAGCTTAAACCATTTCAGTATAGGTTCTATTTACTAAAAGCTTACTTTTAGTTTCATATCTATTCTCTCTCTCTCTCTCTCTCTATATATATATATATATATATATATATATATATATATATATATATATATATATATATATATATGAGAACGCCTCTTTGTCTGTGGCGAAGTCTGTCCTTAAAAGCAAAGACATACTAGTAAATCTAGCGGAAATATAAATGTATTCACATGTACATCTTGCATGTGAACAAAATGGAAGCAGTGTTGCCTATCTAGCTTCCCCTTCAAATAGCAAATGACACTTTACTTACATGTTGCACAATAACATGAATATATTAATAAGCGTTAGACCAAGAGCATTAACATATAATTGAATGGCTCAGTGGGTAAGATATCTAGCTGACAACATAAATGATGTTGGAGATGGAAACTCTCCTTAATATTATGTGGCATAACCCTGCTAGTATATATATATATATATATATATATATATATATATATATATATATATATATATATATATATATTGTTTTCTATATGTAAAGGAACCTATTCATGTGTTGGTTAATTTTGCTATTACAAAGTTAAGCAACACACAAGAGGTTAGCTGCCAGTCTACCTTTTGTGTGTTCAATTTCTTCCATGGGCATTGCTTTTGGACTGATTATATTTATTTATTTCTATTTACTGTGTTGTATTTTGTTAATTAAATTAGAAGGGTGAATATTCACATTTCTATATTGGCTCCCAAAGCCCCTGTCCATCGTGATCCTCAGATCTTCCGTTTGAGGCCTACGGTGTTTACATTTTTTTTCAGTTTCACTTTTTCATTGTTTTGTTGGTGTAAGTAGAAATACCAAGTCGGTGTTTATCTTACATGCAATCCTGTCACATTGTGTAATCTATCTCATATGTAGAAATAACGGCGCACAATCACACAGATCAGACGTGGTAGATGTTTACAATAAAGAATGTTGATCGGTGTTTTGTTTTTAATTGCCCATAACTTGAAGACCGAGCATTTTCGGTCCGATATATGTGTAGGAGATAATCCCGAAGTTATGTCATCAATTTAAAAACTATCTGTACAACTCCGATATTTTATAGTAACTAAATCGTTACACAGTTATAATTAGGAAGCTTCTTATTTTTTATAAGATCCTAGAACTGAAATTGTATTGAATATTCTCTGCGACATGTTCATGTTGTGTATCTCGTACGGTGGAAACTCTTATCGAGTAAACACGGCGCAATTAAATCACTCGCTCTTTGTACACGCCAATCCACTGAAAATAAGATGATATCAAATTCAATGTCTTGATTATTTTAAGCAATTCGAATAATAATAACTGGAAATAGTTGCATCTGTTTACAAGAAAAATTAAATACGCACACAAATGATGGAAAAAGGTGACCTGTAGTGAAACACGTGCGGAGTGTATGTAGAGCGCCACCTACGGAGGGCGGAAGAGTTAATTTGAGAGTTGTCTCCCCTTTTCGGGGTTTAATTTAATTTTAAACTAAAATAGAAGAAGTATATCCAATCTGTTTCTTGGGTTACTTAAATATTGTTTAGATCATTCTTAAGACGCTACCTTATTGCTGATGCAACCTCTTCATCTATATAAGTGTCGGATATGTTTTAAAATAGAGTACTGGGGGTATCAGAGCATATTTTATTCCATGGAAATCACTCCAGATAAGGCATGAAGCCACTTTATGTAAGGAGCTAACAAGAACAAATATAATTATCACAAAGACAGTAGATGCCTATTGGCCTTAGTCTTGAAAAGACCAAGGTTATAGGTAGGAGAAATAAAGTCAAGAGGAAGAGAGTTCCACAAGCCTGCAGTTCTTCGAAAGAAGTTTCTGGAATAAGAAGTTTTATTACCATAAGGTATCAAAACAGCGAATTGATGGAGACCACTAGACCCACGAGTAAAACGAGCTGGAACAAAAGAAGCAGGGAATAGATCACATAATTCTGAAGAATACGTCATAATAATATTTATAGAAACGACTGAGACAAGCAACATCACCTCTGTGAGAGAAAGTGTGCAGAGAATAAGAAAGGGTAGGACTAATTAAATTACAGACACGTTTCTGCACCTTATCAAGAACCCTCAAATGGGACAGTGATTCACCAGCCCAAATGTGACAAAAGACAGAGACTTTTTTATTTACTGGAGGAGGTTCTGTTCTGTTCTTTATGGTCCCCCTTTTTCCAGAAGAGTTGCTAGTCTTTCTCTACTCATTATTAAACGTTTACAGCAAGAACTCGTCTTCTACTACTCAGCAATATATTTCCGTTCGTTCAACGTGTGCCTTACATCAAACGAAATTTAAATGAACCAATATTTTTCTAAGAACTGTATATCTGTGAAACACGTTACCACAAGATTGCTTTCTGGGAGATACAACATGGCCCTCTTCAAATCTATTGTTAATAACCACTTTTCATAAACCGTCTCCATATTTCATTAACCCTTATCCTCGAGTTGCTATTAGTCTTGATAAGTAGTAACTCATCAGTAAAAACCACAGAATGACAAAACTTCCTAGTAATGGTTGGATCGTATTATTTTGGATCAATAAAAAAAACTGTCGAATATTTATAGTATTAATTTATTAAATTAGTGCATACCCGCTCTTTGAGCGGCTATGGTACCATACCTGTGTATGTCAATTTCCATCTTAACCTCGTGTCTACCCCGTTATAAGTATAAGTAACTACGAGTAATGTATTTACGTGTTGTTTTTATTGGACACTTAATTACAAATTTCGATCCTGCATCAGAATCCTTATTATAGTTAAGAAATCGTTTCTGTAACTTTATAACTAAACTCTTAAATGTATGTACAAGAACCATTATGTTATACACGTGTATGGTCGCAATCAATGTTATAACCTCGGGATTATGTTTACTATGCAAAACGAGCATCTTAATGTGGGTGTTTATTTTTTAATAGCACTCTAGTACAAAGCTAATTTATTTTATTGTCCATATCTTTTTCTGCTTGGCGTTTAATTTATGCTGATCATATTTATTCATCTATATTTTGTATGGTCTATTCTGGCAACTAAAATTAAAAAGGCAACATTCGCAGGATGCCAACCGGGTCCTCCATGTAAGCTAATATTCCGATCATGACTTTCAGACCTTTTTTCTAAAAATCAAATCATATTTGGTACAGATATACTTCAGTCCCTGCCTGAATTGCCCATCAATTTTCAGTGATGAATATTTAACAGTCTTCGTTTGATCGCCATTCAATGTCAAACATGCGCAATACTTAGCGTTACTTAACGATCGTAAAATGTTTTTGAGCAGACATAAAGGTGCTGTGATGGATGAACAGTGGATTTTAAAGAATGGAGCTAACTCCTCACATGTTAATTGAGACGTTGGGATGGCTTAGGGGGATACTTTGATGATTGTTTTCACAGTAATAGATGTGATCCTGAATGGATTTATCTGTGGGGTTGTTAGAAAATATAATATCTAACAAAACAATACCCACACTATCCATATACTGAAGAGAGGCATCACATCTACAATTAGGACAGAACGACTGTGTAGTATAGCTGAGGGTCTTGAATCCCCACGGTTTCCCTCTTCTTGATCCCCACAATGCATCCATTTTCTCGTCAGAATCAGCTGGTCATATTTCTATTGAGATGGTATGGTTTGGTAGTTTTGTTTTACGGCATATCAACCCTTTTTGGGTTATTTAATGCCGAATCTGGTCATTATAGTAAAAGTTTTTATGCTTCAAGTTCTTTATATCTTCAAATGTTTAATCATCGTTTTTGGTTTGGTAGTTTTGTTTTACGGCATATCAACCCTTTTTGGGTTATTTAATGCCGAATCTGGTCATTATAGTAAAAGTTTTTATGCTTCAAGTTCTTTATATCTTCAAATGTTTAATCATCGTTTTTGGTTTGGTAGTTTTGTTTTACGGCATATCAACCCTTTTTGGGTTATTTAATGCCGAATCTGGTCATTATAGTAAAAGATTTATGCTTCAAGATCTAAAAATAAAATAAAAAAGGGGAGGGAGAAAGGGAGAGGGGCTGTTGTTTTTGTTTTTCGTTTTGTAGAACATAATTAAGTTTTACAAAAAAGAAAAAAAAAAAACGTCAATGTAGGTGAATTTCGTCTCAGGGAGCCACAGGGCAGCCTGATCTGGTATCACCAGCTATTGAGATGGGACAGTCAGTTTGTATCTCCTATTCTCTCAATTGTTGTCTTCTTCGTTTTCTTCTTTTTCTCGATTTTTACGAGCGTTATAAAAAAAAACAAGGATAAACAAACGCAATTGAACTTTTGAAATCTCTTTGGGGTTTTATCCATTCTTTCAGAATACACATGATGTACATATATAAACAACCCTGTGTACTTCTGCAGTTTACGGACCGTGCTGAAATAATAACGTTATTATTTAGAAACCCATTCTTAAAATGGGGAGGGGGATTTGTTAACTATTCTGTACTTTCATCTCATAATTTAATGAACAAAATATACTGTAAAAATTGAATTTAACTAGAAAATCCTATCATAAAATGAGTACGGTCGGTAAGCTGCAGAAGTACTCTACTTCCCCTATCCTCCACCATGGGTGTGATGAAGTACTGATCGAAAAGCCCAACCGCCTTCTCTGCTGTTTCAGACGAAAGAGACTTATTCTCTTAACCCATATATACGTCCGCGTACCTGCTTCCTGTGTGCCCGTGACGTCACATCCGGAAGATATTGACTTCTTTCGTCCCATACTAATCCTAATTTTTGCACATCTGTCTCTTAATTTGAATTTTATTAAGTTTGTCATGGAGATAACCTGTTTTACTCATAAGTTTGCAAATAAAAATTGTATTATGTTTTGGAATTTTGGAGATGAGGATAGATAATTTAGAATTACTTCCTTATTGGGACTACTGTTCTCATCTGTGATGTTATTTTCACATAATTTCGGCCAATGTAAATCCTTCCGCGAAGATGCGTTGGGCAACGGATGAAAATGCTGAATATTAATCACTTCTAGGGGATAGTTTTCTGGGAGGTGAAGGTGTAATCCTTAGTGCGAGCCGTACTAAGAATAAAATTAGGAACAGCTTAAAAATTCTACGAGATCATAGATGACAGAACGAGAGCAGTTCTAAATTCCATAAAGATTCCCGAGTTCGATCGACATAAAACTTCTCGAGTTTGACAAGACACACATTAAGAATGTCGCAGGTTACACTAAGCGAAACGTTGTAAATATAACATCCAAGATGAGAACAGTAGTCAAGATAATCTGATAATACAAACTTGCATTCCTCATAAGTTTTTCAAATCAAAAGCTTTTATTTATCACAATTTAGTTAATTCGCAATTTATTTTGAAATGCTTTTAGGTTTAATATTTCAATTTGACTTTGTAAACGTTCAGTTGTTCTTCATGGCATATAATACACCCTCCCGAGTTTAGTAGGTAATCTATCATAAGCTGACGTTCGATTTTTGCCTACTGACATCGTAGGCTGCACACAATAGATTAGTTACGCGTAAAAAAACTTGTAATCGGTAACTATGAATTTTTGCATTCTGCATCGTAGCCGAGTAAGTAATCCAGTCAAGTAAATAATATAGTTAAGCAAGTAAGATGCACGATGGTATTAGATGTATAAATGTAGTCATAGTATTTTTTCAGCGTTCATGGATTTGTTTTATCCATCTATATATTTGCGAGACGAGGAAGAAGTTCACATAGAAGTAATGTTTCTGATACGCACAGAGGCAGTTGAGAGCAGTTAAGAGCATGCACAGTCATGTGGGGGGCGGCATGTGAGTTTACAGTTTATGCGTGTAACATTTTTTTAAAGTATTTAAATTTCTCTCTGCGATACTAGTCAAAAACCTGCAATTCGAGAGGCTTCGTTTAGACATGATATTTAATGTTGTTAATTTTATTAAATCAAGCGTAATTGTTGTGCTAACGTATCACCGCTTATTAATGCCAAGATGAAGATTAATGATTATATTATCATGGGTTTTACGGCATGTCAACTCCCTGGGGGTTATTTTAACCCGAATACTTATGGGTTTGGAGGGTTACTCTGTTTTGCTTTAGTTGATACTAGATTGTGTAGTGGATTTTGTATTTTGTAAAGACGGAAAATAATGCCATGTACATCACACTTTCCAGATGTTGTAGTAGTAACATAATTTGCGCTTAAAAAATGTCTGATCCGGTCATTTTAACTCATTTTACAAAACACTTTTTCACATCTTTTCTTCTTTTTTCACATCTTTTCTTCTTTTTTCACATCTTTTCTTTTTTTTGACATCTTTTCTTTTTTCACATTTTCTTCTTTTTCCACGTTTTCTTTTTTTCACATCTTACTTTTTTCACAATTTCTTCTTTTTTTCAAATTATCTTCTTTTTTCACATATTTTCTTTTTTTCACATCTTTTCTTTTTTCACATTTTCTTCTTTTTCCACGCTTTCTTTTTTCACATCTTACTTTTTTTTCACATTTTCTTCTTTTTTCACATTTTCTTCTTTTTTTTCAAATTTCCTTCTTTTTTCACATTTTCTTCTTTTTTTTCACATTTTCTTCTTTTTTCACATATTTTCCTTTTTTCACATTTTCTTCTTTTTCCACATATTTTTTTTTCACATTTTTTCTTTTTTCCACATATTTTATCAAATATCTATGTGCAGATGAAAAATCAATCAATTCTTTAGTGATTGATATGAAAACGCTTACTCAGAAGATATATGAAAAAGTATTGTCTGGTAGTTTTTGTGGCGGTTGAATTATCCAACGCAATCTTAATAACAGCTGAACTAAGTCAGCAGATATTGCATGAACACAGGGCTCGATATCTATTAGATAGAGCTTTATAACGATATAAATATTAATAACGGACGTATATCTCAACGCTTTGATAGAGTTTCAGGCTAGACCTGATATTTAGGAGCGTATTATATGAATTTGCATTCGAGTATAATACATTTCTTAGGATCTAGTCTGGCGTGAAAGTGCATTAAATATAATAACACACAAATAGTTTTAAAGTGATGATCATCCGTTGCTATTTTAAAATATGGAAAAGAATAGATAAAAAAAACTTAAGTAATTACTTGACTTTTATCTAGATGCTGCACATTACCGGCAATTGTTATTTAATTTCTCCGGATATAAGTAATATGTTTTTATTTTTATTGTTTTCGTAGATGCCGTTTTCATAAAAGTATAAAATTATGATGTAGATGTTTTTTTTTCAAAAAAGAACTTTTTTAATAGAAGTGTTTTCTTGTTTCTACAAAATCAATACAATACGATAGAATGTGTTTAATTATGAGTGGGGTGTTTCATAGTATGTTAGATAATGGCTTGGACGCATCTGTTTGAGACGGGTTTAACTTGCGCGAATTATGACGGAGTCATTCCGTGCGGTTTGGTTCGATGTGTTTTCCCACAGTGCGCGTCGACGTTGAGAAACCTTAGGGTTACGAGAGGTCAGAAAGTTGACATCACACTTGCTTGTTGATCGCGAGATTGATAGCGAGAGTTCGGCGTGGGAGAATTAAAATCGAGATTGAATCAGATTTGACTTGGAAGCGAGAGAGTCAACATCACCAAAAATGTAACTGTACGAGAAGGATTCCGAATAACGGAAATCTAAGAGCCAATTAGTAAATCTCGACGAACTATAGGAGTCGTAACAAAAAAAGTTGCAGAAGAAAAGGGAGCGCAAATAGTCACAGCGGCAGAAACAAGCAATGCGATAATGGTTTGCAGGCGAGAAAAGGCAGTACGAATATTAGCGACCACAGAGACTGAGAAGCACGCACGACTGGTTGGCGTGGCGGCGACGACGATTGAAAAACAGATCTAAGTAAATACGACATATCGTCCCCTTTGAGTCAACAGCGAAGTTCAACGAGAACTAAAAGAGTGATTCGTGAACTGAATAACCAGTAATACAACAGGTATAACATAGTTTTGTTGTTTTTTTTTTCTCAAGAGATATGTGTATGACCCATTTTTATCCTTGCTAGTGTCACTTCTTCATTTTTGTTTCGTTTGACATTTTGTTTCTGATTTTTTATTTTTGACATTATTTCGTATACCTTGTTGTCGGGAAATTCATTCCAGTAAGTTTTCCATTTTTCCATTGTGTATATATTGATATATCTTTTTAAGGAAGTCGCTGCATTCATGGAATAAAGCCGCTTTATGTAAACAGCTAAAAACATACTACTTTAAGGTCAAACACTGGCCAACACTAAAGGTTAGATAGATTGATTCCGACCTAGAAAACAGCAATTCTTCCATTTTGTCAGAAACATCGCTAATAGAATGTGAGGACTAAAAAACAAAACAAGTTAAGCGAGAGTTAGGAGGCTGCCGAAAGTAAACCCAAGCTCCACTTTCTACTCTCCTCTCTGTCTTTTAAGGTCTGAGTAGGGGATATTAAAATTTAGATCAGTTGTTTAATGCGGTTTTGGCTGCCGAATCGGATAATTCATTTCCTTTGATACTTCCGGTGTGGTTTGGTATCCAGCAGAAAATAATTTCTTTTGGGCTGTTTAATGTGTAGCTGAGTTTGTCAAGTTGACGTTGAGTCAACACTTTTAAGATTAGAGAACATTATTTAAACTCGTCAGGGTGTGATGATTTAAGAGAATAACTTAAGAAGAATTAAACACAGCTATGTTGTAGTAACACGGGAAGCAGCCCCGCGGTTTGTGTTACACAGACGCGTCGTTTTGGGACAGAAACTGCACATGAAAATTCCGTTCAGCTCAAGGAACACATAGCAATAAAAGAAAATTATTTACACTGGTTGTAGTCAGAAAAAGTTTTTACTGCGAATGTTTACAGGGGCAACCAGAGGTGGAACGTCAACCGAGCACGTACCATGAACAGAATGATAGAGTGGGGAAAGACTAGTAACGTCTATTCTGTGAAAAAGAATCTATAGGAATTCGAAGATGACACTCCATTATATTTCGATGTCTTATTTTGTACACTCTCAAGGCAAAGCAAAATGTTCTGAGCTGCCCCTCCTGCGATGCAACAACAGTACTCAATCTGAGTACGTATCTTGCTTTCATACAAGTTGAGGGTTCCGTCAAGAGGGAGATACATGCTGAAACGGTTGAATGATCAAACCGTTTTTCACGCGACCTTAGCAACAGATTTGATGTACGTGTTCCATTTCAGGTCTGATGCGAAAGCAAGTCCTATAAAAAAAAAGCAAGGGCTTCTTCGAAAAGAAGGCCATTCATTTCAACTGGGGTAAATACAGTAAGGGCCCAGGCGTTAGGCGTGAAAAGACGAGAAGCTTTGCTTTATATGCATTGGGAGTATCCAGCCAGTTTTATTTACATTTCACCACGTGCTGCAAGACAAAAGGAGCGAATCAGAAAGATATTGATCATTAATACTCTTCGAAATGCTGTCATAGATGGTTGTGTACATTGCAAGAGTTAATCAACGTTTGTTTCCCCAAAGTCTTTTTCCTACACAATTTACTGACACAAAATAATATTAAAATATACTTTAGTTTGAGGATTGAGTTACGTTTTTAAAATATCCATTTTAGTTCTTCTGAGAGTCTGTATTTTCAAATTACTCATCAAATGAGGCACCTCCTTTTAAATATCTGTATCTTGTGTGACCCCGCTTGTATATTTCTATTGCTCTCTCTCTCTCTCTCTCTCTCTCTCTACACATATATATATATATATATACATATATATATATATATATATATATATATATATACATATATATATATATATATATATATATATATATATATATATATATATATATATATATATAACAGATCTCTGGTATTCCCTACATCCCCTATTTTAAAAAAAAGCGACATTGCTAGTCTTTGTTTACTCTACCGTAATTTTAATGATAGGTCCATCAACTTAGCTCTAATCTCTGATTTCCAACTGTAAAAAAATCATTACAAAAACTCTTTTCCTATCTTACTCTGTGTACCTAAAACTACATGGAACTTCTACGAACAAAGAATTTCAGATTTGTAGAATACAATACAACGAGGTTGCTTCCCAGCCGACTACAACATGGTCGTTTTCAGGTTCAATTTTAACAAATTCTTGTCGAGCCGTCAATTTAAATAATCAATTTCACCCATCGTTTTTCATCCTATCAAGGTGTTCTTCGTCGACATCTGATAATTTCGTTGACAGTTATTCTCGAGAGCCTTTATAAGAGGTGACTCAAGTCTAAAACAAAACACCACTTACTGATGAAATAATCACCAAAGTGTCCCCAAAACATTACACGACAATAAAACTAAAACGAGTACTAATTCATGATTAAATCTTGGTTGACAGATTAGTGGAAGACTGTAGTTAATTTATACCAAATATGGTCGGATTGAAGAGGCGATTGTAAATTTTATTAACTTTCTACATGGATGGAATTTGAAGGGGGGTAATACCCTACTTTTATTTTCAGTAAATATTCATGTCTATTTTATTTTTTTCTGTTTTCCTTAGAAATTGGCATTCTTTAACTAAACATAATCTGGGCAGTACCAAGAGAGGATTGTTATTTACAATTTTCTAGTTCGCATCAAGATGTGCTTAACATTGAACGATGATGTCATACCCTAATTTTATTTTCAGTAAATATTTATGTCTATTTTATTTTTTCTGTTATCCTTAGAAATTGGCATTCCTTAACTGAACATAATCTGGGCAGTACAAAGAGAGGATTGTTATTTACAATTTTCTAGTTCGCATCAATAATTAATATTGAACGATGATGTAAAAAGACTGTTTAATATTCATATCTTAAACTTGGTGGACAGGTCAGGTATCGACTGAAGTTTATTTGTAACAAATCTGGTTAGGTTGCACCAAGGATTGTGAATTTCCTGAACGATTCTAATGGGATGCATTTTTGGGGTCACCTGAAAGGATTGTGTCAGAGATATTGATAATTTTCTATGTCGTATCAAGATGTGTTTAACATTGAACAGCGATGAAACGAAGACTGTTGAACATTCATACCTGAAATTTGTGGGTGTCGGTAGCTATGTGGTTAACGACACGGACTGAAAACCTGGGCATGTCAAGTTCGAATCCAGTTCGTTCCACAGAAGCACCTTCATTTAGGATGTTGGTAACATTCACATCGTTCCACCATCAGTACCTAATGTCTTTCT
>OY744541.1:72740976-72778476 GCA_963556195.1 Sepiola atlantica
ACCGAAAAACAAGAACCGTTCGCGTTAAAATCATTCATTTGTTAAAATATGTCTCTTTTCTGAACCGACCAATGAAAATTACTTTAAGTTACTTCCCCTACTCTTTCTCTCTATCTTCTTTTTTCTTTCTCTTTCTCTCTCTCTCCTTCTCTCTCTCTCTCTCTCTCTCTCTCTCTCTCTCTCTCTCAGTCAGTTCATATTATATTCCAACAACTATGGTTTTATTTTATTATTTTTATATTTTCACATTTCCAAAAACCATAACATTTCTGTGAGATATATATTTTTACGGTCCGTTTCATTTGTCTTGTGCCAAACAACGTTCTTATGTCAATATCGTCTCTGCAACATTACAAAATCATCAGAAAAATTCACAAAGAGTAAAAAGTTATTGCCTTAAAGTGTCTTGAAAAAAACTAACACTATACAGTGGTTCATTTTGGGGTGAAACCAAACAAAAACAAAGAAAAAGAGCAAACTCACACGTGGAAGAACCCACACATATATATATATATATATATATATATATATATATATATATATATATATATATATATATTCTTTTAAATACATATTTATTCTTATTACCTACAGACAGAAGTGTTTCTTGCTCATGCATGTAAGAAATGTGAATTACTGCCGATCAAAGGATTCGACCTCAGTTACAAAGTAACCTTTTGACTCTACAGCAAATAACACGGGAATGAAGAGAATGTAAACTCTATAAATGTCGAATCAGCGGACATATACAGTAAGCTAAGTCAGATAGTGTTCAACAACAAAGCCTGGAACATCGCTGTACGGCTAGTGTGATTGCTTTTTCAAATTCCCCTAGATGTCTTATCCTTGTATATAATTACTATATTTATAAAAAAATAAATATTTATTATTATTACCTAGAGACCCAAGTGTATATATATATATTTATATATATATATATATATATATATATATATATATATTAAGTGTGTGTATGTGTGTTTGTTTGCGTCAACATGTTTATTTTGTGAGTGTTTGACTGTATGCACTTTTAAACCATAAACACATAGATATAGACACACAGATATAGTCACATATGTTAATGCATACATAAGCACACACACACACACACATATATATATATATATATATATATATGTGTGTGTCTTTACGCACATATATACATATATATATATATATATATATATATATATATATATATATATATATATATATATATATATATTACAAACATTTATACAATGCATATCATAAGCGTTTCAGCGTCGTATCGAAAAGAAACATTCCCAAGAGAATTACATAAATAATATATGAAACTGCGGAAGATGTGTTTTTTTTATGCGAGCCACACTTTCATTGCAGAGGTCGTGTATAGAATGAGGTTGGCGTATACAGGCCAACATTACTGGGTGCAATGACTAGTTATATAGGTATGCAACCATTTTAAGTAATGCAATGTTCATAGTTTAAGAAGTTCTCTATAAATATATGAGTAAGTAAATCTATACATGCCGTGTTCGTCTTTAAACCCAATGATAGTTACAAACACACGATTGGTGATAGCATGACATTCCACTTAATTGTTAAAACTAACTGAATTTTCAATTATTTAGATCTTTCGAACAACTGCATCTATCTTATATGTTAAACCCACTACGCTTCGGCAAACACAACCTTCAATCGGCCATCAGGCGCGTCCGGTCGAACCCGGGAATCGTTATGCCGAAATTAATGATCTGTATTGAATTTCCAACGAAACATTTATCTAATCCTCGGTGGTAGCTTTTTCCCGCCCGTCTGGGGATTTATGTTTTCGGGTTATTTAATGCCGAATCCGGTCATTTTGGTAAAAGTGTTCATGATTCAAGTTCTTAATATCTTCAAAATTTATTCATGGTGTTTTGTTGGTTGTTTTGTTTTGCTGTATATTCACCATTTTAAGGTTATTTAATGCCAGAAACAGTCATTTTGGTAAAAGTTTTTTATGCTTCAAGTTCTTAATATATAAAAGTATTTATTAATAGTGTTTGGTTTAGTCTTCCCATTTAAGTTATATCAACATTTTTTGTGTTATTTAAATGTCGAATTCGAGAGAGTTATGCTTCAAGTATTTTATATCTTCATTTATTTATACATGGTGCTTTATCTGGTTGTTTTGTAGAAGAAAAATAATTGTTTTTTGTTTGTTGCTTTGCAGAACATGATTGAGTTTTGCAAAGGGAAAGGAAAAAACAATAACATCAATGTTTGATGCATTTTTAATCAGGAAGCTTGTATCTGCAGATATCTGATCTGGTAGCGCTGATGTTTTAGATATCTACGCTATTGCGTCACAACATGGATTTATCCCGACATTATGAATACTGATAATGGTGCTAACATAGAGAGTCCCTATGACTAATCCAGAACCAGTCTTTGGGTACACGTTACTCGGCTGAGAGTAAAATCGATTTATCCATTAAGATTATGTCTGAACGATAAAATCATCATCAGAGAGTATCGATCCAGTTTGGCATATTCTAAAATAGTGTTTCGTATTGTCTGTACAGACATCCGATCAAGGATATTACGATATTTTAATATGCTTGATACGAAGCAAATTAATGAATTTTGTGAATAAAATAGATCTAAATCGAGGTATTTTAACAAATCACCCAATAAGTCTCGGGCGTAGTTAATAAATCAACTTTTAGGCAAAATTAAACTTTACTAGTCAACAAAATCTTTTTCTATGCTGATACGACGCTTCTCTAGCAATTAGATGACTATTATGGTGAACGATCTGTCTTTGGCCGCAAAATAAGCCCCAATATCTGACATCATTCTTTCATTGAATGTAAATATGTTTCCTGTGACACACGTTTGAGGTCTGCAAACACCCAGTAGTCACTGAGGCCAGATCTGGAGAATAGGGTGCGTGCGAATACAATTCAAAATACAGTTCATGTAGTTTTCACATCAATCTGTACAACGGTGCATTGTCTTGGTAAAAAGCAATATTATCCTTTTCTATTTGTGGCCATTTCCTAGCGAGTTAGTTCTTACTATCCACTGATAATGCTATATAATATTGATAGTTCTTTCTTTCTCAAGAAAATCGATGAAAAAAAACCTTGCACATCCGAAAATACGGAGATCAAAACCTTACCTTCTGATCTTTGCGTTTTTTGTCTCTTTGGACATATTTCATCTGCTGTCTACTCAGCTGACTGCATATTTGACTCCGATATCACGTAGTGACTTTATGCTTCATGCATTCTTATATATTGATGCGAACACTGTTTTGTTGCGTCAAAACTGTTACAGACAACGTTTTGAAACGTCGACTCGTTGTTGGTTTTGATCGTCTGTGAGCAACTGTGGCACCCACTTCAAACACTATTTTTCATTAACAAATAGTAACGCCTTCTGATATCTTCTACTCCTCTGTCAACTAACGTAACTTCAATTCACGACCAGCTAACACGAGTTCGTGGACTATTTTCCGGTACAACTGCCGAAGTTGTGCGACCTGCGCATCCACCATCATCTGTGTCTGTGCGACACTATTTGAAGTCAGCATACTCCTCTTAACCGTCATTTTAGACGATGAAGAGTTGAATAATACTTATCAACGAATCTTTTTGCTTGAATTGTATATTTTACTATCAGAAAGCAATGATCTATCAACACACGAAATGCAGATTTTCCTATTCTTCTGAAAATGTGCAAAAGGAGTTTAACTTTAAAAAACTGTAATTTGTAAATTAATAATCTGATTGGGCTCAGATTTTGACGCATACTATTTAAGGGTATTGTATAAACTATTGTATAAACTATTTAAGGGTATTGTATAAACTATTGTATAAACTATTTAAGGGTATTGTATAAACTATTGTATAAACTATTTAAGGGTATTGTATAAACTATTGTATAAACTATTTAAGGGTATTGTATAAACTATTGTATAAACTATTTAAGGGTATTGTATAAACTATTGTATAAACTATTTAAGGGTATTGTATAAACTATTGTATAAACTATTTAAGGGTATTGTATAAACTATTGTATAAACTATTTAAGGGTATTGTATAAACTATTGTATAAACTATTTAAGGGTATTGTATAAACTATTGTATAAATTATTTAAGGGTATTGTATAAAAATGTTAGTGACGCTATCTATATATCAGGCCTGAGACGTATCGAGGGATGCCTTAACTGTTGTGATGATATCAGATACGCTAAAATTACATACTCATTGTCCTCCTGTGAATATAGCCACCACTACTGCTGAATTTGCTTCTTACTGTAGCAATATGTGAAATACGACCAGAATTAATGTTGGGAAAACCAGATCCCCGCGGAGGGCACAAAATAGAGTAGAAAAGATCTGTCCACATACAAAATTAGGGTGTTGGAGCTCAGACGATCGGTTAAAAGCCGAAGAAGGATATAATGCCTGGGAGATGCCCCCGATTTAGGATCGAGTCTATATCTTATTCCGACAAATAGTATAAACAAAGCAGTACCTAGGTTGTTAGAATTATGCCAAGCCGGACCTTGGCTGACTGGGACTAATCTATCCATGGTAGTCAGTACGTAATTATGCGTTTGGCGCGTGGGTTTAGGTCCTACTGCACTTACATGAATATGATTATACTCTATATCTCTGATGCTACCACCTACAGCACACACCCACATATCCTATTACACAGAAGAAGGTCGCAGGAAGCGGACGAAAATTTTTTTATTTGTCAACAAATAAGAAATAAAATATATATATATAACAATATCATAGTCTGTAAAATATTTTTCCAGATAGTCCACATCAACGTTCTTGTAGATTTATCAGATAGAAGCCAAATGTGTCCCTGTAAATAAGACATACGTCTGTCTATCCCTACTTACTTTCTTCCCAACGAGGACAGTGTTAACAAACTTGGAACTTTTAATTGTGACAAAATCAGAAATTACCTGAGTCCAGAAAGGTTCTTCTTTCGAGAACAGAAGAGATGAAGTGTAGTCTTAGAACGAGGGCAGAGTTGGAGAAAAGTGAAAACCCAGCCCCTTCAAAACTTTGTACTTTTGATTGCGACAAAATCAGAAATTGTCTAAGTCCAGAAGTGTTCCTCTTTCACGAACCGAGAACAGAAGAGATGAAGTGTAGTATCAGACCAGATACTACACCTTTCTCCTAGCTAACTGTCTTGCAGTTTATGCGTGTGTGTATCCGTCAAATTCTTTTAAAAACGTGTATGCGTTTAGACTTACAAACGTAAGATTTGGCAAGATTGATCTTATAATCTATGCAAATAATCATAAATTATCCATATTATGGGAGGGTGGGGTTCATGTAGAGTGTCTCTAATATGGCATGGAGCCCTGGGTAAACACAGTTTAATTTATTTGTTATGATGTTAATGTGCGCATGCGTACAAAGCAAAATCACGTTGACACTGATTCTCATTAAATCACTGAGGCTAAGTGATGCTGAGCCTGGCCAGTACAAGACTGATGACAACACGGGAAAGACAGGCTCTGTATATGGGAGGATGGAGAAACCTCTTTACATAAAAATACAGCCGTGAACAGGTTTCCAGCAAGTACTTCAACATAAGCTTTCTTATCTACAAATGTGTTGACACAACGATGCAACCGTCCCAAGGTGGAATTTATGTTCTCAATCATGCAATGAAACTCTCCGAGGGGAGTGTATGAAATTGATTTTATGATTCGTTTTTTATGTGTGTTCTTTTTTTTGTTTTTTATGTGCATGTATTTTTCCCGTAAAACACTTTTAGTACATGAGACATTCAGTTTCTCACTTAGAGACTTGCGACGAGGATCAAAGAAAATATGAAATGCAGGTCAGAATTATTGTTTCTCTTATTTTAAACTAGCAAGGCTACGCGAGATTTCCCGGGACAAAAGTGTAACATATTTTTTATTAAAACTTCTATCTTTCCTTCTTTCCCTCTCCTCCGTTTTTTCCGCTCCCACTCACCTCCTGTTTGTTCTCCGCCCAGCCAATTCCTCTCTTATAGACATACACGCACGTTTACAGATTACTCGAGCAATGAGTAGGTATAAGAGAAATAACACATTTTAAAAAATCAGAGTAGCTTCCCTTTAGTTATTAAATTAAATGTCTGGAACACCGCTTTCCTCCTTAATGAAACCTGGCTGAGTTTAGGATCAGAGAATACATATTTTTTCTGTATTTTAGATATTATACGACCGGAGCAACGCCGATCAAGAAAATATAAACTTTGTGGGTATCTGTTTTGTACTTTTTTAACTTTTAGCTGGACATACACACATACACACACATACACCTACGGACAACTGCCCTTTATATAATAGTAAACAGAACTATACTTAATCTCAAAGTCAAATCATTTCTGGATCCTGTAATTGCAGCATAAAATCGAAATATCAAAGATTGTTTGCATCCATAATACTAATGATCTAATATCTATATGTAGAAATTGGTGTATTTACAGCCTGGTCTCAATCTTTTTCGAAGCTATTGATCATTACCTACCGTTTTCTGACGTCTACAAATTGGATCAATTTGGTATTTCATCCCGAAATGTAGGAAATGTAGTATATTATAAATATAGAGCTATAAATGTTGTCTAGTCAGATTTAGGACCAAAGGGGTATTGCAAATTATATGATCGAAATCCAATCATTAGAGGACAGATCACCACTCACAGCAAACAGGTGGGAACTTTTCGGATGGATATTACCTATCTTCGCGATAATTTCTGAGTGCGGAAACATGTTTTCCATTGAATGCAGAAATACACCTTTACCATAGCAGTGTATTATTGAATCTTTTAAAATATTTATGGGTTACACTTTTTTAACGGGAGCCAGTTTTATGAAACTGACTTCGGGCGGGTATTTCTCTTAGTGAATGATCATTCACTCCGGAATCACACGAACGTGCGTTTTTCTTTCCCGCAATAAAAAGGAACGTGATATCTTGCAACTTATTACTTTCTGCTTGAGACTCTTTGTTCTTGCAGAGATGAATTATAGATGCGTCTTCTTTGAAATCCCGAGGAACCAGTCCAGTTTTACAAATAAGAAGTGAATAAATCCAGAAGCAGATCGTTTTTTTTTATCCACAACCATCTTTGTAAATTATCAGGATAATGTTATTCATACCCAGAGACTTGTCAGAACGAATTTGTTCAATGAAATTCTTTACTTCATTCTAACTGGAATTATACGCTATGTTGGATATCAGAGGATGTTACATTCAATTTACAAAAAAAAGGTGCGAACACCTAATTTTAGAAACAAGCCGATGACACACTATGCATGCACACGTACTTAAACTACACGAACATCATAATTATACGAATTTACTGTCTACGAAGCTCAAGTTCCGGTTCCATCGCCGCAATGTTGCATCGCAGTGCTTGTTTTACAAAGAATTAAATGGAATGTACTTCGACGATGTAAAAAACACGGCCAACTCGACAATCTGCTAAATCTCATCACTTTACTGTAGCGGTCTACAGCCTTTGAAAATCCCCCCCTTCTCCGTGTTTCCCTAAATGTACTAACATGTAGAAATTTAAATGTAATATGAACAAACATCTCGATGCACAACTTTCTACTTAGGATGCTCGTATAAATATGGCCCATAATTCACAGTTCTCTCTTACGTCTCAGTTGCAATTTACCTTGTTTGGGTTGGATTAAAATAAATAAAAAATCCACAATCATCTGATAATTGATTAAGTGAAACTTCTTTCATAAAAGCTACATGATAAACAGAGCGTTAATGGAAAAAAAACATACACACCCAGTAAAAATGTAGAAATGAAACAATAATTTGGTTAACCCCACCATTAATGAAAATATAAATACAAATACAAGAAAATATTTATAACATCTGTATCTTTATAAAGTTCGGTATGTGTATATGTTGATATATTTGTATATACAGGGCAAACTCTTTCATTAATTAACTGATAACTTGAAATGTTGGAACACCGTTTCTATGCGTCAGAGATCAGAATGCGAGCTATATCTTGTTAAATTTAGTGTTAAACAAAAGAAGATAAAATAAAAGTACATGAAATCAAGAAATATACTTTTCTTTTTTAAATATAATAAAATGTAAGTAAAGAATAAATAAAAAGGAATGAAAAAAAAACCCAGCGATGCAGCCTTCTCTGATTTTCGTTAAATTTAAACGACTGAAATAGGACTCTGAAAATACATTCTTTATTTAGGGTCAGTACTATTTCAGTCACCTAAATCATTTAGAGTGAAATAGGTGTCAGCAGTACTCATAAAAAGTCAATATTTTTAAAAACTTAAGCCATGATTTATAAACAAAAATCAACTTAGAGTTATTTTTGTTATGCGACGTTTCACCATGCACGCGAAACGCCGAAATAAAAGTTAGGTAAGACATATATAGTCGCCATCTAAACAAGTAGAGAAAGAGGCAAGCCAAGGAAGAACGATAACTGGAAAATTATGAAAGGAAGTTATCGTTCTTTTTTAACTAGTATCCTTCTCTTTTTTATAAAGATAGCGACTATATTTTTTCGCCTAATTTTTGTATCGGCGTTTCACGTGGACAATGAAACTTGCCATTGTTTTTAATGTTTTCTAAATAAATATTTTCCACATATCCTAACTATATTAAAATTCAAAACGGTTTATGCTTATTTAATTCTGTGAAGTATATTTTTATTCGTCACGATACATTCCTCCCAGGTATTACATCCTTCTTTTTAAAGAGGGCAGTATAGTATACGTTCGTTTCTCACGGTACCATCCTCCCAAGATACCCTTTTCCTTATTTGTGTGTGTGTGGAGAGTAGTGTACTATCCAGTCATATTGCCATGATATCATGATCCATGCATTAAAACCTACTTTTTGTGTGGGGGATGTTTGTTTGTCATTATATCATCCTATCAGCATAGAAATATTCTGCGACCTGAGGGAGCATATATTTGCTAGTATATATATATATATATATATATATATATATATATATATATTTCCCCATTTTCACACTTAATTGAAAGCTTGGTAAAGAAAAAAGATATCAAAAATTACCGATTGAAAATACTCACGAAATTAAAACGTAAATAAAAATATAGATTTACTATGCTTGCAAAATCGTCTAAAATAGTCAGTACAAAATAGTAAGTTATGCATATATTTGTTTATTTATTTTTGTTTTATTTATGGTATAACCACTCGTGTGCTTGTGATTTTCTAGCGACTGATTACATCATATATATATATATAGAGAGAGAGAGAGAGAGAGAGAGAGAGAGAGAGAGAAAGGGGAAGAGAGAGGGGAGAGAGAGCGAGAACAGAGACACAGAGAGACTGTTTCGGTGTTTGACCCCTCTTCCGTGTTGCTAAACAGGGAAGTGCTTCAGTCTGAGATTGAAACCCGATAGCCCAGACTTATACTCATCGCGTCATCTGTGAGGAAAATATTTTTTACGAAGAGATTTCTATTATCGCTTATGGCAGCTGGCAGTTAATTTGTGTGTGAACTTAATTCAAATATTATAAGCTTGCACGAAGTTCGAATAGCGAATTGATTTCTATATGGAATTTTATTTTGCCGTTTTCAAATGCGACTGTCAACAGTTTTCATTATAATCAAAACTCGAATCCCATACGAGAGGGGTGCATAAAAACAATCTGTAATTTCAGATGTGAATTTTCACAAACACTTTATTATCTAAAAATTAATTTAATATAATAGTATAATGTTTGAGTTGACGTTGTTTACCTTTTAAACAACATTCGATTTAATTGAGTATCGAATACAATTGTCCTGTAAGATATTTCAGCATTGTATGTAAGTTATAAGTCTGTAGTTGTCTGGTATCGTTCAATTTTCGCTGTCTGTTTGTATTAATGTAATTCATCATTTAGTGATCCACTCGGGTATGTCTCTTTCAAGTATGCATCTTTTTAGGTTTTGCGTTAGACCTTAATGCAAGCTGTGAGATTTTACACCAGAATGCATGTATTGTGGTCTGATGCTTTTTAGATCGCATTTTTCCTTAGGGTCGTCAGGATCGCTTCGTCATTAATTACGGTTTCTGTTCTTTCTTAAATTTTCTGATGGTCTTCCTTTGTGTTTATTAGTCATTGAAAATATCTGTTGTCGTCTTTTTTCTCATATAGTGCACCAGACGTGTCTACGAATAAAATAACATTTATTGGCACAAATAGCAAAGTGTAACACGACAAATGTAAAAGGAAAGTAAGAAGTTGTGTACGTTTATATACCGTCTGAATTTTTGTTCAATTCGACTTCAAATCCAGATGTGATAGACATAATAACACACTTTTATAAGACGTTCTACCGAGTAGAAACACAAACAGATTCAATTCAATTAAATTAATTCTGATAAAAAAAATAAAACAAGCTTGTTTCAGTTGCCATGAAAGAAAAGATTGGTAGAAATTTACACAGAAGAAGATACAGTAGCCTAGCACCTTTTTAAATTCACATTGAATTGCTGCGTTGTTGGTGCATTTATTACCTCCCTTGGGAGACTATTCCACGGTTCAGTGATCTTGATTGAGTAGGCGGCCCTGCTCCGGTTCAATCGACATCAGCTTTTTCTAGTGGTGTCTACGTATACCTCTTTCTGATACAGGAGTGAATAATACATCCCGAAGTATATTGTAATTACCATTGAGGAGATTGTAATCCAAAATGATATAATCTCGTTATCGTCGGCCCTCAATGAAAAAAAGGTTAAGTTTCTTGATTCGGCTTTCATAGGGTAGATCACATAGACCATGCACTAATTCTGCCTTTTTTTCTGATAAGACGAAAACGACGACGGTACATCTTTGGCTTGGTCCCATGGAAACCATGATTTGGCGCTGGAGTGAAAAACTCATCGATAAATATTATTAAATTCTGGTTGAAAATGTTTTACGCCAAAATCCCGTCACCACACTTCATCCGCTGCTCATGTGGGGTAATTATCTAAAGATCAGCCGCCATGATGAATCCAATGCTGCCTTGAAAAGTTTGTCGTCTGCTGACCACCGCGAACCGAAAAAGATGTCTTCCGACGGTTAAGCGGAAATCATCTCAGGTACAGTTTCACTGCGTTTACATGAAAAAAAGCTGGTGTAAAAAAAAAAGTCATAAAGCACGTTGCAGTTGCAGTACATGACGTTAAATGCAGCTGCCACATGCGATTAAATTGAGTGGCGAATAGCATCGCCCGTATAATAATTAGTTGCGGAGTTACGTATAAAAAAACCTATCGATATATAAGCATATATGTTTTTGTCTTGTTTGTGGCTGATGTAACTGCTTAAAAACTAACTTTAATATCCAAGTTTCCATTCAAAGTAATCTCCTCTGTGGAGTAATTGACTTTCAAACTTTTCTCTGTCATGCTTTTTAGCACTGCTGGATTGATAATTCTAGGTTGTTAATCACGCCTTTTTCCATTACTTTTCAGTGACTATCGTGATACAGCGAAACAGCTGTCGTCTAATAAAAACACGCGTATATATATATATATATATATATATATATATATATATATACAAAACTTCATATTAAAATTCAATCCAGCATTGAACAGATCATAAGTCTAACAATACACACTTTTATCATCTCTCTTCTACCTCTCTATCAATGTCTAACCATACGCCTGTGTGTGTGCGCGCACATATATGTGTGTGTGCGTGCGTGTTTGTGTGTGTGTGCGTGCGTGTGTGGGGGTGTATATGTCGCTCACCTATGTATAAGGTTTAGAACTGACCACACACGTGCGCGCACACACGCACACACGCACACAGGCACAAAAGCCTTCTTGGAGACATCCAATAAAAAGTAATAAATTCCAAAAGAAAATCTACCGGCCCTGAAAAATTAAGATGACCGATAAAACAAAGGTCAAATAAAACGTACTTAATAAACACACACGACTTTGACCAAGAGAAGCAGGAAAAATAAAAAATAAAAGATATAAAATTATCAAAACTCGTACTCACAAACCCGCAAACCCACGAATGCGCAAAAACGTCAAACAATAAAAAATTTCTTCAAGTGAAACAACACTCTTTCAAATCGAAAGACATTCCTTCAAATGGATTTACATATCTGATGAAAGCGGACCACCGCTTCAAACACGTTATATCAAATTATAAAATGATAAAATAACAAAATAATAAATAAATGAAAAAACATTTTACAAATGTTGGTAGCCTTACTCCTTTACATATATATATATATATATATATATATATATATATATATATATATATATATAAATATATATATATATAATGTATGTGCGTGTATATATATATATATATATATATATATATATATATATATATGTATATATATATAATAATTATCAATAAATAAATATTTTCCTATTTATAGAAGTATATATGACTTTTGTTTTTATTTTACGCTCGTCGGTATAAAATTACGTAACCGTATCGCCGGTCTAACAATTCAAATCCTGGATCTAAATATCATGAACTTCGCTCTCGTAACCATTCGGTCAGCGCGACGATCCCACTTTGAAATCCAAGAGAAATAGACCTTGTATACTTTCAATGTAAACAAAAGTATAGTGATTCTAAAGAGAGTTTTTTTGTTTTTTTTAGAATAAGTGAAGGACCCCTTCCGAAGCAAGCATGAGCCGTATTAGCCCTAAGGAACGTACCCTCATTTAGAAAACATTATTTTTCCTTAAAAAACTCAAAACAGTGTAAAAAACAATACTTTAGTTTTTGTAAGTTTTAAGAAGTGTTTTTCGGCTAAAATTTGTTTTGTTTATTTCAAAAAATCTCGGAAGGGTCAGTCTACACACACATAAAGTTTGGTGAGTTTAACTTTTATTTTGTGGAAGTTATTCAAATTCAGGTTATTCAAATTTAAAGATAGGACCCTTATTTTGGCCCACCCTGTATTTACCAAGAGAGAGAACCTGGAACGTGGCTAATTTACTAATCATCAATTTATTATATATGACAATTAAAGTATACAGAAACGTTCATGTATCATTCCCACATAAAATCTTTCTGCATAAATGCGTGGATGTATTGTTTGCGATTGCGCTTATATCTAAGTTATGTTTGCTCTAGCTAATATTATACGTTAAAGAATGTATAATGTAAAAAGATTTAAGTTGCATACTCTTTATATCTCTGTGCCTCTGTCTCTCTGTCTCACTATACGTCCCTGGCGTTATCTCCTTTCTCTCTAAGATATGTTCACCGCGTAGGAAGATTATGCATACTCCCAAACTGTGAGTGTCTCCATACCAAATATAGGCTTGTACGTTGAGATTTACTTGCTCTTCTCTGCAGCAAATGTAGTATAAACTGGAAGATGAAGATTACAAGCTACTATATAGACTATTATGATCGAGTACAAAAATTGCCACGAACCAACCCGTCGGCATTCCCTAGTAGGGAAACATCAGGCGATCAATAATAAACTAACCTCCATTCACATAAAGAAACTAATGCTCAGGAGGGTTCTTTTCATTGGAACGAGTGGAATTATATTTTATCCGGCAAAGAAGGGACTAGTAGTTTAAGTCAGCACCTAGGTTGCCAGAATGATTCCAAGGTCAACCACTATTGAGATTTTGTTGTACGTTAGTCATGTATTATGTGTAGCAGCGTTTTAAAACAACCAACCCTACAATTTTGTTAAACGTAGCTGGGGGAGTATAGGTGGTATGTCATAGTATGCTCAACTTTATTTACCAGGAAATCCTTTGTACCTCATAACATCTTTAATGCACAGGTAGATCTAATAACCTAAAATATACTTCAAAAAATAGGGAAAAGATCATACCCAAACGGTTGCATTTTTACAGGGAAGTTGTTAGGCATTTTTATGTTTCTATAAACAATGAATACTATTTGAGCTAGTTACTGTGAAATCAAAAAATTATTGTGAAACACTGGTTGCGTAATACGTAACAGCACTTCTAAACCAGCATTGCTTAAACCAAATGGCAAGGTCAAATATTAAATCACTTAAATAAATGGTGCAATAAGCAGCAAACGACTGGTGTAATTTCGGGATTGTTATTCTCCTAAATGAGTTGACTCATACGGTTTCAAATTCTAATCTACCCTATTTGTGCCTCTATGAATAGAAGGGATTTTGACGGATGCATGCTCTTTTTATAGAAATCGCTTAAGACAAGGCATGTAGCCACTAGTTGTACGGAGCTAAAAAGGAAAACATTACATCAAGGTAAAAAAACTAGTCAACGATAAATGTACGCGAATAGATTCCGACCCAGAAAACAGCAATTCTTCACCCTTCGTCGGAAATATAGCTCATCGAATGTGAAGACTAAAGGACCTAATAAGAGAAGCGAGAGTTACGAGGCTGCTAAAAGTAAACTTTTCTCGAGACTATTAAAGAATATGAACTTCTACTTTCACATAACGTCGCTAGTATCTCTCTACTCTATCGTTATTTCCATGGAAGATGCTCATTGGTTCATCCTTGTAAAACATTACCAACAAGAACTCATCTTCCACCACAACGAAAAAATACTTCTCTTCTCCCCCAAACGGAATTTCCATAAGCAGATCTTCTTTGCAAGGACTTCCAACCTATGGAACACATTGTCGTGGGGTTGCTTTCCTGCTAATTACAACTGGGTCGTGTTCAGATCCAATGTCAACAATTTATGTCAATGACAGCTCCGAATTAAACCAGGCGCAGTTCATACTATGTATGTATATAGAGGAGTATTATAAGGCTATACAATGCAAGAAATGAAAATATGTCGCTGTTGAGAAAGAATTCCGAAAACTAGTGTGTTTTTGTTTAATATTATTTATAGTAAATCTCATTAGATTAGTTAAAACCTCTACACAATGATCTAATATGTGTGGCCGTGTTCGATAATATATTTCGAAGAAATACCTCTTCATCAATATAGGTGTTTCAGATATCCTGAAATCCGTGTGGACCGGTAAGTTTGTATTATGGTTATACTGCAGTAAATATCAACGTGACTTACAGTAAATGGAATAAAATAACATTTAAATGTCTTTATTTTATTTCAGTTACTAAATGGTTCTTGTTACATTGATCAATGTTAATACTTCAATTATGTTTCTCATCTTTCGGGTGGCATTCATCGTAAACGCTTATCCTGGCTTTTTGAACTAGATAAGCGGGGACATGATCGAAAGTAAACAACAAAACTTACAGAGTCTACTATTCTCAAATGGGGACCTATCTAATTACTGACCATGTTAAACCTTACTTAACTGCATATAATGTTTCAGTGTGACATAAAGTAATTATGTCCAAATCTAACACCTTTTGAATAAATAAGTTGGTAGATAACCAGATTGGCGTGATTTCATCATCTTTTTCTGAATGTAATGTTGGTCGATATAGAGATATATATTTTCTACAATATCAGTTTATAAACATATCAATGTAGGAATATTTAAATTTTACTGTTCCTGCCCCTTTTTCTTATAGTGAATGCAAAGAAGAGGGAATACACTTTTCTAGCGTAATCAGATTTTTGTTCGTTCCTGCGGCTCGGAAGGTCGTCACCGGTCAAGTCGAAAGTGCGTTCAGGAATTACAATAGACGATATCAGCCGTGGCCCTCAAGACCAAAGAAAACAAGTTTATCTCCGTGGAATACAAAGAACACGTAAGATGTGGGTGGCGTTGGCGGAAACTTAGAGCCTTACCAATAACAATTTCGATCTATATTAAAGAGCCATTGTTCTTTTCCGTAATTTTCAATGTTAACTTAAATTAACGCGCAGGGCTGCATGCATACCAGTATGTCTAAATATAAGTATAATCCTCGTCCCAAAAGCATCCCAACAATCAGCATCATCAACATTACCATCACCAATATCAATACCACTATCATCGCTACCATTACAACTCACTGGTACGATTAAGAACAATAATATACGTATTTGCAAAACATAAAATCGGTATAATTTACTTACGCTAGCAAATTATAGTAAAAACTACCACCATTACATCCCATTATTATCATCATCATCATTATCAGCAGGATGATGATGATGATGATGATGATGATGATGATGATGATGATGATGATGATGATGTGGAACTCCCTAATGCCCAACCTATACGCAACGTGGTTGTGTCAAAGGTACTTGGTTAGCACGTCTCTGCTGGAAATCCAAGAGGTGTCAACATCAGGATCCGTCGTCTTCTGATAATCTCTGTTTCTGCGTCTGTGGTCGGCCAATACATGTCAAGGTCGGAAGTGCAAATTCATGGAGTGAGGATAACAGCGTTGTTCTTGCGAATGTCTAACCGACATTCGTAGGCATGTTCTGTGAAAAGCTTCCTCGACTTCGTATGCAACTGATTGATCTTGTTACTCTCGGTCTCTAGATAAAACCTGCAGTAATGTAGGTAAAACTAAAAACCATGACAGACGGGGAGGGATTTAGTGGAATCTGTGCAGGTTCAATTTGGTCAACAATAAAAACAAGAATACCAAAAATACTAACAGAAGCAGAACCCCCTAAAAGTCATACCCTCCTTTACTATGATAAAGGCGGTGACATCGTGGTAGTGCCAGAGCTATGCCGTCTGAAACTTAGATTCCGGTAAAGGTCAACCAGCGTGGGCAGGTTTTAGGGCCGCAGCCCAGCTAACCGGGCTCTAGTAAAAATCCAGAAAGAGTAAGCATAAGTGTCCGTCGTCCCCTGGTCGTAAGTAAAGATGTATCAGGCGCTGAACCACCAATCAACGTAGTGAATGTGGCAATTTTTCTTCTATTTTAAAAATCAATAAAAACGTACTTTCAGAAATGTTTTACTAATTTATTTTTTATCACTTTAACTAAATATTGTTAATATCGAGGAAACTATTCCATATGTATAGCAAAAATAGGACACTTAAATTACAAATGCCTGACACCAAACATTAATTAATTTAACTGTTTAAAAATAGTTATGCAACTTAGTTGTTCAAATAGTTGTCTTTGTGTTTTTAGTCTGTATTACATATACGGTATTTTAAAATATCATGTCGTGTTATTGAATTTTTTGAATTAACTTTTGTACCCCATACCAGTCAAAGATACGTCTTCAACGATCAGTCATACAGAGGGAGGGTCGTTGTGGTTTCTTCTGGCCATGCTCTGTCAGGCTGATGTATTTGTTCTGGGTAGTCTTAAGAGGTCCACCCTCACAAACTTTAATTCTCTTTGAGAAGGAGTTGGTTTATGACAGATCGTACGAGGAGCCATTACTGCGGAATGCCAACGGGGCTGCTCAGGAATTGTTTGCGGGGCTAAGATGCACTACCTCTTGTGAACTGGCCTACCATTCACAACTTCCGGTCTTGTGTTACATCTTCCGCTCCTGCACACAATTCCGAGACAACCCAGGCATGGCTGCTAAACAATGTTCCTCACCACGGTCGCCGGACTTGTGGACGCCCTCCTCACTTTACTACGATCCTCTTGAATTGTTATTCTATATACAAAAACATGGACACTAAAGCGTGTAACTAATTTCGCGCCCGCCTTGAGATGGCGGTTAAATCAAAAAGAATAATGCAGTATGTAGCTCATACTGTTGCTAAATAGACTGTCGGGTCTCTGCATATACAACTTTTGTTTTGATTGCCTATTTTGTTTTTTTGTCTAGTGTCGGATTTTGCTGCAACATCCTGTACATGATTGTTTCTACCTTACGCTTAGTGTCAGTAACTCCCCATCTAGTTTTCGCTTTTCATGTTTCCTTTCTCAATACGTACACTCTCTCACTAACTAAGACCCTAACCCAGTTTTCCTTCGCACTCATCTCAATTTCTACCTCTCTCCAATTATTCCAAAGATCTTTGTCAAGTTCTTCTTATTCTACCCTCTTTCTTTTCCTATCTCCATCTTAACAGTACGCCCTGTGTGCCCTTTGCTCTGCCTCCCATACCTTCTCCCTTCCCCCTAATCGCATATTCTAGACCTCGTCTAACCCGCACCCACAGTTCAACCTCCCTCGAACTCTGCCTTGCCAAATACCAATTTTGCCCGTATCCACTTAACCTTTCCTTAGTGAATTAATTTCACAACACCAGCTTCATACAAAAACCAGTGAGCGTAGTTTAAGCACGTCAGCGATGATGGACCACGGAACCGTTAACTAATTCTACCAATCTCCGGAGAGAGGAACCACTCATCCCATCAAAGGCGACTAGTAATATTACTATTACTAACACAGATGATATTTAAAATACACCAAAATCATCAACAATTATTATAGTAATAAGAAAAGAAAAATAAATAAAAAAGGGTGAGCAGTAGTAATATTATGATTACAAAGGAAAATTTAAAGTATTGTATAAGTTAATATATATATATATATATATATATATATGTTGACTTAGACAACTCTCTAAATTTATCGTTGTAATCGTAATATTACCTGATGTTGTTCAGGATTGAATGAAAATAACTAGTATGCCCGTTTTCACACTCATATATATATATATATATATATATATATATATATATATATATATATATATATATATATATATTTATATATATATATATATATTTATATATATATATATATATATATATATATATATTAATTGATCAAGTTTAAATATGTGTATAAGGTGAACATGAAACCAATTTTTCAAGTGTAGTCAATACAAAGTAGAGCATTTATAAAATTACATAAACAATATGATAGCCTTACGTCAATTAACAAACTTTTCAATGCGTATTAACGCATCTTATTAAAGACTTCCTTTTGATAAGATGCGTTAATACGCATTGAAACGTTAGTTGATTGACGTAAGGCTATCATATTGTTTATGTAATTTTATATTTATATATATATATATATATATATATATATATATATATATATATATATATATATAGTAAAAAATGTTTTGATATGAATATAAACACAACACTTTCGAATTGTTATAGAACTAGCAGGAAGAGCCGACGTTGCTCAGGATTGAATGAGGATTACTTCTATGTACTGTTACACTATGCTTATAACACCATATTATTTTCTTTATTTGTACTGGCCCCTCCTCCTGTTTCGCCTTCTAATATAGTTGGAAGAAGTTAAAATATTTAAAAACTCTCTAAATCACTGTTTTATACATATAGTTTCAATTTCATTAAAATCGGATTCACGTATTTGAGTTTTAATAGGATTCTATCACCATGGATCGTGGGGGCACGTACATATTCGACACATAGAGGGTAACTTAAAAATCCAGGATCACTTATATTGTCTTTATCGAAGAGTGTTATAAATTTCGTCACAATAGTATATTTTTGAAATTTTAAAGTCTAGCTTCAATAGCTCTTTTAAGTGGGAATGGCACGTAGAGATTCGAGACAACTTCTACTGTATTCCTTTGAAAATTTAATATATATATGATGTGAATTTTATAAAAATAAGATATATTCGTAGTTAAAGAGTGCCCTGATCTCATAGCCCTTTGATTCGGGAACACTTTCATTGTCTCTCGGTAAATTTTACCTCAGAATACACGTTTAGGTTTTATGTTAATTCTCTGACATTTCTATCTATAGGGAACACACAAACATCACATACACATACATACACACAGACATTGAGTTATTTATATATTTGATGGATATATGTTTTATAAATAGTTGCACTTTCCAAGTAAAAGCTCAATGAATGCTAATTTGAGGAACCGAGCATATACAATATCTGTTGATACTGTTTTTTTTTGTTTCTTATCTTGCTTAATTGTTATTTTCTTTGTTCCCCCTATGCACAGTGGATGACGTAGAAAAATGATGACGTAATTTATCTTGAAGAAATACAAAATGTATTGCATAATCATTATTTTATTGTAAACATTGAATAAACTCTGTTATTATTTGTATGTGGCTATATAACAGCTACACTTACTGCACCTGTAGCGGATGGATGATGAGTTCACCTTCTCTTGCTATGTGTTAACGAAGAAAACGTTTAGTAATAGTTAAGGTTAGGGTTAGTGTTAGGGTTGATGAAGAAGGGGTTCAGAAAAGGTTAGAGTTAGGTTCAACTAAGTAGGTGTTTAGTATAGGTTAGGGTTATGGTTAAGGTTAGGGTTAGGGTTAGGGTTAACGAAGAAGGTGTTTAGTAAAGATTAGAGTTAGGGTTTGGGTTAGGCTTAACGAAGAAGGGGTTTAGAAAAGGTTATGGTTATGATTAAGGTTAGGGTAAGGGTTAGGGTTAGGGTTAGGGTTAGGCTTAACGAAGAAGGGGTTTAGAAAAGGTTATGGTTATGGTTAAGGTTAGGGTAAGGGTTAGGATTAGGGTTAGGGTTAGGGTTAGTGTTAGTGTTAGGCTTAACGAAGAAGGGGTTTAGAAAAGGTTATGGTTATGGTTAAGGTTAGGGTAAGGGTTAGGATTAGGGTTAGGGTTAGGGTTAGTGTTAGGCTTAGGGTTAGGCTTAACGAAGAAGGGGTTTAGAAAAGGTTATGGTTATGGTTAAGGTAAGGGTAAGGGTTAGGATTAACAAAGAACGTGTTAAGTAAAGGTTAGGGTTATGGTTATGGTTAGGGTTAGGGTTAACGAAGAAGGTGTTTAGTAAAGATTATGGTTATGGTTATGGTTATGGTTAGGGTTAAGGTTTACGAAGAATGGTTTTAGTAAAGGTTAGGGTAAGGGTAAAGTCTAGGGTGAGGGTTTACAACGAATGTGTTTAGTAAAGGTTAGGGTTAGGGCTTACGAAGAATGGGTTTAGTAAAGGTTAGGGTTAGGTTAAGTGTAATGGTATTGGTTAATGAAGAAGGGGTTTTGAAAAGGTAAGGGTAACGGTTAGGGTTAACAAAGAAGGGGTTTAGAAAAGGTTATGGTCATGGTTAGGGTTAGGGTTAACGAAGAAGAGGTTTAGAAAAGGTTAGGGTTATGGTTATGGTTAACGAAGAAAAAGTTTAGTAAAGGTTTAAGAAACATGTGTTCACGGAATATTTTCTTGGTATTGAATTTTTCAACATGTTTACATAATGATTATGTCATAAATGTTGTAGTCGTCCAAGTTATAATATATGAGCTCTGACTTACCTAAAGTGCTATCCATTTAGCTAGCTTGACACCTGTAGTATTCACTAGTATCTATGAGACTTGAATTGCTTCATTTCCATCTTTGTAGCATTGAAAGTTGGCTTCTATTTTATATTATTAAGATACAACTAAAGTCTGAACATTTGAGTTTACTTAAGTTATAAAGACAATGTGAAGAGTTTTAATGTATTTGAATGAATTTAAAATCTTCACTTTTTGCCGAAGGCATTCGTTAATCCGAACGAAACCAGTAGAATCTATCGCTTCTTGATCGTGTTATCCTGTATTTAAATTTGTTTCATTTCGTTTGTCTTTTTCCACACACACACACACACATACATATATATATATATATATATATATATATATATATATATATATATATATATATATATATATATATATATATATATATGTATATATAGTAATTGTATTGTTGTTGCTTCTTAGATGTTTATCAAACGAAGCTCCAGTGATTATGAGATAGTCCTCAATAACAGGCAGAGCTGTATAATAGTATATTTCTTATTAATACAAACATTATTGGGTACAGTTAACAGAGTCCAGTTTTAAAAATGGTCCGAAACAACTGGATTTTCAGTGAAATCCCAGCTGAGACATGTGTGCACATATGTAGCCAATAATATGAGTATAAATAAAAAAGTTATACTATATTTATATATAAATCTATCTATTTATATATATATATATATATATATATATATATATATGTATATATATACACATTATATTATATGTAGGTAAATTCTGTTTTAAATGTTTACATACATTCTTTTATATAAAAGAAATCTATGGACTAATGTTTCTGGCTATCAGCCTTCATCAGAATGGATCGAACCTACGATATTACTGCTAACAGTCTGGCGTTTTGTCACCAGACCACCAAGACCTCGTCAAAATATGTACGATTTACTATGGTGTTATGTAGCTTTTTTTTACATTGTTTTTACTAGCAAGAGAAGCATAGTGTCTTTTTCTTTCTGGCTTTAACTTTTTTCTTAGTATTTTTCCACTTTCTAAGCGTTAACGAACATTGTATTGATTCGCCTATTTTAATAGAACGTGTAATTTTTTTTTATATTATATATATATATATATATTTATTGATACATTTATAGATATATAGAGTCCCGAATACGTTCGTCGCCCACTCTCCACTAGTCATCTATCTGTACCCGCTTCTAGGTACATATATATCTTAATTTCCCTTTATTACGTGACAGTTACCGTTGTCCGAGTGGGTATGGCGACTGCTTACAGATACTAGGCTGACTCTGTGAACCGGGTTCGCAGCTTCCCGACCGTCTGAAAGTGTTACTTCCCTACACTGATGAGAGCAATAAGCTTGAAACGCTAGCGTCTGTAAGTATTAATAATTTAATATTTATTCATAAATATTATGTTCATATTTATATATATATATATATATATATATATATATATATACATATATATATATATATATATATATATATATATACATATATAATATATATAATATATATATATATATATATATATATATATATATATATATATATACATATATAATATATATAATATATATAATTCTCATATTTTTCAAATATTTGAACTTTGGTTTTTTCGAAAGCCAACTTATCCATCTGTATTTCTCCTCTGATGATAAGATTTCGATCTTTGAAAAGCCTTGGCTTAAGGAAAGGAAAATAAACACTAGTTTATTACTGACAACCTTGCATTGAACAATTGAAATTTGAAATAAATTTGGACAATCGTCGCATATTTATCACTCTTTTTTCTTCTATCTCTATATATACATATATCACATGGTAGTCTTAAGGGTAATATATTATTATTATTATTATTATTATTATTATTTATGTATATATTAGTGAAATTTTAGCTGAATCATTTCTACACTTGATTATTGGGGAAATGGTCGTTTTATCAGTACTATTGGAGAGCCATGGATATTATAATTGTCCTGTTTTTAAATCTCCGAAACAGTTACATGGTAAACAGCTGATGATCCCCGTTTTAATGTTTAACGCTTAAGTTGCGGTCCCCTGTTTTTGTTTCACTGTTAGATACTTTAATTTTTATTTATTTATGAATTTTCCAAGTCTGCGATATTTTGGATTTAGTTAGTTTCTCTGGGAATTTAAACTGCATTATTCTTTATTTTCTTTTGTTTAAAATGAATCAAAGCTTCTTTAGACTTTATATATATATATATATATATATATATATATATATATATATATATATATATATATATATATATACCAAATATTCAAATCGATCATCTAGAGAAAGTCTGTAAATAAGGCAAAACATTGATAAATATATTAATAATTTTTGTTTTTTAAATTTTTTATATATAGATAGATAAAGAGAGAGATAGAGACAGACATACATACAGACAGACAGGCGAAAAAGCAGGCAAACAGGCAAACGGGCAAAGAGACAGACAGACAGACAGACAAGCAGATTTATAAATATAGGTATAAGAAAAGAAATATTACTATGTATGAAATAAAATAAATCCAGTTAAGGCCAGAAAGAGAAGGGCACTAGTATAATTAAGTCAAAATAACAGCAACAAAAAGGCAACAACTGAAGACAAAAGAAATAAACGTCTCCAAAGCAACTAATAGGTAAAACGGGATAGATAAATGTGATCGTGCAGGAAACAAGAAAAAAAGTAAAAGAATGAAGAAAAAAGAATGAAGGAAAAAGAATGAAAGAAAAAGAATGAAAGAGAAAGAATGAAAGAAAAAGAATGACAGAAAAAGAATGAAGGAAAAAGAATGAAAGAAAAAGAATGAAAGAAAAAGAATTAAGGTAAAAATAATAAAAGAAAAAGAATGAAAGAAAAAGAATGAAAGAAAAAAAATGAAAGAATAAGGATGAAAGAAAAAGAATGAAGGAAAAAGAATGAAAGAATAAGAGTGAAAGAAAAAGAATGAAGGAAAAAGAATGAAAGTAAAAGAATGACTGAAAAAGAATAAAAGAGAAAGAATGAAGGAAAAAGAATGAAGATAAAAGAATGAAGGAAAAAGAATGAAAGAAAAAGAATGAAAGAGGAAGAATGAAAGAAAAAGAATGAAAGAAAAAGAATGAAAGAAAAAGAATGAAGGAAAAAGAATGAAAGAGGAAGAATGAAAGAAAAAGAATGAAAGAAAAAGAATGAAGGAAAAAGAATGAAAGAGAAAGAATGAAGGAAAAATAATAAAAGAAAAAGAATGTAAGAAAAAGTATGAAGGAAAAAGAATGAAAGGAGAAGAATGAAAAAAAAAGAATGAAAGAAAAAGAATGAAAGAAAAAGAATGAACGAATAAGGATGAAAGAAAAGGAATGAAAGAAAAAGAATGAAGGAAAAAGAATGAAAGTAAAAGAATGACGGAAAAAGAATAAAAGAGAAAGAATGAGAGAAAAAATGAAAGAAAATGAATGACAGAAAAAGAATGATGGTAAAAGAATGAAGGAAAAAGAATGAAAGAAAAAGAATGACAGAAAAAGAATAAAAGAAAAATAATGAAAGAAAAAGAATGAAGGAAAAAGAATAAAAGAGAAAGAATGAAAGAAAAAGAATGAAAGAAAAAGAATGAAGAAAAAAGAATTTAAGAGAAAGAATGAAGGAAAAATAATAAAAGAAAAAGAATGAAGGAAAAATAATTTAAAAAAAAGAATGTAAGAAAAAGAATGAAGGAAAGAGAATGAAGGAAAAAGAATGAAAGAGAAAGAATGAAAGAAAAAAAATGAAAGAAAAAGAATAATGGAAAAAGAATGAAAGAGAAAGAATGAAAGAAAAAGAATGAAAGAAAAAGAATAACAGAAAAGAATGAAGGAAAACGAATAAAAGAAAAGAATGAAAGAAAAAGAATGAAAAAAAAGAATGAAAGAAAAAGAATAACAGGAAAAGATTGAAGGAAAAAGAATAAAAGAAAAAGAATGAAAGAAAAAGAATAACAGGAAAAGATTGACGGAAAAAGAATGAAGGAAAAAGAATGAAAGAAAAAGAATGAAAGAAAACGGATGAAGGGAAACAAATCTGACGAAAATCGAAATAAAAATCGAGTCTTCTAATAAAACCAATAACGTCGTTAAAAGATTGATAGATATATCTTCAAACTAATGAGATCAAACCAAAATGGCGCTTTATTTTCAGAGGAGTCGGTTCGTAAGAATTGGACATTTCCAGGGACTCACAATAAAAATGACCAGCGGGACAAAAAAGGCCGGACAGTTTCGACAGAGGAATATTTTATTCATGGCAAACATTTAATAATTTGGTAAATGAAATAAAACATCTATCAACTTACTAAACCGCCATCATGATGGTGGAGGCCATTTTGTATTCTTCTAGATAGATAGATAGATAGATAGATAGATAGATAGGAAGGGATATGCTTTTATACAAATGCTCTACCACATACTAAGGTCAAAATCTACTCGAGTAAAAGTGTTACTGAGATTTACAATGGGGCGATAGGGCAGTTCTATGAAAGGATTGATTTGACGAATATTTCTTGAGATTTGACTTGAAAACGACTACGTTGTAGTCTGCAGGGAAACATTTCCGCGGGACACGTGTTCTATACATTTTCTAGAGGTAGGACGTTCTTTGGAAAGAAACTTTGTTCATGGAATGAGGATTTATGGAATGTTGGTAACAAAATGTGTTCTTACTGAGGAGGTTTTTACGGACGGAAGAATACGAGCTTAAAGCTTCATCGGTAACCTACAATAGGCATATTGATAGAGTAGAGAAAGACTATCAACGTTTATCTTTTTAGAAAGGGCTGAAGAGACGAGAAGCGGTCATCTCCAACTAGATTGCGAAGTCGATTGTCGACTCTGTACATTCGTGGTCGCCGGATGGGGTTGACGTGAATCCTCCAAGTGGTGACCATGTATCTGCTTCGACATATAGGTCTTCCATATTCATCGCTTAAAACTGAATCTCGACCCATTTGTGAGGCTAAATATATAACCACACAACTAAGTAGAATATTAAAATATTATGTTTTGTTTTGTTTTACGACATATCAACCCTTTTCAGGTTATTTAATGCCGAATGCAGTCATTTTGGTGAAAGTTTTTATGCTTCAAGTTCTTTTAATATCTGTTTCTATTTAACCCATAGTTGGGACCCTAACAGGTACTACCACTCCGGGTCAGAGTGGACCTGGGAGCAATGGTAATTAAGAGGAGGCTCCACATTCCCCAAAGTCCGTAAGCCGGATCTCACCATCGGATGTAGTTTAAGGTCATATCCAGGACCGGGAGTAGGGTAGGAAAAATAAAATAAAAAAGGGGAGGGAGAAAGGGAGAGGGGCTGTTGTTTTTGTTTTTGGTTTTGTAGAACATAATTAAGTTTTACAAAAAAAAATAAAAAAATAAAAAAACGTCAATGTAGGTGAATTTCGTCTCAGGGAGCTACAGGGCAGCCTGATCTGGTATCACAAGATTAAAATATTAATTCAGCTATCAACGACCAGAGCTTTTCAAAAGTGTCTAATGCCTTTTATTATTAACTAGCGGAACCCGTCGCCCGGCGTTGCACGAGAGAAAGTACTACCTATTGCATGACGTCGAATAAAAAAGAAACGGCCTATTGTTTCTCCCCGCCCTCTACCGTGTTGGCGAATGTTATAAATTAAAAAAAAAAAGAAAAAAAGTGGTAAAGTAGTATGGGATCGAACGCTGAAACTGGCAATCATGAAACTTGCCTTCTAACCACAAGTACACATGAAAATAGGTCAATTAACCTAAGCTTGATTATCGGAGTGAACGGGTCGGTCATTAAGTCTTTGCGTATTGCTTTATATTATGTAGTCAATTAATATCAGGCAAATAATGAATAAGAACCGGTATTTTGTGAAAATTAAACTGTGTGTATTAGTACCCGGTGTTGATGAGTAGAGTGACAGTACAGAATTGTTAGGGAGAAAAGTGTTTGCTACCACCTATATGGAGTTGTTTTTTCGGAGAGACGTTGATGGTGGGCCAAATGTAATATTTAGTGTTAGGTAGAAAAAAAAAATTTACTAAAACACGCTTGAGTGAATAAGTGTAGTATAGTGGTGAGTGTAGTAGCCTGTGATGCATGTGGTTATTTTCCTATACTCCGAGAAAGCACAGGGGAAAAATCGTCTCTACTTTATATATTAGATATTCTATTCAGATCCTCGTGAGAAATATCGTTATACAGGACATTTTATGAGGCAATATTTGTACGTGAGTGTGTTAAAATGATGTAAAAACAAAATCATCCACATCAAGATATGACGTCACGTACGGGAAGTTTTAATTCAACGTGGCATAAAAGCTAGTGAAATATTTATTTTGCTTTTTAACAGTGAAAAGAAGCGGACGTACTTTGGAGAGCTGCTTCATCCCCGCATGGAAGAAGGATTGCTGGATTGCCTACAATGGTATTATATATTATGTATTGTGTGTAATGTAGAGAAACGTAATTTAAAAAAAAAATTGTTAAACGTCAAATAGTAGTGTGTTTCATCAAAATGAAGAAATACAAAAATTAGAATTGTTTCTCGCACTAACGGTAAAGTCAAACGTCCTATTTACACTTAACTTTACTTTACACCATAGATGAACCATATTTTTGTATAATGTGTATGCATATGTGATATTGGTTGCTAGGTTAACTAATTTGCATATTTGTTTTGAAAAAATGTATTGACAATTATTAGTTATTGTCTGTTTATTCTAAGAATGTGGCCTCAGAATCCTATATATCTACAAAGCCATAATTCTCCCATGCATGGAGCATTATTAACACATATGGGATAGTGTACCATACACTAGTCACTCCCTCTTAAACAGGGTCCAAAAGAAAAGCTTCTATTCTAATAGGAACACACTGTTTACCAATCTCCAGCCCCTGTCACATCGCCGCATTTTTCATCCCTATGCTTGTTTTAGAAGTACTACAATGGGATGTGCTCTGACGAACTTGCGTCACTTCTGCCCCCTGAACGTACATACCCCCGACCAAGCCGTCAATCACCAAAATCGCACTCCTTCAATGTTAAGGTACCCAGATACCAGAAAGCTATCTGCTCTGATAGTTTTTGTCCTTCAAACTGCTTGTATTTGGAATTCTCTCCATGCTCCCTGTTTCCCTGACGGTATGAATATGCAGGAATTTAAATGTAATTTGACAAATAGCTCATCACACAACTCCCCACTTAGGGTGCCGTTATAAATCTGGCCCATAATTCTCAGTCGACAAATACATTGCTTGCTTGGAATGAATAAAAATAGAATATATATATATATATATATATATATATATATATATATATATATATATATTAATGTTGCATTCCACTGACCATGGCGAATATATCCAAAACCATAACATGCATTAGTTTTTACAATCTCTTTATTTCCGTATTTTACTGAGGGATTTTTTCTGTACTCATTTTACAGTCAAAAGTATTTTTTTAATTAAACGTTCGTTTCCTTACACGTTTTTCATGGCAAAAATCGGATCAGTGTATTAGTACAACCTTCTCAAGCATCAGAAAGTGACATTATGTATTGTTAAATCGTGGAAGAACATGTTGGATTGATTCCTCATGGTTAGTGGAATGCTAAATTAAGATATATATGCTTTGAATCTTGTAATACAAATGCACTGTGCTATAATTTGGAAACATTTCAGATATTATAAGGACTATACGTTTAGGACAAAAATTCTTTATAAAAACACATACACACAAATATATATATATATATATATATATATATATATATATATATATATATATATATATATATATATATCCTTTGTTTCATTTTTCTCCAGTCGAAGTTCTAAAAAATCTAGAGGCCCCTTCCCGAGGCTAAGACTTGATCTTATATGAGATACATAGATATTAAAATATTCCATTAATGTTCTCCTTTACCTGTCAAACGTTGAGTTCGTAAAAAGTTAAGAACATACATTTTCCTTTTTAATTGATCCGTCAAATATGTTATAGTATATCTTTCTTGTGGTCTTTTGGTCTTACCGGATTCCAGGATAAGAATTCATCTAGTCTTGTGAGGTATCCAGCTAAGTTGGGTTACTTCAGGTAACATCACTAAGCGAAGGTGCACTATTTTTCGTATAAGCCAGTGTATAGCCATACCGAAAGGTCTGATATGTGCTGCGAGGACTATGTTATTTTGAATATTTGGTCAGGGTTTACTTGTAGGGGAAGTATCCTCATGTCAGCTTATCCTGACAAACCCTTGTGCAGAGAAACCGAAGACACTCGAGAATGGTGTCTAGTTGGTAATTCAAACTTTTCTCCATATATATATATATATATATATATATATATATATATATATATATATATAGATGGATTGATGGGAAGACGTCTTTCCATAAACCCATCATGTCAACCCAATATGTTCACATACTTGCATGACACTTTTCTTAATATTATCATCCTGAAGAAGTCTTACAAATAAAGATGAAACGTTGATGAACACATAAAAAAAACATCCTTTTTGTTTTTTTCTTTTTTCATTTCACATATATATATATATATATATATATATATATATATATATATATATATATATATATATATACAATTGTGTCTTGCGCATCAGATCAGTTTAAGTCGTAGTTATTACTAGTTGCTCCATTCGCACGTAACAAGTGTCGGATATTAGTGGGAGTATCAGCTACTAGATACATGAATTAATATACATTCAGCATATGTAATCCATGAACTGAATTATTGTAGCTAGGAAGGTCAAATAGGATCAAACAGGTGATCTTTTGGGAAAGTTAATTCGGACGAGCGATTGAGGGCGTGATTTTACTCGGCATGGAAGCTTATGGATCGACATGACGGATTTTAAAATGCGGCATGCTCAACTGAAAACCATGAGCCACAACATAAATAAGTCCATTTTGTCTTTCACTTTGACTCGTTTCCTTTTACTTTGAAACAGTAGATCAGCAATATCTGCTGACCGAAGAAATAAGTTTCTCTCTCAAAATATGGTGTCTTGTATTATTGAATCAAATTAATAATGATCAGAGTTAAATTGATAATGATGGATTTGATTACAGCTCCGAGTTTGTCCAGCAGAATGACAACGTCCAGGCACGCAGAGCAACCGACGAGAAGACGGTATTATTTTGAATTATAGGGACGTAACTGTTAATTGCTGATGACTGTATTAGAAGTAATTGGTCATGTGGGTATCGGAGAGTCCCCTGAGTGGAACAAAGACGTCAGACACGTTACATACGAGTTGAGGATACGTTCTAGATAATCAACGGCGGCTTTTTATCTGTCGGGCCGTGGTATTAGTCATAGGTAGTCCAAGTTCAGACGTGGCAACAATTCTCCATGCATGGGCGAATGATATCTTTGTAGAGATATATGATATTGCAAGTTGTGAAGAAATTAATTAATTGCTAACTGCATGAGGCGCCGCGACGGGGCTGCCCAAACATTTTTAAGAGGCCAGAGGAAACTAATTATTTGTTTATTCTACCCATCATCTGGCTGTGTACCAAATCTTTCTTGTGGTTTGGATGAAGTTAATACCGAGTCTTCTGAGCCGTCTGAGTGCTCTGACTATGTAACACAATATACAGGATATCTTTCTTGACTGGCTGTATTCCCTTACCTATCCTTGATTGAAACACAAACATATATCGATAAGTGAATACGTGGTAAATTTAGTCCGTCTTTCTTTTTAAAGTCTCATTGAAGTGTATCTCTCCTTCTCTAACATGGTATCAAGCGAAACGATCAGGTCGGTGAAACGAAAATAGCCTACATAACGTGTGGATCGATCAGAAAAAGAAGTTTTAAATAAATGGACTCGAAGATTGGATGAAATGCAATCACCGACTTCAAAGTAATGTCGAGTCATTCAATTTGTATCTCGGCTGAAGTTTCCACTAGAAAGCGATTCTGTCAACTGGTGTACTAAAGGCGTAATGACGCTGTTTGTATTAGCCTTCTGCTATTCAGTTTGGTTTATTTTGAAGTCATAGCTTTTTTCTTGTGTTGTTTTTTCTTACTGTTAGTGTTCTGCGATGTGGGCATTTCCAATTTTGGTCACGAAACAGTCATTTCTGTCTGCGTTAGTTTTTTTTTTATGGTTTATTCGATTCTTTTCCTACTTCATGGATATTTCACAGTCTTATATTGAACAGTGAACGGTATATATATATATATATATATATATATATATATATATATATATATATATATATAGTAGTAGTATGTTTTTTAACGGCTGTGGGCAATGCAAATTCCGGGTAAGATGCCAGTTGTAAGAAACAAAAACAATAAATCGAATACGAAATATGACTTACTATTTATTTTTCCTAAAATCTTACATAACAGCAAGAGTTAGCTGTTTGTGTGATGTCCGGATTATTAAAAAATCATTATTTAATATTTCGGGAAAAGAAACTTCCCTTTGTCAAAAATAATCAATACCAGAAGAATTCACCAACTATGCAGAGAATCTGACAAAATAAAACGGCTGCCAAAGCAGAACAGCAGCAAACTACAATTCTCTACTAATATATATATATATATATATATATATATATATATATATATATATATATATATATATATATAGATATAGATATAGATATAAACATAAGGGTGTCTTAAAATAGTATCGAGTTATTCTACTATGTTTCATATATAAATGTATGTATGAAACAGCAGAATAACGTGATACCATTTTAGACACGCTTATAATAATATCCAACAATAACTTATCATCTGAAATGCATCGTAAAACCACTCAGAAAAACAACTATATTCATTTTTATTTACACCATAACAAAAAAAGGCGCAATTGTTTTTTTCTTAGGTACTTTCAAATTCTATAGTCTACAATATCTAGACTAAGAGTTCAAATACATCAGAAATTAATTGAAAACATTGCAATACCCCACATATTTCATATTAAATACAAAGAAAAAAGTCCTACAAATATTTTCAAAAGCCAATAAGCAAATATCATACACCGGACATTTCTCTAATAAATAGACATCCTCTCTTACGTACCTATTCCAATAATACAATAATTTGCACACCTCTAAATAAACTACGAATTCCGACAATAAAACTACATCAAGAACAATCAATCAAACATTAAAAACAACAAAACATTTGTTAAAATCACACACGTATAAACACTATCCCATGTAGTAATTGCCATCAGATATACGTAGGAGAAACTCAACGGGGACTATATAAAATGCGTAATCAACATAAAAGAGGTATAGAAATAACAATTTCTGAACGTACATTTCACACATGCATTACAACACAATCATTATTTTAATTCTGAGCAGGCTGGACTCGTTACATTCATTTTGAATAAATCTCAGCAAAGACTTCTTGAATCAACACTCTATCCAATCAAACAACCTAATTGGTTCTAAAATTTATCTCCTTTAATCTCCTTTTATCCGAACAGAACTTAAATTTAGATCCAGTGTAGCCGTTTTATGCAACACGCCCAACATACTTTACACTTAATATATATAGTAAAATGAATAAATAACAAAAACAAATAAATATAGATAAAAACATGTTTCATTTCATAAATCTTTTACACATTTCAATTTCCAACACCTATGTTTCATTTCGAAAAAAAAACCCACATTTTTTAATATTCTAAGGAACATTTTTCAACTCAATTCGGACGTCATGAAATAAATAATATGTTGCTTCCCCTTTTTCATTTTCTATACATATGTTTGCGTATATATATATATATATATATATATATATATATATATATATATATATATATATATATATATATATATATATTAAATATTAATACATTACTCCCCCTTCTTATTTTCCTCATTCCCCCGCCTACACAATCCCCTTATGTAACCTTTATATTAAACTTTCTCTTTCTTCTGCTTCGAAAACCAACTATCTGACCTTAATAAACATAACGCACGTTTCTTACTCCTCCTTCATAATGTAAATTACTTTGACCACTACCAATTCTACCGCACACATCTTCCACAGTTAACTTATTTTGTTCTCTACTGCTACCATCTTTTTTATCTCGTAATCTATCTTTTCACTAGCGACCGTTTGGGGCTTGTATCACGCAAGTTCACTTCCTCTCTCTAATGGTTTTAATCACTTCGACTGCTACCATTCCCACAAATAAACCAACGTTACATAGTAAACCTAATTTATCTCACTGCTACCATCTATTTGTAGTTTATAATTTATATTTTCATAAGAGGCCTTTTGCGCTTTTCTCCTCCTACTTCTACTGTTTCAAATATTTGTACTTGTGTGTTATTTCTACAAACCAATAATCTTGAGAAAGGTATGAAATTATACGAAACCTTGATGTATGCATAAATAATATATTTGTCTCCCTTTTTCATATATGTATATATATATATATATATATATATATATATATATATATATATATATATATAGTGTGTGTGTGTGTGCGCAAACTGTTAAATGTATGTGTGAATTGTTACAGATAAATCTAATGATAGATTTAATGCGTATAGACACACACACACACATACACACACACATATATATATATATATATATATATATATATATATATATATATATATATATATATATATATATATAAGGTAAACAGCACATGCATGGTTTCCTTTCTAATAATATTTTTTTAGTTAAGTCGTGTGCATTCTACCCAAACACATCAATCTATGTAGCGCCATTTTAAAAATTGCGACGCTAAAAATATGTTGTATTTCAACACGTCAAAATTATATTTTACATGATGTGATATCAGCATAATGTTTCTTTGCTTTTAATGCAACTATGTTTTAGTTTTAGTCTAGATTTAATGTGTGTGATGTATGTTATTGTTTAATGTGTCAATTGAAAGGAATTGGATTTATCGCGTTTTGCATTCGAACTTTTAATATATATATATATATATACGGTTATATGAAAAATATTGTTTTTATAGTACATATCCCTTATTATATCATACAATTTTATTTTTAAATTACAAGCTCAGAGCATATATATTGGTTGATTAAATTCAAATGATCATTATAATCCGTATAGTATAGAATCATAATTATTTAATAATTTTTTTTATTTTTACAGTTTGAACTGGAAATTAAGTTATATTTACTATTGAAAGTGGCTAGTGTAAATATTCAGACATTCGATAAAACTCGACGACAGAGTCGGAATATTGCTCTGGGGCTTCAGGTGAATATATATATATATATATATATATATATATATATATATATATATATATATATATATATATACATGAAAATTACAATATAAATAGTAGAATTAGCAACATACACGTAGCAAAAATACAAGTTTTTTCTTTTTCTAATCAACATAAAAATAATGGGAAATTTGAGTAAGGATAATATTTTTTACGCGATTGTGTCCCTGGGATTTTCATTATTTTATTGTTCGTTTAAAAAGACGTATGCCTTATTGTAAGTCATATAAACGTAATTAATTTGTTTAATAACCAGTAATCAATTTTTGTAATAAATTTAGGATATAACATCTAATTATCTCAAATTTTAAGCCTTTTTTTAAGAAGTAATACTATTTGTTTTACTTGACATGTTTATTTGGAGTTGAGATCCTCCACATTGTAGTTACGCTTGGGATAAAAGACATTGACATAAGTAGACTAATGTTATAACCTTATAAACTAACTGAATTTTCGTATCCAGCTGTCCGATAAAATCTAACATTTTATAATCCTTATTACTTAACATAAGGGCAAAGAAAATTTTATTATCAGCAATTTAAAATTTTATTGGGTTCTTCTTCGATTTTAAGATTTAAATGTAACATGAGGATCCTATCTCTACTTGTATATTCAAAATGGCGGCTAAAAATAGGTCCACGTTATGTCCAATGTTTGGAGGATTTTTTTTTAATAACCTCATTCAATGTGAGTGTTGCATGCTTTTCCTTGCTTTTTTTCATCTTTTTTCTTTTTGCTTTAATAACTAAATCAACGGCTCTGACTGCGAAACGGTCGGAACGCGATAGAAAATATGAGCATTCTCAAAAATAAAAAGTAAATTAAAAATTATGATTGTAGACTGACGTTTTATCTTGGTCATTAAGTTTTATGAAATGACGGGAATATGTCCTTTATAACATTGAAATGGTATAAAATTACATACAAAATATTGAATATAGCATAGCTCTGGCCTTACACGTTTGAGCAGTTATAAGTACTTTATGTCATAAAATTTATAATTGTAATATAAAAAATTCTTAATCATAATTTTTTTAAATACACACACACGCACGCACGCACACATCCACATATATATATATAAATATATATATATATATATATATATATATATATATATATATATATATATATATATATATGTGTGTGTGTATAAAACAAAAATTAATAGTAAATGTAGCTTGAATCAACAATTTTCACGGGTAATCCGATCGTCAGAAGTGTATTAATAACATCGGCAACGTCACGCGCCATTAGTATTATGGTCTTGGTTTAAGGCAGATGAGCATTTTATACAATTACTAAGCTTTACTTGCTTTTTTAGCAGAAATGAAGTAGATACTGCACAATCTTACCTTATCTTATTTAATTTCATATATATAGCCTGACGATTCCCTTCGTGATGAAACACGGGAGCCTCTGTGTAGCTTGATTGCTATATATATTTTCATTGCTTACTATATATATATATATATATATATATATATATATATATATATACATATATATATATATATATATATATATATATATATGTATATATATATAGTCTCGGAAGTTTCTCAACCATTAATACTAAAAAAAAAAAAAAAAAACAGTTCAGTGGAAAATCACTCATGTAAGTCAATTTAGTTTTTACAGTTATTATATTAGTTTGCTTCTAACATTATTTAAGGGATCATCATTTGTTTACCATGAAAAACTGTTTCGGGAATTTAATATATATATATATATATATATATATATATATATATATATATATATATATATATATATATATATATATATATATATATGAAACAGTCATATATATACATATATTATATATATAAAATTATATTTTTTAATATTTTACCTATGTACGACGTCGTTTCGAGCTTACGGCTTTCATCAGTGTAGGGGAGTAACAATCGCAGACGGTCATAGGTCAGAAACCTGGTTCCATGAGACACCTTGAATCTGTAAGCGTTCGCTCAGTTCCTTAGGTTTGTAGAGGTTTCCGCGTTGTTTAAATTTAATCTAACATTCGTGTAAAGATTGTTTTTAACATCATCTTATAAGACATACGCCCAAATATTGCGACATAAAATATGCTCTCTTCTCAAATTAAATAAAAATTGATTTTCAACAAAAATCTGTAAGTAAGCTCCAAAAATGGTGTTGTTAGTAACTGTTTACAGTTATTCTAGTGATCACACGGGAGACAACTCATGTTGTAGGTCTTAATTTTAGTGCCTTTAAGAAAGATATCTATACAGACAGCGCTTTGGTCAAATAATTAGGGTAGACATATGTCAACAATCTACTTTTTCACTTTAAGGAATGAAATGAATTTTCTTAATTAAGACAAATTATCGTAAGTATAAGACGCATAGTATTTTCGTCTTTGATTTTTGCAAATTGTCATTAGAATTTATCATTACAAGGTTATTGGAATGCAACTCTTCATATAAATACTTTGTTGATCTTATGAACTTCCACAAATATATATATGTATAAATATATATATATATATATATATATATATATATATATATATATATATATATATATATATATATATATATATATAAAGAGGTGTACTAAAAGCGAACACCTCTTATTGGACTTTTTACCCTTTTTGGATTTTCTATTTTCGCCGTACCTGAAGTTGTGGCTTCTTGGAATTTAACTTTGAAACCTTCATTTTTCTCGTGCCTCTAACGACCTACCTATCTACATCTTATTCTCTCCGCTGGACTCTTCTACACCGGACTTTTTGGCAATCGGACATTTGCTTGCACCTTGGCACAGTTTTGCCCTGCGTTTCTTTCCCTACAACTTTTATTTTATTTTTTCAAAACTAAATCTTGGCCATTGCCAACTTATCTATCCCAGCGACTTCCTCTGATGATAAGATTTTGATCTTTGAAAAGCCTGGCTTAAGGAAAATTTAACTTGAATAAATTGCCTTTTTGCGGAATATACCTTGCTTTGAACTTTTGAATTGAATTTTGATTTGGCTTTTGCTTTCTCTAATTCCTTTCCATTCTCCTTCATTTATATATATATATATATATATATATATATATATATTTAAATATACATGATACATAAATATAGTTTGTTTGAAGCA
>OY744541.1:72780976-72813476 GCA_963556195.1 Sepiola atlantica
TCTGTTTTATTCCATGAACTTTATGCATGATATAACATTTTTATAAATGGTGTTAGAATAGCAACGTGTAATTGCGTTTGATTGTAGCATATTGCACGTTGCGAAATAATTGTAAACCCACCGTTGATTCTGCCATTGCAAAAATACATAAAAGACTGAATGTTGGTCATTCGAATTTAAATAATTATATATATATATATATATATATATATATATATATATATATACATATATATAATGTATACACCTCCACGTATAGGTCCATTAAACAGATTTTAGGTTTTCATACTTTGATGTATTTTGGGGTTGTGTGTGTTGACCATGTCAAAAGTTTTGAATGGTCTGATCATTATGAAGTCGTTGTGTGAAGTAACTTATACTCATAACTATATAAATAAAAACAGCTAAGAGTGATTAGAAAATAACCCCCTATAAATAAGTGCTCGTAATATATCACTTAAATATAATGCTTACAATAAATGAATATGATAAGAAAGTGTATAGCATGGGGTTTCATTTAGAATTCAATATTGATGCCGGTATTCTCCGTGAACTCCGCAAGCCTTTTGGAACCAAATCGACTGATTTCACATGTAACCTTTTCGGTTTTAATTTAAATGAGTCACCTCTTATCAAGAGAATAAAAGTTAGCGAAAATGATAGATTGTAAATAGAGTGATGATGAATACTATGAGAATACCACATATGCCACACCCATTCAAAACAACAGCTGACTGAGAAACTAGAAATGGTTTCCCTTTGTCGGAAACATTGCTCATAAGATACGAGGAAAAAGGACAACATTCAGGGAAGCCTCGTAACTTTCGCTCCCACCCTCGATTTTGTCATTGTGTCCTTTTCATTTACATCATTAAATTATTTCTGTACAAACAGCTTAATTTTTTTTTCTTTTTCACAAAAATTTCTTATGAATTTGTTTGTATTCAATCAAAACAAAAATAAATAATACAGCATCAACATTTATTAAACCTAAATTTAAAATCTTGAAGAAAATTTAATATTAACACCTCTGTTGGAAATGCTAATATTTATTTTGCAAAATACATATAAAAACAACATTGAATAATGATTAAAAAGTTTCATTCAAAGGTGGATATTAAGAATTAGACGAAACATGGTCTTATTACAAATTATTTTATTTCAACTTTCAGATCACAAATGCAAATCAGAAATGAAAGAAAGCTTTTCAATCTAAAGAAAAAAAAAGGGTATTAAATTAAAAATGTCAGATTTGAATTTGTATTTGAAAGGGAAATGTGTCACCAATCAAACAAGATCAAAATTACATGAAGTCAATTGGTGAGATGTTCTCATGACCATCCTGGAATAAGGGAACAAGAAAGTGTTGGAAAATTCTTGGAAATTCTGAAGCAATCCACCACCAACACCGATTATAGTTTGTGAAATTATTAATAATCTGTCGTTCGTTTGCGATCATCAATTAATCCATGCAGTCTAGCCAGAATCGATATTTAATGCCTTGGCGATATTTCTGACGAAGGGGAAATTTGTTTTTTTCTGAATTCGCTGAGAAGGTGATATGTAGAAGTTAGTAATATTCATCAGCATTCACCTGACAATCTATACATCTCTTTGACTCTTATACTTGAGTGTTTGTAGTATTGATCAGTGGTGACTTATTAGTAAAAACATCGCTTGAGCAATCAATTAATGCGGTTCCCAGACGGCCTCAGGAGATGGTATCGAATGCTAGCGTCCATATTGAATTCTAAATAAAAACGTAAGCTATACACTTTCTTATATTCATTGTTTATAACAATTAAATTTCAGTAACAAATTACGAGCATTTAATAATAGTGAGATATTTCTCATCATCTTGGACACGCATCTTTATGTTGTGGCCTTGTTTTTATATATTTAAATCTATTTATTTCCGGTAAAAAATATTAGTAGCCAATTGTAAGTTTTAAACACATTTAATGAATGCAACTTTTTAAATAATTAATATATATGCGTTGCATTCTTTTTTTTTATTTGATTGGTTTAATTGTAAATTGTTGTTTCGCAGTAAATGAAATCCTGCTTGCTGATTGGCTAATTTGAATGCGTTGCTGTTTTGAAGACTTTAAAGCGTTTTATTGCGTCGATTCAGGTTTATTGTCAAAGAAAATGGCGTCTTCACAGAAAAAGCCAATAAGAAGCGAAACGAGTAAAAATGGCCTTTGTTGATTGAATAGAAATAGCATTATACTCTTGATTATCGTTAATATTGTTTTCGAAATTATCATTGCTGTTTCTTAGCGAAGCGTTCAATAGAGCGCATCTCTTCGCCATTATTATTGTGATCAATACCAATAATATTGAATACATCGGAAGCTTTTATGAATGCTCTTAATAGGTCGCTTAATGATGTTATTGTTTCCAGATTCTTGGCGCCTTCTTTATCTCAAAGAGAGGAAAGGGAGTGAGCGTTGGTTTTATTATAACTCAACTTGAAGCGGAGTACATATGTTCATGATCAAATGGAAAATAGTATCACCTAAGTTATTACAATTAAGATCTATTTCTGGTAAATCATAAGAAATGATATTCCTACATTGGGCCTTTTTTGTATATAGTTTTTAGCTGAACTACCCGTAACACGACGAGTTGATAGTTATCAAACCTACTGGAAACCTTTAGTAAATGCAATACGCGAAAACCCGAAATATCTCAAAGCATATATAATGTAAGGTATAGACCTATAACGATTGATAGGAATGTTTTTATACATATTATATGTATATATATATATATATATATATATATATATATATATATATATATATATATATATATATATATATATATATATATATATATATATATATACAGGGTGGGCCAAAATAAGGGTCCTATCTTTAAATTTGAATAACTTGAATTTGAATAACTTCCACAAAATAAAAGTTAAACTCACCAAACTTTATGTGTGTGTAGACTGACCCTTCCGAGATTTTTTGAAATAAACAAAACAAATTTTAGCCGAAAAACACTTCTTAAAACTTACAAAAACTAAAGTATTGTTTTTTACACTGTTTTGAGTTTTTTAAGCAAAAATAATGTTTTCTAAATGAGGGTACGTTCCTTAGGGCTAATACGGCTCATGCTTGCTTCGGAAGGGGTCCTTTACTTATTCTAAAAAAAAAAATTAAAAAAATCAATAAATAAAAAAGTTATGAATTTTTAAAAATAGGACCCTTATTTTTCCCCACCCTGTATATATATATATATATATATATATATATATATATATATATATATATATATATATATAAACACATATATATCTCACAGAAATGTTATGTTTTTTGGAAATGTGAAAAAATAAAAATAATAAAATAAAACCATGATTACTGGAATATAATATGAACTGACTTATATTTGCTCTGTTATCAATAATTGACAATCATCGAGCTGAATCTTTTAAGGAGATTACAAAGTAAAAGGAACTGATAGTATATGCTAATACATATATTGTCATTAATAATTATATATATATATATATACATATATATATATATATATATATATATATATAGATATATAGATATATATATATATAGAGAGAGAGAGAGAGAGAGAGAATGAAAAGTCACACATGGAAGCAATGATGAAATGGCAATGATAAGGAGAATATTTTGAAAGAATATTTTGAAAACCTGGACAACGCATTTATGTAAGTTTTTTAAAAATAAAGTATTTATATACTTCAGAAACTTAAGTACTTTCGGTGATATACACCTTTGTCAAAAGTATAAGCATATTTTCCTCTTTTTCTGTTTAATCTTTCTTGATTGAGACATATTTATCGCAGTCAAGAATAAATGGAAAAGATGCTTCCATCCATCTTAACTATATTAACATACAAAATAGGTCGTGCTTATGTAGTTCTTTGATACAACATATACCTTTAAAATACCGTATATATAGGAAACTGCAAATATCTTCAAACATATTTAGGTTTTCTCAATTTCATATTTAACAGCTTGTAATAAATTAATATTTTGTAATATACAGTTGTAATTTTGCATTGTCATATTTTTTCATAAATATCCACTATTTCTCTCGATAGTAAAACGTCTGAGGTTGCTACGATACTGAGAACAGATAATACACTTTGATCTTAGCCAAAACAACAATTAACCATACAAATAATGTTCTTATGGCAAGGCATTGTTAAATGAATGAAAAAAAAATGATTAAATCTATGATTGCATTATCTTGTAATTGATGTGAGTAGTATAGTATACGTTCTGTTCCCATAAGACCGTCCATCCCAGGAATTACCTCCTCTTTTTAAGGGGATGGGTTATGCTCCAAGTATTACATCATCGACCGGCAAAAATTAACATTACCTATTCTAAAGATTGCATAAGCATTAAACATCGATGTCTGTAGGTAATAAAGATAAATGTTTGTAATATATATATATATATATATATATATATATATATATATATATATATATATATATATATATATATATATATATATAATTATTTAAGTAAAAACAAAAGTTTTTTTAGTGGTTTCGTGGGGGGGTTTTGTTACATCATATTAACCTTTTCGGGTTATTTGATGCTGAATCCGGTTATTTTTGTAAAAGTGTTTATGCTTCAAGTTTTTTATATGTTCAAGTATTTATTCATGGTGTGTGGTTTCGGTTGTTTTTACGGCATATCAATCCTTTTCAGGTTATTTTAGTATATACAAAATATCACAAATATTCATGAGGAGGCTTTTTCAGTGTATAATATCCCACAACGAAACGGAAAAATTAAAATGCCCCCGACATTCATTTAATTTATACATATGTTTCAAGCAAATCCAAATGTGAACATGTTTTTTGGTATATAAAAATTAATGTGTATTATGTTCATAATATTTGTTTTCTCTTATGTTTAAAGGGTTAATATTCGATCGATAATAAACATATTTTACAGTATGAAGACAAAGAATAATTATTTCTTACCTATTTTAATTGTACGTATTACATCATTTTTCTTCATGTCTGTCTTCTTCTGTTTCTTCATTCCTTATTTTTAGTGTATACTATCTGGCTTTGCCAGAGTGCTATCGCTTCGAAAATTACGGTAAGTGAAATGATTGAAACACAAACCGTTAGTATATATATATATATATATATATATACGTATTAGGTTGACCAAAAAGTTCGTTCGTTTTTTATACACGATTTGAAAGAATGCTAGTAAACCTCACACACCTGACATAATCCTATATCTCTACAAAGCCACCATCTGCTCATGCATGGAGTATTGTTGTAACATCTGAGCTGGTGCACCATCCGCTTGTATCCCCCTCTTAGACAAGGTTCAAAAAAAGATTCGCTAATTTAATAAGTCCCTCATTATCCACCCAGCTCCAGCCCGTGTCCCATCGCCACAATGTTGCATCCTTGTGCTTGTTTTACAAGTACTTCAATGGATTGTGCTCCGATGAACTTGCTGTTTTGATGCCCCTTCGAGGCAAATACACTAGACCAATCCGACAATCAGCTAAGTCCCATCCAATCACTTTAGAGTCACCAGATGCCGGCGCACCTTCTACTTCAATAGCTTCTTTCATCGTGCTGCCGACCTCTGTAACTCCCTCACTGCTCCCTGTTTCTCTGACTGTACCGACATGCAGAAATTCAAAACTAATGTAGACAAACATTTTGCTGCACAGCTTCTAATTTAGGATGACCCACAAAACTTCCACTCTTATTCTCAGCAGACCCTTACGTCTACAATGGTGACCTGCCTTGTTTAGGGTGAACTATGATGAAAAAATAGTTCGTACGTTTTTATACACGATTTCAAAGAATAGGAATATAAAACGATCTTTAGTAGGCCGGAAAGTTCATACAAAAACTGAACGAACTTTTAGCTTACTGAATAGATAACTTTTAACATCTATTTGTATGAATATATATTAACATTTTGGTAATTTCTACACAAATTTATATATCTTCAATAAGACACCATCGAGAAATGAAAAGGAAGAAGAAACCAATTCGCCTGAGCGATAGTGTATGCGTGTATGTTTTTTCTTTAAATTACAATTTTTCATTGAATTTAAAAACAATAAAATAGTGCGGAGTTGGTCGCTAGCGAGTGGGAGCAGTGTAACCCCCTCCTTGCCTCTTTATGACGTCGCTTACGGAGGGGAGATAAAAATTACGAGGGTGTCAGTCAGTCATCAGTCACCTTCTTCTCTTTCTTACATCTTGCTTCGTATATATTTCTTTGTAGTTAGTTTAATTTTAATTACCTCCTTGAAAATTAAGAAGAAAAGATTTTAAGAAAGTTTTTATAATTCATGACTTTCTTTTATTACATCACTACAAATAATTACTGTAAGTATTGACAAAAATCTTGCATATATATGGACAAAAATAGAGCGATAAAATTACGAATGAATTGCACCTAACATTAATTTATTGTGAACTGTTTAAAAATTGTTACGCAACTGAGTTTTCCTAAGTTCTGTTTATAGACGTTTCGTCTCTACAATATGTAAGCTATTTCAAAAATACTATGTCGTATTATTGATTTTGATAGCAGTAACCCGGTTTGATGGTAATATAGAAATCATAAATTAAAAAAAAAACTTTCTCATTAATTTTGATTAAAATTAACCAAGGCGTTTATTGTTAATTTTGCTCAAATAACCTAAGATGTTTGTATATCTTAGATTAAGTTGTTAAAAGAGTCGGTATTTAGCGACGCGCGTCTTCATATATTTACAATGTATCATTTTGAGTCGAGTTTTAAAAATAAACGTCTTTCTGTATTTTCGTGGAGATGGTCAATTAGTAGCGATGCCAAGGAAATGTCGCTTATGCATCTTCTGGACAAACGCACTGGCCCTCTTACCTTAATTAATAAAGCATTTGAAATACCAATGGAGACGACAGTTGATTCGTTTATATTATAATGGCTGTGTATCTTTTAATGCGATCGGGATTAGGCAGACGCAATGTTAAGAAACGCGGAAAAAAATAAAGACGGGGAAAATAATTAAACAGAATGAATAACGTTAGACGACAAAATAATTACTTGATTTAGATTATTTTGTTTGTGTCTTTTTAATGTAATTTTTATCCCCGTCGTGTTCAATTAACTTGTGCAGAAATCTCAAGGCTGGTTCTCGCTTTAAGGTAAAACATCAGGTAATTACTTTGAAGAAACAAGTAGAAACCGAGTCGAGTAGATTAACAAAAGCATTCTGTGAGACCAGATAGAAACCAAGAAGAGCATAGAAAAAATAAATAATACGTCTAGGGGCTCTACAAAAATTATATATAGTTACCCAATGAACACTAGTCGAGTAGAACCCCCACATCTATAATAAAGACCAATGTGTATTTATTGATATATTCATATACCTATTGCTAATAGTAACTTGGTATCTCTGTCTGAAGCCGAAACTATACTATTACTTCAATATATAAAGCCAATAGAATTTGTTAACATTGGAATTTAATACGGCCATTTTGTAGTCGGTTGAGAAGAAGCCTCGTAATATTCTGTTCCACAGATAGAATGCTCTTGGAAAGGAATCTTAGTGCATAGAAGTTTCGTACACAGAGAAAGAAACATACATACTTTACTGTGGTTGAGCTAGACGAGTTCTTACTGTGAATGTTTACAGAGGATAAATAAAGGTTGAATCTCAGTCGAGCGTAATTCGCCTGGGCAACAGTCAAGTATAACCCCCCCCCACTCGATAATAAATGCCAAGGTGTATTCATACATATATATATGTATATATATATATACATATACATATAAATATATATATATATATATATATATATATATATATATATATATATATATATATATATATATATATATATATATATTGTCTAGTTCTTTTTGTCTAGTTTTTCCCCTGAAGAATTGCCAAGCATAAGAATAAATTTAAATTAGTTTGCGTGAATTTCCTTTTCTCTTAATAATGAAACGCGCGTAAGTATGATTTCTTTTCATGCAAATAAATAAAAATACACAAACGGAAAATAAAACAATTGTTTTGATGGATCTATAGCGAATAAATGTTTTTGTAACATCAATGAACATATATATATATATGTATATATATATATTATAAATATTTGTTTTTATTTACATACTTATAAATTTCATACTTTCGGGAATCGTCAATTTAAAAATAAATTATTCACACCGATCACCGGACTCGAACATCGGAACGCGAGTAATGTTTAAAACTCAAATTCCGACATCTTAGCTAACACAGATGTTATCAACAACCCGGTAAATCAGCGAGAGATTAAAGCTATTTAAAAGAAGCTATTGTAAAAGTGTTTGACTACTGAAAGGTACATGCATTGAAGCCACGATGACGGTTGTGCTAATGGTACTAACCCTAAAATACATCCTGGAGACAAATAATTATAAATATTTGTTTTATCTACAAATATATATATATATATATATATATATATATATATATATATATATATATATAGAGAGAGAGAGAGAGAGAGAGAGAGAGAGAGAGAGATTTGGATTTTTCACTTTGAAAAAAGATTATTCAGTGTAGACCGGGATTTATCCAATAAAAACAAGCTCGATGATACTCGATTACAGGGTACAGAGTATTTATATGTGATTTGTTTTTAAAGCTTACCAAAGCATTCCGTTCAGGAGCCCAATCAACACCACAAAAGATTTTTTCATTCAAAAATTATTTATTTATCATTTTTCAAATTAAAGAGTTTTTACCTACACGTGCTTCACTACCAAGCAGGTACTTTCTTAGCAGAGCATCAGGGAAAATTAAGTACCTTGAATAAGAATTACAACAACCGGCAATACACAATGTGGTGTTGCTTTCATTGAGATCACTTAAGAAGTGTAGAAAAAAATATAAAAAAATAAAATAAAATAGAAAAATAAAAAGTACGAAAATTAAAAAAAAATTTTTAAATAAATAAATAAATAAATAAAAATTGAAAAAATAAAAAATAAATTAAAAAAATAAAATAAAAGAATATAAAAGAAAATTAAAGGAAATAAAAAATGAAAGATAAAAGGTAAACAGGAAAAATAGAGAATGTCTTAGAAGAATATCTCGCACGATTTTTACAACATTGTTGCTTCTAGGCGAAACAGCAAAAAATTAGTCCCAAACCAGCAAAAACAGCAAAAGAATTAGTCCCAAATGCACTCCAATGAAACAGTGATAATGCGCGAGATTACACCTTCTCGAAGGGCGGCACAACTATGAAAATACCCCCCCCCCCCCAAATAGAGACCAAAAGAGTAAAAACTCCGTTCCCAAGTTACCATTCCAAGCCACTGATAATATTGGCATTTCAGATCTAATCCACCCAAAGGAAAGGCAACACTAAAGCCCGTTTGTAATGCATGCGGTCGTGCTGGCCTTTTTATTTTTTATATCTTTATATATTTTTTTTATTTTTATTTTTTATTTCATTTTATTTATTTTGTTATTTTTTTGGGGGGGGGGTTTCTTACTTTTTATTTTTCTATTTTATTTTATTTTATATTATTTTATATATTTTTTCTTTCACAAAATCACAGACACATATATATATATACATATATATATATATATATATATATATATATATATATATATATATATATATATATATTTGTGTGTGTGTGTGTGGATAAATTATACAATATATCATAGAAGGAAAAGTCTTGGATACAGAATTATGAAAGACAAGAAGGAAAACAATTTAACACAGGAAGAAATATAGCCCGACGATAGATTTGACTCTATTTTTACAGTAGATTAGTTTATCCGCACAAAACCGGTAACATCTCATTTATTTATTGTATTTTTTCCTATGTCTAATTGTTTTTCCTTTCTGTCCTTATATATATATATATATATATATATATATATATATATATATATATATATATATATATATATTGCCAAACATATGAACAACGTCAAAAGGTCATTAATAGATCAGTTTCAACAAACTTTCTTTTCAATGTGATTTTAACTCGGCTTGTCGAATTATTAGTCTCTATCGGTTTAAATGAACCATTTTAGGCCCTCGTTTAACTGTGTGTGTTTTTTTTTTGCAATAATATTATTTAGATTAGCTTTCTCTCTCAGCTACAAACAAAACTTGACTTAAGGATGAAAAAGAATTTTAAAAATATGTTGAATTATGAAGAAAAAGCGCCAGGGAAATTTCTCTGAAAAAGCATCAAAATGTCCAAAGTTGATTAAATTAATTATTAGGACGAGTGACATTTGAAATAAATAAACGTGAATTTGACACAACACGTAAATCCCCTGTCGACTCCAAGGCCTGATTGAAACCCGTAATCATTATGTTTGAAACTAGCCAATCAAATTTTAACAACGTGTAAACAAACGAATAAACAAAACCTGCTTGACATGCTACCATTAAGGTTTCAAATCCCATTAAGAGAGCGTTGTTCTGTCACCAAAACATTATGGCTATGTTGTCGCATTAGCACTTAAATTACCGCTCTATCACGTTGTAATCTCCATTCCCGTCAGATCATAGGCGTTAACTAAAGTTGAATATAGCTTTAGATGGGTAACTGTTTCGGATACGAGCTGTTCTAAGTTTGGAAGTTAAAGTGGTTTTAAAATTGCGGATCTTTTGTAGCTAGAGAATGGACTTTATTTGTCAGTGTTATGTATAATGTTTTATTTGTCAGTGTTATGTATAATGTTATGTTTACGGTTTTTATATTTGTAAACTCTTATACATGGTATTTATTTTCTTACACTATTACCTCTTATATTTTAGTTTGTAGAGCTCTACGAATTTCATAGCTGTTATGTACAATTTATTAGGATTACATCACACCTTATATATGATTTGTATAAATGTCCTTGAAATAATTGTGATCCACGTTGATCCTTGCTGAATAAATCCGAAGATGCTGACGTCTGAATTCTGTGAAATTTACTGAGGCCGATTTGCTATTAGAATCTTCCGTAGAGTTCCGCCAAAAAGTCCCTGCCCCACCGATAAACACATAAAATGCGGATTGTTGTAAAAGACATGTTATCACTTACTCATGAAGACGGTATATATTCTTGTCATCGAGGAATTGCATAAAGAGACCGTTTTTCTTGTGTTTTGTCACCACATCAACTCACACGGATAGCTGTTGAAAATCCTGTGATGCGATCCAATGTCTCGTTTATTATGTGTCATGTACAGACTAAGCTTAACACGATATCTAACTTTACCCTGACCATAACCATAACCTAACACTCACCCAAGGTATATCTACACATAACTCACTGCATTAGGTCAAACGTGTGTGCATGAACTGTGCATGGAGTTATTTATCTACCTCCAACAAGGTAAGATGTGACACAAGGTCGGGAAAGTGGGATCAGATAAGCCAGCGCTCGAGATGTGAGCAATCTGGCCATTTAAAAATTGCTTGGGCAGCCCCGTCGGCATTCCCCGGTATGGGCGCCTCAGACAGTAAGCAATAAACTTACTCCTCCCCAAAGAGGGGAGGCGAAACCTGGGAGGGTGGACCTCCTAGAACTGCACAGGACAGACCCATAGACTGGCGTAAATCAAACCCCGAAGGCCAAGACAATACCAGTCTATGAGGTGCAGTATCCATCGGAACAGATACTACACTTTGATCTTGGCCAAAATGAACTGCGCATGGATGTTGAGAAAATTATTTGTCAAAACTTTTTTTTTCATTAGTGACGAGACTCCTTTACAAAAGACCTGAACTCACTTTCTATAATACTCAGGGGAAATATATGTATGCATCGGAAGTATAGATTAAATAGTAGAGTAGACTTTTATTTTATTGCGTTTGTTTGTCGTCGCCGGCTTTAATTGTCACCGCGTGCATCATTGGCTGCAGATGTTTTAACAACAACGACAGCACAATAGTGACGGTTCGAATGTTTATTTATCCCAAGCCAGAGAAACTTATGAACTGTAGTACAGAATTGCCATTACTATTAACCCCAACAGGTTTGTAAGGGGTGGGGGGTAACTGGCTCTCAAAAAGGCCTGTCTGTCTTGAGTTAAGTCGGCAAAAGAGGCCGATCGACAATTAATGTCTTGTGTGTGGCGTCGGCAACACGTGAGCTTAATGGATATTAAGCTCACGTGTTGCTGACGCCACAAACAAGAAATCCGTTCCCCAATACAAAAAAACACTAGATAATAATAATTCAATAATTCAACAAAAACAAATGTTTATGTTAGAAAATCTATGGAAATATCTTAATTAAATCTGTTATATTTCTATTATGTTAAATGTTAATACGACTACATCAGGTTAATACATCGGTTTTCGTTGAATAACACAATTTAAGTAAGGTTGCCTCGTGATCCTTGTTTTTTGAAATTCTAGTCCAGTACGACTACCATAATCAATTTATTATTGAGAAGATAGTGTTGGAATAGAGTACTGGGTTTTGAAATCTGACTCCCTTTATATGTCGTTTGATCAAATCGCTTAAAGCTTACGAAAGCGAACTGTTAAAATCGGTTAATTTAAAACAAAGATAGATATATTTCAGTTATGCTTTAACACTATTGTGAAAAGAAAAGTAATAATCGGTTTATTTAAAACAAAGATAGATATATTTCATTTATGCTTTAACACTATTATGAAAAGAAAAGTAATAATCGGTTAATTTAAAACAAAGATAGATATATTTCATTCATGCTTTAACACTATTGTGAAACGAAAAGTAATAATCGGTCAATTTAAAACAAAGATAGATATATTTCATTTATGCTTTAACACTATTGTGAAACGAAAAGTAATAATCGGTTAATTTAAAACAAAGATAGATATATTTCATTTATGCTTTAACACTATTGTGAAAAGAAAAGTAATAATTGGTTAATTTAAAACAAAGATAAATATATTTCAGTTATGCTTTAACACTATTGTGAAAAGAAAAGTAATAATCGGTTAATTTAAAACAAAGATAGATATATTTCATTTATGCTTTAACACTATTGTGAAAAGAAAAGTAATAATCGGTCAATTTAAAACAAAGATAGATATATTTCATTTATGCTTTAACACTATTGTGAACAGAAAAGTAATAATCGGTCAATTTAAAACAAAAATAGATATATTTCATTTATGCTTTAACACTATTGTGAACAGAAAAGTAATAATCGGTCAATTTAAAACAAAGATAGATATATTTCATTTATGCTTTAACACTATTGTGAAAAGAAAAGTAATAATCGGTCAATTTAAAACAAAGATAGATATATTTCATTTATGCTTTAACACTATTGTGAACAGAAAAGTAATAATCTGTTAATTTAAAACAAAGATAGATATATTTCAGTTATGCTTTAACACTATTGTGAACAGAAAAGTAATAATCGGTCAATTTAAAACAAAGATAGATATATTTCAGTTATGCTTTAACACTATTGTGAAAAGAAAAGTAATAATCGGTCAATTTAAAACAAAGATAGATATATTTCATTCATGCTTTAACACTATTGTTAAAAGAAAAGTAATAATCGGTTAATTTAAAACAAAGATAGATATATTTCAGTTATGCTTTAACACTATTGTGAACAGAAAAGTAATAATCGGTCAATTTAAAACAAAGATAGATATATTTCAGTTATGCTTTAACACTATTGTGAAAAGAAAAGTAATAATCGGTCAATTTAAAACAAAGATAGATATATTTCAGTTATGCTTTAACACTATTGTGAACAGAAAAGTAATAATCGGTCAATTTAAAACAAAGATAGATATATTTCATTTATGCTTTAACACTATTGTGAAAAGAAAAGTAATAATCGGTCAATTTAAAACAAAGATAGATATATTTCATTTATGCTTTAACACTATTGTGAAAAGAAAAGTAATAATCGGTTAATTTAAAACAAAGATAGATATATTTCATTCATGCTTCAACACTATAGTGAAAAGAAAAGTAATAATCGGTCAATTTAAAACAAAGATAGATATATTTCATTTATGCTTTAACACTATTGTGAAAAGAAAAGTAATAATCGGTCAATTTAAAACAAAGATAGATATATTTCATTTATGCTTTAACACTATTGTGAAAAGAAAAGTAATAATCGGTTAATTTAAAACAAAGATAGATATATTTCATTCATGCTTTAACACTATTGTGAAAAGAAAATTAATAATCGGTTAATTTAAAACAAAGATAGATATATTTCATTCATGCTTTAACACTATTGTTAAAAGAAAAGTAATAATCGGTTAATTTAAAACAAAGATAGATATATTTCATTCATGCTTTAACACTATTGTGAAAAGAAAAGTAATAATCGGTTAATTTAAAACAAAGATAAATATATTTCAGTTATGCTTTAACACTATTGTGAAAAGAAAAGTAATAATTGGTTAATTTAAAACAAAGATAGATATATTTCATTCATGCTTCAACACTATTGTGAAAAGAAAAGTAATAATCGGTCAATTTAAAACAAAGATAGATATATTTCATTTATGCTTTAACACTATTGTGAACAGAAAAGTAATAATCGGTTAATTTAAAACAAAGATAGATATATTTCATTTATGCTTTAACACTATTGTGAAAAGAAAAGTAATGATTGGTTAATTTAAAACAAAGATAGATATATTTCATTTATGCTTTAACACTATTGTGAACAGAAAAGTAATAATCGGTCAATTTAAAACAAAGAGAGATATATTTCATTTATGCTTTAACACTATTGTGAAAAGAAAAGTAATAATTGGTTAATTTAAAACAAAGATAGATATATTTCATTCATGCTTCAACACTATTGTGAAAAAAAAGTAATAATCGGTTAATTTAAAACAAAGATAGATATATTTCATTTATGCTTTAACACTATTGTGAAAAGAAAAGTAATAATCGGTTAATTTAAAACAAAGATAGATATATTTCATGTATGCTTTAACACTATTGTGAAAAGAAAAGTAATAATCGGTTAATTTAAAACAAAGATAGATATATTTCAGTTATGCTTTAACACTATTGTGAAAAGAAAAGTAATAATCGGTTAATTTAAAATAAAGATAGATATATTTCATTCAAGTCTTTAACACTATTGTGAAAAGAAAAGTAATAATCGGTTAATTTAAAACAAAGATAGATACATTTCATTCATGCTTTAACACTATTGTGAAAAGAAAAGTAATAATCGGTTAATTTAAAACAAAGATAGATATATTTCATTCATGCTTTAACACTATTGTGAAAAGAAAAGTAATAATCGGTTAATTTAAAACAAAGATAGATATATTTCATTCATGCTTTAACACTATTGTGAAAAGAAAAGTAATAATCGGTTAATTTAAAACAAAGATAGATATATTTCATTCATGCTTTAACACTATTGTGAAAAGAAAAGTAATAATCGGTTAATTTAAAACAAAGATAGATATATTTCATTCATGCTTTAACACTATTGTGAAAAGAAAAGTAATAATCGGTTAATTTAAAACAAAGATAGATATATTTCATTCATGCTTTAACACTATTGTGAAAAGAAAAGTAATAATCGGTTAATTTAAAACAAAGATAGATATATTTCATTCATGCTTTAACACTATTGTGAAAAGAAAAGTAATAATCGGTTAATTTAAAACAAAGATAAATATATTTCAGTTATGCTTTAACACTATTGTGAAAAAAAAGTAATAATCGGTTAATTTAAAAAAAAGATAGATATATTTCATTCATGCTTTAACACTATTGTGAAAAGAAAAGTAATAATCGATTAATTTAAAACAAAGATAAATATATTTCAGTTATGCTTTAACACTATTGTGAAAAGAAAAGTAATAATCGGTTAATTTAAAACAAAGATAGATACATTTCATTTATGCTTTAACACTATTGTGAAAAGAAAAGTAATAATCGGTTAATTTAAAACAAAGATAGATACATTTCATTTATGCTTTAACACTATTGTGAAAAGAAAAGTAATAATCGGTTAATTTAAAACAAAGATAGATATATTTCAGTTATGCTTCAACACTATTGTGAAAAGAAAAGTAATAATCGATTAATTTAAAACAAAGATAGATACATTTCATTTATGCTTTAACACTATTGTGAAAAGAAAAGTAATAATCGGTTAATTTAAAACAAAGATAGATACATTTCATTTATGCTTTAACACTATTGTGAAAAGAAAAGTAATAATCGGTCAATTTAAAACAAAGATAGATATATTTCATTTATGCTTTAACACTATTGTGAAAAGAAAAGTAAGTTACTCTTAAGTTATGAATAAACTACTAACTTGTATTTAATGAAGCGTTTGCAGTAAACCGTTCGAAATAGACATTGATTGTCAATACTCAATTACCTAAATACAGTTTATTTATAAAAATTGACAAACAAAGTAATGATTAGTTATTATTACGTATGTCTTTCGCCATTAAATCACTCAAAACGTGTTGATATTCCGCGGAGCTTACAAATAAAATGAAGCAAAGAATCATTTACAATAAATATTGTTGGTTACATAACGAGGTCCTTATTTGAATGGAAAAGTTTGAGTTACACCTTGAAGTTAGAGGTGACCCTAGAACGGTAGTCGACAAAACTACGTGACTTCCGGACGTATATTTTCTGTCTCTTTTCTGGTTACAATTCAAGCAGAGAAGACGTATCCATGGCGCCGTCCTTAATGGGGTACGAGTGCACACAATGCAGCTAGGTGTAATGAGGCGACCTATCCGTATCTCTCTCTCTCTCTCTCTCTCGCTCGCTCTATCTCTCTCATACGCGCACGTAAGTAATATGTCCCTCTGATTTGTGTCTGCGTCTGTTCTTCTCTTTTTAATAAAACTTTTTATAAATTAACATCGACGTCTTAGTGGGTTTTTTTTAAAGTAGGCACCCGTGTTCTCGATGGAGTTATAAAGGTTTAATACAAGTAAAAGTGCAACTGTGTTTTTCAGCATTAAGCACTTGAAAACGGGTGCATATTCTGTTGATTAAGAAACAACCGTAACGTAATTAATCTATTCCAATGTGTGTTTCATGTGGCATACTCATGTTGACACACCGGTTCCCGTTAGATCACCGAAGTTAAGCGACGTTGAGCCTGGCAAGTACTAAATGGGTAACCATTTGGAGAATACTGCGTGCTCTATGTGGCTTAGAGAGGACATAGGCTCTAACAGGTTCTATCATTCACACTGAAAAGATAGAGTATCCGATATGTATTATTGTAATATAGAAGATGCATATTCTAGAGAGAGGTGAGAAGTTCTCTGAAAAAAAAGGTCTTGCAGCTCGAACCAAAAATACGTGACTACTCTTGTCTGTTCGGCACGTACTTCTTTTCTACGTCACTACCGGGGTGCGACTTCAACTATTTTATTAGTCACGTCACCCAGTTATATTACAGTATACGTGGTTTAACAATAGATCACGCAAAGGTGTTAATATGCTGTTTAACAGAGAATCGAAACCTCTATGTTAAAGAGACTGTATAATAAGATAATAATTCAGAAGTAGATTATAAGAATAAAAAATGGCTACCGGTCACGGTTATATGTGGAGACTAGGAAACAGAAAACATTGTGTCCAGTGACAACTGTCTCAAGTGATCCGCCCAGGTGTTAATTAATGGTAAACGGTCACCAGGTGGATCTTAGCGTAAACTGAGAGCGCATTTTCTGGCCGGTCACTGGGAATCAATTCCTAGTGATTAAGTATACGCACTCGAGCGTTATTGATTTGCGAAATGATCTGAATCGCGAGAGTACATTTAGGTAAGTCGAAGGAGGACGCCGCCAATGTTATTTATTAGCTTTTCTCAGAGCCATTAGAATCATTTGCTTACATGCAACCCCTTAAAGACGTAAAAAGGTGGAGCTGTGTTAGATAGCCATGTTAGTAAAGGCATGCACCGAATAAAGCACTTGATCTGACCATCGCAATTTAGGTAATTAACGCCTTCTCACCACAGAGAGATGTGACACAATTATTATTATTATTATTATTATTATTATTATTATTATTATTATTATTATTATTATTATTATTATTATTATTATTATTATTATTATTCATAGTAGTCTCAACTTTTGGATGTTTTTAGTTGGGGTTTTGTTTTGTTTTTGTTTTTGAACATCAAATCAATTCCCTTGACCTTAGATATTCAAGCTGTCCACTAACACTTTCACTGTTCCTAATAGGCAAGCATTTTGCAGAATTGGAAAATAAATTGTCTCGTCAATCTGTTCAAGCCATTTATGGTGGCTTTTCGTTATGGTTCCAAGCGTTACAATTACAACGGGGACACCCATTTTCTACTTTTCATTTCAATAGTCTAACTAATTCCCATTTTAGATCTTGATATTTATTTATTGTTTTGTGTTCTTTCTCCTGCACTCTGGTATCGAAGGGGCAGGATATATCAATGATCAAACAAGTTTTTTTTTTTGTTTTTTTATTATTATTATTATTATTATTATTATTATTATTATTATTATTATTATTATTATTATTATTATTATTATTATTATTATTATTATAATAATAATAATAATAATAATAATAATAATAATAATAATAATAATAATAATAACAACAACAACAACAACTGTTCATTTTTGTAATAAATGAATAAAATTAAACTCTTAGTACAGTATCGATATCCAGATCAAATTATATCAAATATGTTATTTCACAACTCCCAAAAGTGTCTTCTCAATTTCCCGTTCTACCACTTTCTCTGAATTCATCCAATTTCACCTTAAACTGTTTCACGTTATTGCTGTTCTTAATCCGATCTGGCAACTTTGTCCAAAAACATATTTCTCTGTGAGCAAAAAAAATATCAACTGGTTAACAGATCTAGTTTTTGAAAAGTGCCTTGATAATAACCTTCCAGTTCCAGGAAAAATACTAAGGAAATGGTCACTATAGTTAGAAATGGCATCAATTATCTTGAAATTCTCAATCATATCATCTCTTCAGCGATAGAATATAATCTCGAAAAGCGCACGAAAGGTGTGTGCACTTTGGACGACAAAAATTCTGAGCATCCTCGTCGGAATTCCCCGGTAGGGGCACCTCAAGCGATTAGCAATAAACTAACCCTTTCTCAAAGAAAGAATGTAAAGCGTTGGAGTGTGGACGGCCTCGAAATACACAGAACTACACATCAGCCGACAGACACAAGGTCATCACCTACTCAAAAAATAACCCAGTCTCTGTCGGACGATTGTCGAGGGCGTATACTCGTATGGTATGAAGTAAACCTACTCAAGCTCTGCTTCGTAAAGTCAGTAGGCCTCAGCGATCGAACATGGCATCATACACTTCGGTGCAAGCGAGACATGCCCAAAAGTTAGCTATTCGATAATAAGTGATAGCATTTTAAAAACGTATTAGAAAACTTAAAAATTATATTTTTTTAAAGTCAAGAGAAAGGAACACAATCAGATTTATATTGAAACTGAACTGTATTTTATATTAATAGCATAAAATTGTTAAAAAAGATTAAGTGAATTGGAATAAATACATCGAAAACATTGCCAGGGCTGCTGCAAAGAAAGTGGCCTCTCTATACCATGCTAGTAAACTTCTCACACCTGACATTATCCTATATCTCTACAAAGACATCTGGGCTGGTGCATCATCCGCTAGTCTCTCCCTCTTAGACAAGGTCCAAAAAAGAGTTGCTAACTTGATAGGTCCTTCACTATCCACCAAGCTCCAGCTTCTGTCTCATCGCCGCAATGTTGCATCCTTGTGCCTGTTTTACAAGTACTTCAATGGATTGTGCTCTGATGAGCTTGCTGCTCTGGTGCCCCCCGCCACGTAAATTCACTAGACCAACCCGACAATCTGACAAATCCCATCCATACACTGTGGACGTCCCCAGATGCCGTAGAGCTTTCTACTCCAAAAGCTTCTTTCCTCGTGCTGCTGGACTCTGGAACTCCCCCTTGCTTCCTGCTTTCCTGACGTTACTGACAGGCAGAAATTTAAAACTAATGTAAACAGACATCTCGCTGCACAGCTCCTAACTTAAGTTGAACCCCCCCCCCTTTTTTTCTCAGTAGCCCCTTACATCTACAGTGGCGGCCTTCCTTGTTTGGAGTGAACTATGATAACAAAATATTTTTAAAAGTGTTGTGACCTTGAAAGGTCAGTAATAGATAAGACAACACTGTGGTATCTTTTCAAGAGTGTGTATTTACAGAAGTAACGAATAGTATGTTCAGAAAGACTGCTCCGTGTCTGCTCCGTCCTTCGTCGTAGGCTGCGCATTACATAATGTCTAGAAGAGTCCATATAGTCACGAAATAGGGTAGATAAACATTAAATTAAGTTGGATGTTGTTTCTGTGTAAAATTAAATAAACATCGCATTGTTTCATGAATTTGATAGACAAAAAATCGTTTAGTATTTTGATTGTGAACAATCTGAAAATAATTTTATTTACAGAAATAATCAACATAAAACATGTAGAGCCAAGCACTACCGATTATATTTGCTTTATTCAGTTACAAAATCAACCTATTTGTTGTGTAGAAAATATTGTTTGCTACGATGCATGTAATTACGTTGGTTCCTATTTACCTGTCATCTCACGATGGAAAAGTTTGAACGCTAAACGCGATAAATCCAATTCGTTTCAATTGAGACCTTAAACAATAAAAACACGAATATATTCAATTTAGACTTCGACTGAAAGCTGATTTTAATTGAAATCAAAAAGAAATGATTTCGGTATCATATTATGTAACACATAGTTTTAGGGTGTCGTCGAGTGCGGAAATGCAACACTTTTTGTAGGGACAGTTTCGTGATTTCGAAAATGGCGTTTATCGCGTTTTGCATTCGAACTCTTCAGTTACACGCAATGTGTTTTTTTTTTATGTGGAGGATATCAAGCTTCCAAAAAGAGGCATTCTGGATGAAACAAAAATATTAATTGTTCCAGTCAAGAAAGATTCTGCCGAATCTGAACTATGATAGAACAGAAACTACACTTTGATCCACTCTCGGATTTTAAATAGTGAAATGTATATGTGTGATCAGGGGAGAAGCGAAGAAAAATTGAAGTATAATCTTTGTTCTCCAACGCCAGACAGATCGGACATTGAGAATAACTGTCGCACGGTTTTACCTCAGACTTTAAGTAAGCAAATTATGGAATTATAGAAATTATTTTGAAAGTTCTTAAGACTATACAAATTTTATCCGCCTTTTTTGTTATCGCCTGACGGTTCATATAGTTATCTTTAAGTTCACATAGCTCCGCGATGTGAATCTGTTTAAAACGAGCAGAAATCATTGTAATTGCTTTGAAATTGTAATTGCTTTGAAATTGTAATTGCTTTGAAATTGTAATTGCTTTGAAATTGTGATTGCTTTGAAATTGTGATTGCTTTGAAATTGTAATTGCTTTGAAATTGTGATTGCTTTGAAATTGTGATTGCTTTGAAATTGTAATTGCTTTGAAATTGTAATTGCTTTGAAATTGTGATTGCTTTGAAATTGTAATTGCTTTGAAATTGTAATTGCTTTGAAATTGTGCTGTTTACACTTTTACGAGTAAAAAAAACAAATAATATATTTTTTTATTTCATGTCCGCTTGCTGCGTTTGAGCAACGTCAAAGTAAACCATTAATGTAAGTGCATCCTCTTTCTACTCAATCAAAGTAGAGAAAGAACAGAAAGAAAAGAAGAGGAATGACTAAGCCGAACGAACGGAGAAAAACAGAGAGTAGCTTATACAAGCTAGTTTCTTTTTACGATTGTTCGTATCACATAACTATTTACACTATAATCACATTACGTAACTTTTGATAAACACATAGAGAAAAAGATTTGTAAGGTATTGCGTAGGAATAAATTAACTCATTTATTTCGTATGAATCAGATGACTCTATTGTTGGCATTGGTTTCCTTGATATATTTCTCGTTAGAATTGTTATCTAGAAAGACATCGAGCACACACAGGAGGGGCCACATAAAGGTTTCCAACATCCTAAGTGAAAGTGTTTCTGTGGAACTAACTGGATTCGAACTTGACACATCTTCGATGTCAGTCTGTGTCGTTAACCACTGAGCCCCCATAATCTAACTAGGAATAAATAATATCGAGTTATAGTTATTTTGGCGGTGAGTTTGAATGAGGCAGTCAGATATATTCGGGGAAGCGATGGGATATGCGGATTTCAGAAAGGACGAATGGACAAAGGAAAATAAAATAGAGAAAAGAATAGAGAAAGAATGAACTAGAGAGAGAGAGAGAAAGAGAGAGAGAGAGAAGCGAGAAAAAGAGACAGAGTAAGGGGCGATAGAAAGAGATAGAGAGTGTGTGTGAGAGATAAAAAAAAAAGAAAGTGAATAACATAATAAACCCATGAAAACAAGCGAAATGACGGCACTCGATAGTTTGATGAAAGACTTTTATTTCTTGGCAGAATGTCCACACTTGGCGACAGCGTCTCGGAATGTCCGGCTGTCTGGATATTCAACCGAAGCAGACGGAAATACCGATCAAAATTGCCTTCCTTTCTAATTTATCCGAGACCCAGATTTCACGGTCGAATCAAAATGACAAGAACGATTTTTGTTTGTGTGTGTACGTTTTGATCCGCTGACGAGAAAGGTTCCGGACATTTCTCGCAATATCTTGGCTTTACTTAAAACAAAGGAAAAGTGAATCTAGTAGAAGAATATTGGACCACCGAAAAGCTTCGAGGTTGTAGTAAGAAAACGAATGGCAAATAATAACAAGGAAAGTAGTTCGAGTAGATTATTATAATTTATCTTAAATAATGTTTCACGTTCCGGAATCTATTAACCGATCATAGATAATCTATATAATAAGTCGCTAAAGGCATTTCGTGTTCGTACGTACATCATCACTTTTCACAGCCATTTAAAATGAAATCGCCATATCGTCAACGATGACGTAATTGAAAATAACATCAAGTATAGAGATTTCGAATCTTCCAATTTTTAAATTAATTGTTCTCAAGTCGAATTATGTTTTCTCATAATCATGAATGGCTAGCGCAGAACTTACACATGAAGATACATGTATATTTCGTCATGTACAGATATATTGTGTCGCTGTATCACAACTCGTTAGTGTTGCCAGACAATCAAGTGCTCAAATGGTCTATTAAACTAGAGCTGAGGTGAGCAATTTTTCTCTATATATACATTAATAACATGAAATGCATGTTAAAACATTCAATTTAATCTTTCTCAATGAGCTTAACATTATTTGTTTTTAACGAATAGACATTTGTTGTATCGATAGATATATATATATATATGTAATATTTATAAATAAATATTAATTACAGACATCGATGTTTCATGCTAACGCTATCTTCAGTGCAGGAAGTTAATTTCCGACGGTCGGAACTCCGATCACAAATCGCCACTGATTCGCTGTCAAGAGCGTTTCTCCGTTGGCCACCACAAATTAGTTTAGAATTAAGAAGGAATTTAACTTTGTAAATACCAAGTCGGCGGGTATTTTACAACGAGCAGCGAAAGTGATCTACAACAACAAACTGTGTTGGAACTCGCAATGAAGCTAGTAGTACTGCTTGTTATTAAACTCATTCAGAGTGCCCGGCCTTAGTAAAGGGGGCTTTTAATAATATTTATAAATAAATATTTATTATTTATTACCTACAAACATATATATATATATATATATATATATATATATATATATATATATATATATATATATATATGGTTCGTTTATGGTTTCTCTTACACTTATTAATATGAATAACCTATGTATATATATATATATATATATATATATATATATATATATATATATATATATATATATATATATATATATATTGTGTGTGTGTATTAAGGCATCATATTTTCATTTAGGAACACATTATTTAATAACACGGAGTATTTTTGCTTGATAAGATTTCTTTTGATTTTTTTTAATGTTCCGAATGGTCACAATAGTAGTTCGGTCAAATTGCTGTATGTAAATTCCGTCGCTGTTTTATTAAATTGTCTTTCCTTTTTCGCGAGTACTATCCATTTGATACGTCAAATCATCTTAAGAAACAAAGACTAACACCACCTGAAGATGATTTGACGAATCAAATCGAAAGTTCTCGCGATAAAGGAAAGAAAATGAAACAAGATACCCACGGAGCGTACGTACAGCAATTTGACCGAAACACTAAAAGGACCATTCTGAAAATTGAACAAAAATCTTATCAAGCAAAAACACTCCGCGTTATTTAATAATGTTTGCCTAAATATATATATATATATATATATATATATATATATGGGGAGTTTGAATTACCTACTAGACACATTCCTCGAGTGTTTTTGGCCTCTCTGTACATGGGTTTGTTCGTATAACCTGACATGAGGATACTGCCCCCTACAAGTAAAACATGACCAAATATTCAAAATGACACAGTATTCAAATTCTTAATATGAACTCCTCGGTACGGCTATAAACTTGCTCATACGAGGAATGATGCATCTTTTCCACGTCATGTTACCTCAACTAACATCACTTAGCTGGATACTCCACCAGACTAGATAGATTCTTGTCTAAGAATCCGGTAAGAACAAGAGACTACAATAAATATATACTACAACATAGTGAACTGGTCAATTGGGGAGAGGAATATTAATGTTCTTAACTTATTTACTAACTCAACGTTTGACAGGTAAACAGAACTTTAATGGAATATCTATGTATCACATATAAATATCAAGCGTTAGCCTCTGAGAACTTCGAGTGAAATAAAATGAAACCAATATATATATATATATATATATATATATATATATATATATATATATATATATATATATATATATATATATATATATATGAGAGAGAGAGAGAGGGGGATAAGATTAAAAGGCGAAACAAAGGAAAAGTGACACGAATAGAGAAGTGAAAGACAAAAATATAAGCAAACTCTCTTCCAATCAAATGATGTGAATAGAGATGTAGACATCAATATCTATCCTATGATTCTCTAATAATTTCCTCTTTCGTTCTGCCTCGTACATTGTCTCGCATTATTTCCCTCTCGTCCGGCGTGTGAAATTCTCTGTCAAACGTCCAAGTGGAAATTACTGTCGACCTTTTCAGATGGCAAAGATACCGAGACGCTTTCAAGTTTCACTTTACCGTGACGACCGACCGATACCCGAGAAAATAACCGACACTCGGCCTGAAAGTTTGGTGTTCAAGAGAATTGCAAACTCAAATTGATGACAGAAGTTAGAAACACGCGAACAGAAAAAAAACTTGCACATGCGCGACAGGTGAATAACTGTGTGGCCGATGTCATGACCCTGAGCCTGGATCGAGCAGTCGAAGTCGAACCGACTTTCTTTATTTCCACCATATAAGGGTCTGTCTGAAGATTGATCAAATATTTTATTTTAATCACATATTTGATTTTATATACTGACAGCAGTTAATTTCTTAATGTAAAAAATTAAAAGTAATATTATGAGTGTGACGTTCGTTAGAAAATAGTTGAAGTTGCACAGACGTGTTTTCGGAGGACTTCTCTCCCCTAGATAATTCGTCCTCTATTTAATAATAATACACATCATAAGAGATGATTTCAATGATTTGGTTTGTTTTCATCAACAGCACATGAATTCGTTTTAGGATGTGCTGTTCTCAGATGAACTGACGAGTTGACTAAGTATCAGTCTTGAATGTCTAACAGTATTTAATTTATAGCCGTTCATTGATATGATGGAACACTTTGGCGATTGTCTCATGAGTAGGAGGTGTTAATATAAATGGGCTTTACACTCATTGGACCTTAACTTTCCAGATTTTTCCCTGAAAGTTATCTGAACGATGATATCTATTGAAAAAGCATACAGATTATTTTTGCACTGAACACGGTCATCACGGTCAAGTACCAAATGCCAAGAGTCACAATTATTGACACTTTTACACGCCGTATCCTATGTATTAATAATTGAGCGGTAATAAAACAAAGCATGTTGCGTTATCTATAGCTGAACTGTATACAATGTAATATAAGTGTGTGCATAGTGGAAGTCGCACTTTAATAGTGAAGTATAAAAGAAGTGTGTGGCGGGCGAAGGGAAAAGAGTCGTCAGATCTTTGTTGTTCGAGGTGTAAGACGTGTTTACGGGGGACTTCTTTTCTCACCAAGATTCGTTCGATATATTACTATTATAACCATTGGAGACGCTTAATTAAAACGCATGAAAACTAAGAAAATGGGACTGGTGTGCCTTAAAGTATAGTGGGAGTTGCACTCCGGTAATGATGTAGAAAAGTAGTGTGTGGCGAAATGAAAAGAGTAGTCAGATGTTTTTGATTTGACGAGGTAAACGCGTTTTTGAAGGGCTGCTCTCCTCATCCATATTCGTTCGATATATTAATATCATCACTATTGGAAATGCCTTATTAAAGCACATAAAAAGTAATAGAATAGGAATTTTGTGCCTAAGAGAATAGTGGGAGTCTCGTTCCGTTAGCGAGGTAGAAAGAAGTATCTAGCGAAAAGAAAAAGGTAGTCAAGGTTTTTGTTGTTCGAGCTATGAGGTGAGACAGTCGTGTTTTGTGAGGACTTCTCTCTTTCCCTACATGATTCGTCTTATACGTTACAATAATTCCAATGAGAAACGATTAATAAAATGGTGTGTTTGTTTATAAACAGCATACGAACTGGTTTTAAGTTATATCACGCCAGAAAACAGTACCTATTGTAAATGACTGTTTGTTTCATACTGTACGAAAAATAGGTATAACTATTGAACATTTTAAAATATCAACTTCTTATTGAAATGGAATCCAACGATGTCAGTTAAAGGGTTAATCATGTGAAAATAAATATTTTCGAGGGCTAAGTTCCTTTTCCCGCGTAAAAATAATTTTTTTCCCGCTAAACGGTCGTCGTTGTACGACGCTAAGCACTTAACAAAAGTGCCTTAGTCTTTCTTCAGTGGTTCTTGCAATATCGATCGTCGGGTTCGACAGTGTCTCTTGGCTGTGTGCCAACTTGGTAGACGCGTATTGTGATGCTCTGTCCTGCTATGATGTCACGTGAAGAAGACCTTTAAAAATGATTGGTCAGTCGCATCGCATCGCAGTAATTAGGCGAACACTGAAGAACAACGTTTTGAAGAATGGCCAAAGTTTATTTGGCTCCTCTGTGCGGTAGTCGAGTCGTTTACTGACTGTGTATATATTCAAAGCGTTATAATAAAATAAAATAAAACATAATAAGGAACTATATCAACTCAATGAACTGGAATATTCATTTTTATTAGAAATACCTTTCATATATCTCGTTTTATTCTAAAAAACATTTACAATTTATTCTAAACAGTCCTGCTATATTATATATTAAATATCTGGAAGTATGTAACAGGTAAAAAGTAAGTATTTAAAAGGATGAATAATTTATTTAACCGTATTATTGTACAGTGGCTTAAAGGTCAAAACGACGGAAAGAGAAAAGAGAGTTACTTATCTTTTACGCGCATAGTTTAATACTACTAGTTTCATTTGACTAGCCACTTGTACGTTTACGGGTAGATATCAGCTATTACCTATCGCTGAGATCTATATGACGATTATGTTTGAAAACAGGAAACGTTTAAGACAGGAGTGACAACAGGAAGCTGATTAAACGTGCGGGCATGATATCACCTGTTCTTAGGGTGACATGATTAATCTGGAGGAAGATAGAAGTCTCTTTTTGAGAGCCTATGAAATAACACGCTATTAAAATGTCCTTATGAAACGGTAATATAATTAATCGATGCTCTTAAAGCGAAAATAATTCTTTAATTCTATGTACCCCTTTTGACTCATAAACCACTGCACGATTATATGGTTAAATACACTCTATATTTTCCAAAGAAAATGTGTTGTTCGAATTAATCGTATACTAGAAAGTACGCCGATGACCTCGTTTCAGCGACATAAACGCACACGTCGACAATTGTCCTCAGTCAAGAAGGATTATCTTTTTGAATGCGTACATGAGAGTTTGAATGCCCATGGAAAGAGTTTTAATTCCTACTGGGGGAGTCTGAAGGCAACCCTGAAATCTGTACAAGGGATTTTGAATGCCTACTTGAGAATGTTTGAATGCATACTAAAAACCATCAGCGAGTGGCTTTGGTCTCTGTTTATAGGTTTTTTTAGGATAACATGTAATAGAGATACTACATATTCAAAATAACATATTTCTATTGATCAATAATGATACTCACATCTAACTTAGCTCATATTGAAGACTTTTGTCTGTTTAAGTGTTAATAGTGGCTTTGAAATCGGTATCCTGCTCTCATGTCTAAACTGCGCGGTTTTACGAGGTGTTGCAGATCGGGAAACAGATACAGCAGCATCATTCTAGACTTTGAAAATTACACCACAATTTGCAAATCGATAGTAAATAAAGATGTTATTCGGCCAACGTTTATCTCAAGTTTATTTTTTGTATCCGCATGTCTACCGTCTTAACATATTTGCGTTGTTATTTTCAAGCTAGCATATTGAAATCTCATGAAGCTTATGTTCCGCTGTACCTGTTGTTTTAGGTTTGGATACGCAGTGTGAGATGGAATTTTGCATATATTCGTCACATGTGCCAGGTCTGTTGCCATGCTTACTTCTCAGTAAATGGTCAGTGTATGCTGGTGAAAGCGGACATGGAACTGGTAGCTGACCCCCGTGTTTTTGGTATTCGCCGTTGGAACCGGGAATGGCTGAAGTATGGCAAAGACTCAGCTGTGAATAAACATGAATGGACCAGCTTGACGTAATATGCGGTGAACTCATTAAAACCTTACAAATTTGTTTTAACATTTTCACCAAATTGTGATGGTGTTTTATTTTTAATTAGCGTACACCCTCCGTCAAAAATACTTCGCTAGCGTTCACACATGCTATTTATCTAGCCTGTGAGGCTGGACGCATGTTGAAGTGGACGTATGTGTGTGAGATCGTTTGGTTTGGCTTGCGCGATTTAGTGCGGGTGGACCCGTACAGTCGAGTGACAAATAAAATAGTTCTCACAGTTGGAGCTCGCAAACGTTGACAGGGCAACCACGTTGATGAGACCTCAGGTCAAGGGTCAAGGTGCACCTGCGCATAGGGGTTCCGTGACGTCACGTGCTTTTGTGTGGGAAACAGAGTTTTGCCAGTCTGGGTTTTGGAAGCAAGCCAACAGACGATTTCTCTATGTAGTCTTCAAATGATTAGGGGAATTAAATTCCCTAAGAGAATACAGGCATGAGATTCCTTCTTCCCCCCTCCTCGAATGGCTAAGGACTTAAGCTAGGAATTAACTACGATAGAGTAGTAATTTGGTCTCTCCCTTAACGTTGGTGAGACATCTCCAAGATCGACGGTAGACTGACGCCTGAATAAAATAGAATCAAAATGTAAAAGATTGTTTGCCTCCTGAATCGTGGTATGAGGGATTTCGTTGCAGATACAGCGGACGGCGATGTTCACGGCAGTACAGAAACGAAGAGGAGAGTCAACTACTAGACGACACAGAGACAACACTCATCCACGCGACGAAATAGAAAAGGTACGAGAAATTAAATATTATGCAACACTACGACTGCTACATCACTTTCCACTGAGCAACTACTTACGTGTCAACTAGAAGGACAAACAGATGTTTTTTTTCTAGAAAAAGAAGTGATGCGCTATTTGTAGGGATCGAAGATTTCACTACTAAATGTTACAATACTGTTAAGGATAAACTCTCCAATTTTAAACCCATTTAAGCAATAAATACAACAGTTATTTGAAATATATCGAATATACATTATTTACAAATCTAATAAAATACTTTTTACCTCAACAAGATGTCCGGATATGACTTTGGAGAGCACTGGTATGTGAGGCTCATTTTTGTTGAGAGTTTGAGAATGTAGTGCTATCCCTTCCTTAACATAACTACCAGCCCCAATCTCACTGAAGTGGTAGTGTCTGACAACACCACAGTTGTGATATGACAGCAGAATACCGATCCCGAAACCACTACTATGATTTGAACAGAAGAAAGTATTTTATATAGGCTACAGCTCAAACAGAATTTGGCAATTACAGACTATCTATTTACAAAACTACTTACCCTACAAACCATTTGTAGACAAAATCGAATCTAATTAATATTTAAAAATATAAAGAACCTAAAGTATGATAGCTTTTAACAAGATAACTTTATTCGGCATTAGATAAACCAAATGGGATTAATATGCCGTAAAACATAACAACCATAAAAACACAAACCTTCAACCAAGATGTGGTACGTTATATGATATATTTTCTCGAAATTAATTTGAGTTTTAGCCTATTTATAAACGTATTTGAAATTAGACTTCAAAAACCGACACAATTATCTCAGCAATCTTATAGCCAGAAATATATATGTTATGTTCAAACTTCATGTTCTTATATTTCTTTTTTTTTTAATAATTACGCCTTTTATTACTTACGGATAACCATTTGCCAAATACTAAAATCATACTCGAGGATAAGGATTAAGAACTTATGAATAATATTTATGACAAGTGTTTATATGCATTACAGTTGTAGTCCATCCGGGAATAAATCCTGTGGCAGCGTGTTCCACAAATGGGAAATTAAAAAAAACTCTGTTTATTGAAATTTCTTTGATGTTAGGCAATAGGGGAAAGAAAGGTAAGTTCTTCGTATTCAATGTGGTAGAGAGGCAGGTTCTTGCTGTGGCAGTTTTACAAGGTGACGCCGGTAATTAATGTTCCGATGAGCACTTTTCATTGAAATAACAATACAGTACCGAAAGACTAGTATCGTATCGTCTTTAACTTTGAGTAAGGCTCACAAACCGGAATGTAGCAAGACACGACAGTACTTTCCGAACGATCAACCAGTTAGTTTTTTATTGTTTATTTTGCTCCGAGTATATATTTGGCACATGTCTGTGTTTCTAGAAAGTACAACAATGACGAACTCTTCTTTCGCAAACTTAGGAAATAACACATTACAACTTTTTATTTCTCCACAATTTTTCTTCCGGCTCAGGACCTTCGAGATATCATCCTACCTACGCTAACAAAAATATTTAAAAAAAGAAGAATAGACAAATAACGTAATCGCTATCAATGCTTCCGCCATTGCTGACAAACCTCTAGTGCTAAAGCGCGCCATAAAACTTGTGCCAGAATGGTCGAGTGCGCATGATCGAACTCAGAGTCTTTTGCGCACGGAACGGCGATAAACTAGTCCGCGCGAGCCCCCCCCCCCCCCAGTCTCCATTGCTGAAAACAAAGATATCAAAGGCACATCAGACATCGCTGTTTAATTATTCGTAAAAAAGATTCGCAAAATGGCGCGGCATGAGAAAGGCCAGTGTTTTGTAATAGTAACACATACATAAACTCGGTGAATACGCTGGCATAACAGTTGTCAAAATATCCGGATACGATGGTGTAGATATATGAATACATACAGAGATACATAGATAAAAAGATAGAGCGGAATGAATTGGCATGAATAGATCAATATGTAGGAATATACTGTAATAGATAAATATACATATATACGGATGTAAAAGAATATATATATATATATATATATATATATATATATATATATATATATATATATATATATATATATATATATATATAACCCCCTTTAAGAAATTAAAGTTGAGCACTCTCGGGGATGTTAAAAATAGACTGCCAAAAAAAGCTCAAATGCAAAGTTCTGAATACGTTCGTCGAACACTCTCGACTAGTCTTCTATATGTTCCCGCTTATAGGTATATATAGATCTTAATTTCCCTTAATTACGTGACAGTTTCCGTTGGCCGAGTGGACATGGCGACTGCTTGAAGATTCTACTGACACTGTGAACCGGGTTCGCGCTTCTCAACCGTCTGAAATTGTTACTTTCCTGCACTGATGAGAGAAATAAGCTTCAAACGCTATATATATATATATATATATATATATATATATTAACGGACAGATTGAAAAACATATTATATGTCTATACATACAGAAATAACTAAATAGACTAGACCATACTTAAATAGATAGACTGCTATATACAGGGTGACCCCCCCAAAAAAACGGGCCCCTAAATCTAATTATGCCCCGTTTCTTAGTGTTTCGTCCGAATGAAATGAATTTTGGGGCATAACTAATTTATTATATTCACAACATTACATTAAAACACTAGGGTATTTGGCCTGTTTTTCCCCGTTCTACAGCATGTGTTCTAGATGGACTCCTTTTAGCTCCGTGCATTTCTTGAGGCGCAGAACGAAGTTGTCCATGACGTTCTTACAGACTGAATTGGGAATGGCTCTCATCTCCTCCCTGATGGCTTCCTTGAGTTCCGTGATGGTTGTGGGTTTCCTTGCGTACATTCTGTCCTTAAGATAGCCCCAAAGGAAATAATCT
>OY744541.1:72818476-72820976 GCA_963556195.1 Sepiola atlantica
TCAATTTTTTTCTGAAGACGTTCGTTGATCGGAACGCCATCGGTAAATCTATCGTTGTTGATGATTTCTTCCTGTGTTTAATTTGTTTTTTTTTGTCTTTTTCGCACACACATCCCTCTATATATGTTTTAATATAGTAATTCAGTAGTATGATGGTCAGCGTAGTAAGTGTAGGTGTCTATTAGGAATTATAATCTGTGTATGAAATATTGGTACCTTGTTAGATTGGAACCCGCGCTAAAAGTCCCTCGGAGTCGGTGCTATCTGTCGTTCTACGTAAAACGCCGGAAAGCCCCAGAGCGGTTTGTCAATAAAACTACGAGAAAATTAATAACTGATTAAAATGAATAACACACGACATCTAAAGTTGATAATTGAATTTTTGATGTCTGTAAACGAGCCTGCGCAAACCCCAACTCTAATTCATAACCCTGCTTTAACCATAATTCCTGACCCTGCCTAAACCCTAATCCTGCCATAACCCTAATTCCTAACCCTGCAAAAACCCTATCCCTAATTCCTTACCCTGCCTAAACCCTAATCCTGCCCGACCTTAATTCATAATCCTGCCCAAACCCTAGCCCCGCCCATACCCTAATTTCTAATCCTGCCCAAACCCTAACCCCAAACTCTAACGGAAGCAACACTAATAATCAGTAAGAAAAATAATAATATTTTTTGCAAAATTAAAAAAAAACACTTACTTGACTCACTGTTTAATTTAAACACTTATTTGAATCGCTGTTATTTTTTTGTTAAAACTTATTAATTTAAACACGTATTTGAAGCACTTATTTCTTCGTTAAAAAAATAAATATTTATTTCATACAAAATGTATTGCTGTAAATCTTTAGCTTGTTTTTTTTGTCGCTTATAAATACTGCTTCGTTAGTGCTTTTTTGGACGCAGGTAAGTCAACGGATTTTTCATTCATCACCGTCCGGCGTTTTACGTAAACATCCGGAAGAACCGACGCCGAAGCACTTTTACTGCGGGTCCTGGTGTAAAAAAGCACTTAAATATTTAATACACAGCGATATGTTTCTGTATGTAGTCTCAAATATGTCTAGCCGACGAAAGTGCGTCTATCTTAATCTTAGTTGTGCTTGCCTGTATTGTGTCCAAACTTATGTGTTGGAGTGCACGTACTGTCAGGGTACGTAGGCGTATTGAGGTAAATATGGTATAATGACGCGTGAGTTTTAACATGAGTCTTGTTTATGTATGTATGTGATTAACAGATATGAGTCTCTAATGTGTACGCGTATTAAGATAAAAGGGCGACTTCATTTTCGCCGGTCAGTAATAACAAATAACACAATTAAAACGTTTCCCCTACTTCCACCCAATTGCTGTGACCTTGTGAAGAGGTTAATTTTGCTGGCTCAGATTTCTATTTTATTTGATTTTTTTCCGGACAATGTAATATTTTGTTGTTTTCCAGCTACGTAGGCGTTCGATAGCACAGAAACGAAGGTTAATCTGCGTAGGCGATTCTATGTTTATAGGAATGTTATATATGTATACATATCTACATTTACTTTGTATAATTATTTGATCCATGAAACCATGTTTGCTTACACATTTACAGCCATGTTTTCAGCTATGCCGCCATATTAAAGACGTGGCTTGCGGAAGTTCAGTTGACTCCAACCCAGAACAAAAATTGTCGATCAATATGTAGCCAAAAATGCCTGGATAAATAAAAATATGTATGGCAAATAAATATACAGCCGTATTCTTTATTATTGAGCACAATTATATACATACAGAGAGAATTGACTAGATAAACTCTACGTACAGAAACTTACCGGAATTATATATATATATATATATATATATATATATATATATATATATATATATATATATATATATATATATATATATATATATATATATATATATATATATTGATCCAGCTTCTCGGGTAAGTGTACGTTAATTTCAATTACTGTCTGTGGTAATTTCTCGCGGCCGCGTGGGCATAGGCGTTAGGCTCCTGATTCTAGGCTAAATCTACGAATTACGTTCGAGTTCATGCGACCGCCTGCAACCGCTTGCAACCGCCTGTAACCGCCACTCCTGCACTGATGAGGATAGAAACCCCGAAACGAGGTCGTCTGTAGATATAAAACACTTCAATATAAATATATATTGGAGAGCCATGCATATAACTGTCCTGTTTTTAAATCTCCGAAACAGTTACATGGTAAACAGCTGATGATCCCCGTGTTAATGTTAGATGCTTACGTTAAGGTCTCCTGTTTTTGTTTCACTGTTAGATACTTAATCCCCCTTTTTATTTTATTTACTTACTATTATATATTTTATTTATGAATTTTCCAACGAATGTTAAGTCTGCACTATTTTAGATTTAGTTAGTTTCTCTGGGAATTTAAACTGCATTTACCTTTTTTTATCTTTTTGTTTAAAATAACTCGAAGCTTTTTTAGACTATATATATATATATATATATATATATATATATATATATATA
>OY744541.1:72830976-72838476 GCA_963556195.1 Sepiola atlantica
TATATATATATATATATATATATATATATATATATATATATATATATATATATATATATATATATTAATTTAAAGTAAATAATATTAAATTATTTTTTACCTACATACGCACGCGTTTCAAGCTTTCGCTCTCACCAGTGTAGGAATGATAATGAGACGGTCGTACGGTTCGAATCCCTGCCACATAATCAACCTAGACTCCGCAAGCAAGCGTCATAACCATAACCACATTCAAGAAGGGAATTTAAGTTCTATTTATGCGAAGAGCGGCATATCTAGAAAGACTGACTAAAGATTCTACGAACGCTGTCTGGATATGCCTTATAGCTACGAGTCAGTCTATTTTTAACTAGTCCGAACAGGGCTCAACCCTTATCTTATTAAAGGGGTTTGTAACAATATTAATTTTAATTTAATAATATTAAATTATTTTTTACTTACATACGCCATATATATATATATATATATATATGTATATATATATATATATATATATATATATATATATATATATATATATATATATATATATATATATATATAATCACGGCTGAGTAAACATCCACAGGATAGTAATCTTTCCAAATATGATTTACGATTAAGATCGGATTTGTACTCTTCCTCATGAGATCTCAATATATAACAGCTGTGTATCGATAACATCGATATGCCAGTGTCACAGATTTTGTACATGTGTGTGTAAATAAAAATAATCATATATATTCCGAGGAATATTATATACAAAATGTCTTGATTAAACCATTCAGCATTCTCTGGTAAAGGTTCCTCAGAGAACAAATCCTCCCTTTGAGAGAAGATAATACATGGGAGAAACGGAGTCATACTTGAAAACTAACTCTTTCTCGAATCTCTGCAATGCAAGGGTGCAAAGCTTATGAAAGTTGAAGAAAATATTTATGGATGACAAATTGCAGAGCCATATTGTGTTAATACAAAATGGTTATTAACATTATATATATATATATATATATATATATATATATATATCATCTAGAATATTTAGAGCAACAGCCTCATCATTGTCTTCCCTTAAAAATGCTTCAAAAGCCGTGCAATCCTGTATTCTTCCTGTACCTTTTGCTGCTCTCGGGATTTTTTGACTTAATCCTTTATTTCATACAGAATAGTAGATTAATGTTGTTTTCGTTTTACACTTTGGGATATGCAAACTATTTAGTTCACGCACAAGTTTTATAAAACTAATGTAAAGTTGTTCTCAATAGTCATTATACTTTTTTGCATGGCTCTGCATCGTACGATTTTTGATCGGTTCGAGTCTATTTTTGGCATTGAATTCCTCAAATATTTCTAGAATCAGGTACTTATAGAATAGCACACGATTTAGTTTTCCAATAGCCATAGTAAAAGTTAGACTACACAGTATTCCAAGCTCCATCAGTCTCTATCACATCGTCGCATTGTTACATCCCTGAGCTTAATTTTTCAAGTACTTCCACGGAATGTACTCCGACGAATAGACTGCACTTGTACCCGTCCAACGTAAATATCCCGACCTACCCGACTTGAATTAAAATCTCATCCATTCACTGTAGACCTCCCTAGATGTCGGAAAATTCCTTACACTAATAGGAGTTTTTTCTGACCGCCTGTTTTTGGAATTCCCTCCCCGCTCCTTGTTTTCTTCGACCATATCAAATATACAGAAATGTAACTGTAATGTAAACAAACATGTAGCTGCCCAGCTCCCAACCCAAGTGTTACATATTCGAGTCGGTGTAAGGAAAAGATGTTGATAAAACAGATGCACCTGGCGATTGTCAAAAAGTAAGATAATGATCGGATGACTAAAAAGTTATTTGAAAATAAAATAAAACTCACAACCAGACAAACACCTGCACAGGAAGAGGCAACTATCGGATGACATGAAGGTCAGTTTTGATAAGAAACACTGTACCAAAACAAGAAACACCTGCAACGGAAGAAGCGATAGACAGATTTGTTGAATTGGCTAAATGAGTTCAAGCCGTCACCGAGTGCAACCTCGATGAGGTCGTCGAAGTGACCACGAAATTGTTATATATTAACAACCGAAAATTGAAAGAAGTCAGTTGACGATCGAGCCTCGGAGAAGAATCTGGGCCTCATCACACTAGCGACTTACTCTTCAGTTGCAATATGCCTTGTTTTGGCGAACAAAAGTAAACGAAAAACAAATTGTAACCGAGCAGATTCGAACTTGGCAGTCTCAGGTCGTAAGTCCACGTCGCTATACGCTTCACCACATTTCAGCCCTTTTTAACTCATGTGCAAAATTCATATTTCAGACATAAGAAGAGCGCATTTTTTCTTAACTTTCGGCCAGAAGAGTTCATTCTTCCGTTGGCTAGTGATAATTCTGCGGATATTACTTAGATATATAGTCAAAAGGATTATTCTAGAACACGATTCAAACTGGCGGATGTATACGTTTAAAACACCCAGTTTACTGTTTGGTACTTCCCACGTAACCTTTTATGGCTTTATTATATGTTTTACGGCGTATGAACCATTTTGCAGTTAGTTCAGGTGGTAATACAATGCCTTCATTTTGTTTCTAGTGAATCCTCACAGGGGTCTATTTCTACTCGATGTATTTCTTGCTCAGCAAGTAGATATCAACTATATTAAATGAAAAAAGAATAAAAACTTACCTATAATGTAAAAAAACCTAAATTGGCATGAATCAACATTGTGCGATTAATCCAGAATGCCTTTTTGGGGGGAGCTGGATTTCCCCACATTAAAATACGACCTTGTGTCAAACTGTGCTCACGGAGTGGGGCAAGTAAATAGGAACTTTATCTCCTGTTGTTTAAATTGGTTTATCCAGTTATGTCTAGAATCACGTATTATCAGAAAGGTCCTGTGAAGAGTTCCAAAATTCATAGTCGAAGTGATGCTATGGAGCCGGCATGATTCGAACATGGCACGCCCGTTTCGTCATTCCACGTCCGTGCCCACTTCACTATCGCCAACTTCTATGGTGTAAACACCATCGTGTATCATAATAAGAAATGTGAGTAATTACTTTGTTCATTTCATGAAAGGGCAGAACAGATTTGTGTGTTGCTGAGTTTGTCAAATATAAATAAAGCCGTGAGATTCGCCATGATCGACCAAATCTTGTCAATCTGCAGCAGATTGCTAGCACAAGAAAATAATAAGAAATACCACGAAGAAATGAAAACCTTCCCTCGACAAGAATTAATATCCGGCTGGTCGCCTTACAACACCATAACGATTCTTATATGTTGTCTCTGTGCTGACTAATCAAACACATTTTGATCGTAACGATTGGAACTCTTTGAGAAGAATGTATTTATCCTGGGAATTATCCATGGGTCCATAGTAAGGGCACTTTCATAAACCTTTTTTTGCGAACTGATATTCCGAGGGTATATCCAGCATTAAATAGAGTTGAATAAATGTGTTCATGAATATTTTGACATCCAAAAGGTTTTCATTAATGGTTTTTATTATATATTTAAATACTTACGGGTCTTTTTATTATACTAAAGTTAGGTATATTAATGTTTTCTAAATGTTTTTATCTATATACATTAATAATCCAAAATGCATTCTAAAATATGACTTAGTTCTGGGATTGATTTATGTTTGAAAAAATCCATGTTAATTCTCCTAATTAGTATTAATTTATCAGTAACAGAACAAGTCACTTATCTTTCACTTAACTCTCTGTTTTATCCTAGTGGTTTACTACTTACCAAGACCAAAAGCCACTCGAAAACATGAATAGGGCGATCAACAATTGTTATTACTAGATGGGCCTACAAAATCGACCCAATCATCAAAGAACATTTAGTGGAAGGCCATACTTGCAACACTGCCTTATGTGACACCTAGTGCTAAGCCAGTGTAGTTTTAAAGATCTTGCAGACTTCAGTAAAATAGCAAAGGACTGTTTAAAAAACTGGCAAAACCCTCGTATGAACACACGCTTGAAAGACACGCAAAGAAGACGACTCGATAATAAAGGATAGTGAGATGTTCAGTTAAATGATAGAACAGTATTATAGAATGGTTAAGAACTATGATTAATTTACAGGACATAAATGTACACATTGGACATGAAAACCACTATATTGTAGTCCGTGGAGAAACATTCCTGCGGTATTGTGTTCCACGAGCGGAGAGTCCTGTAAAGGAAACTTTGCTTATTGAATTCCGTTAGATTTAGAAACTTCTTGCTGAGACGGTCTTACGTGACGGCGACAGAGCTTAAAGCTACATTCAAGCACCGTCCATTGAATAACTTATAGAGTAAAGAAATCCAAACAACGTTTATAGTATTTTGATTTTAATATTCGTAAGAGGGCATAAAGGTGGTGTTAAGTGAATTAATTTCATTATTGACTAGCAGAATACTTTAGCTAGTGTTTATTATTACATATTTCTTCATCATTACGTATGGAAATAATAAAAAATAAAAACTATTTTTGACCTTTTTTTTTCTTTCATTTACGTTTTATTTTCTCATTTATTTCATCATCTCTCATTTTCCCCCCACGCCTTCACTTTATTTTTATTTTTGATTTCTATTTATGAAAAACGCGATGCATGAATCATCGTGCGTATGAATGGATGGTCGTCTTCCGGTAGTCGTTTAGCTAGTAACTTCCGGAACTTTCAGTACACAGTTCAAGTTAAGAAGCATACATTTTATACTGTTCGCGAATTAGATTTTTATATGAAATTATGATTACACTATAAATTTATTTTATCTAGTATATAAACTTTAGTCAGACGGATTCTCAAAATTACACCTAAATAGCATTGCATCTGACAAATTCATACTAATGATTTATTCCTTCTTACCTTTGAATTCACTATTATCATGTATTTCGCTTCAGTTATTCAAAAAAAAATACTTATTCCGGTCCAGATGATTTGTGAAATAAAAAATCTTTTGATAATGCCTTAAAAGTAAAAAAAAAACAGTTTACATGAAGAATCAACACCATCATGGCTCTATCTATTCAGCAATCAGATTAACAATGAAACTCGTGTAAGTAAATGTTGGCCTATTAATTTTTTAGAATCAGTTGTATATCATTATGTTTCTTTTTACATTAACTAAATACATCATTGTTCTACTGAAATGATCTAAGCGGCTGTTGAAAATTTCGATGTCATTAACCATTATGAGCTCAGGTCCATTTTTTTGCATTCCCATTATTGTAACTAAAGTTTTATTGTTTGCTTCTTTAAAACATATACAAACAGACAAACTAGACAACATCAGTCATAACGGACAAACTGTTACCTTAAAATATTTTTTTAAATGTATTACATTCAAATACACGATCATTTTAAAACAAACTAACCAAAAATCTTCATACGCATAAAAACTATACTCTTAATTTGCAAAATTAAAATAATTAGTATCGCTTAATAAAAATATTTTTAATCAAACTTTAACAAACTTCATAAAATTGAAACACACTAGGCCAGAGTTGGTATAGTTAAAACCACTAAAACTAGTTAGGCAACAAAAATGGGTGTCAATTAAACGCGTACAAAAGAATATACGTTTTTTCATGAAAGTAAAAAATACTAAAAAGCGCTCCATAAAATATTATTACAATTTTAAACAGACTTCATTACAGAAAAACACACCTTGGCAAATTACGAATATTATACGATCAACTTAAAATACTTGGTAGCCAAACAAAAATAGTTTTCAATAACATTGTTGGATACTGCTCACTGTCGCGAGTGTATAGCATCATGTTATCTGGGTTTCGTCCAAGCTTGCGTTGTTGGCTCTTGTTCTTCGCTTGTTGATCGAGAACCACGTGGACGCTGGTTTGGTTTTAAAAAGTGTTATTTCACAAAAACAAGACAGAAATAAAATACATCTATACAAGAGAGAGATATATATAGAGAGAGATATATAGAGAGAGATATAGAGATATATATATATATATATATATATATATATATATATATATATAGAGAGAGAGAGAGAGAGAGAGAGAGAGAGAGAGAGAGAGAGAGAGATAGATATATATATATATAGATATATATATATATATAGATATAGATATATATATATATATATATATATATATATATATATATATATATATAGAGAGAGAGAGAGAGAGAGAGAGAGAGAGATAGAGTAAAAGTTAGAAGGAATGAATTAGAGGGAGAGATAACATTAAAAGATACACACAGGCCGACTTTTGCCACCTGTGCCCATTGTCCCTGCCCGTCTGCTGAGCTGGCCGGGACCGCCGCTTTTCTCTGTCCGTTCAGGTCGGTGTCGGCACTATTTGTACGGAAGTGATGTGATTTCTTAACTTCCGCTTTTAGGCTCTCCTTTTCTTTTTAATGCGCCCACCCCCCGCACACACCCTCGCTATCTAAAACAACCGAATACACGTTGTTTGAAACATTTGCATACTTAACTGCGCTTAATTTTAAACTTATAATACGCAAACCGGAATATTAATCGACTCAACACAGAAAGTCTTACGGGGCCAGACGGTGATTGTCGAAAAATATCCCCTGTGTAATTTAGGTAAAGAAATAATGAAAATCAATGGAAATGAAATCAGGAAAAAGTTGTGTACTAATTTTTATTTTAAATAATTTCTTTTACAAAAATAATAGTCAAATAAGTGGTTAGATTGTTGGTACTTATATCGATCTTGACCCAGTTTTCGCGAGTTTGTTGTCGTATCAAAAAAACAAAAAATATTTATTTGATAACAGTAACTTCGCTATGTTTTGCTTGTTTTTTTGTTTTTTTTGTTGTTTCTTTTAGAACATTTCTTGAAAATATAACTTAAAATCATAAGATGCAGCACCGTATCAAAATTGCCGTCTGGTACAAATCGGCTCGTCATCTCTCGGGCGTTTGCGTAGGATTCCGACAAGAAACTCACGGAAACTGGGTCAAGATCGATATAAGTACCAGATTTGTTTAGTACTCATGTAGTTTACGAACCGTGCTGAAATAATAACGTTATTAATTAGAAAACTATTTTGTATTTCACTTTACAATTTTATAAATAAATTAATAGATTAATAAACTTAGGAAACTGAAACACTCGCCGGAAGTTACATTACGAGGGAAGTTTAATAGCGGGGACTACATCTACACCGACACCGTTTTCTGCTGACTTACTTCTAAACTGTTTAGTTAATGTTCTGGTTTGCCCTTATATAATACTTTTAAAACAAAAACTGCTTTTGAATCATACGCGTAAAAACAATAAATGTAACTTGAGAAATTAAAATACTAAACAGCACTTCGTTTTATTTGCAAATAGTTGTCTACATTTCGCATAACCGGTGGAACCATAAGAAATGCCTTTTTTCATAATAATCTAAGCGATTTATTTTAAACTTATAATATTGGAGAAAAAAAAGATGATTCTCAATCACACACGTACATATGAACACACATTAGTTGATAAATTCAAATACTAAACAGCGCTTCATTTCAAA
>OY744541.1:72843476-72888476 GCA_963556195.1 Sepiola atlantica
ATTTTACTGGTTTCGAAAACCGTTTTAAATGACAAAATCTAAATGAATTCTATACAGTGGAACTATTTTACTAATACTTATAACGTGCGACCAGATCACACTCACCACTTGTAGACATTATTACACAACGAGCTTCGTTACCAACTGAAGCACAAGATCAAGCGACACCATGTCGTTTTAAAAAAGGAAGAAATAAATATTGTCTATTATCCTGATGAAGATTCCTGTGCGAATCGAAAATTTGAATTTTAAATAAATAACATGTTTATTTTTAAAAAAAAGTCTCTGCATTTTACTGGTTTCGAAAACCGTTTTAAATGACAAAATCTAAATGAATTCTATACAGTGGAACTATTTTACTAATACTTATAACGTGCGACCAGAGCACACATACCACTCGAGGACATTATTACACAACGAGCTTCGTTACCAACTGAAGCACAAGATCAAGCGACACCATGTCATTTTAAAAAAGGAAGAAATAAATATTGTCTATTATCCTTATGAAGATTCCTATCTGAATCGAAAATTTGAATTTTAAATAAATAATATGTTGTTTTTTTTTTAAGTCCTTGCATATTACTAGTTTCAAAAATCGTTTAAAATTACAAAATTTAAATCATTCTATACAGTGGAACTATTTTAGTGATACCTATGAGGTGCGACCAGAGCACACGAACCACTTGTGGACATTATTACGCCTTATGAACCACAGGATCAAACGACACCATGTCGTTTTAAAAAAAGGAAGACAAAATATTGTTTTTTTATATATTTCACCCCAAACAAGGCAGGACACCAATGTAGACGTAAGGAGCTACTGAGAATTAGGGAGTAGGGTTAGAGTGTCATTCTAAGTTGGGAGCTGTACAGCGAGATGTATGTTTACATTAGTTTTAAACCTCTGCATGTCGGTACTGTCGGGGAAACAGGGAGGGAGCTCCAGAGGCCAGCAGCACGAGAAAAGAAGCTATTGGAATAGAAGGTCTTCCGATCTCTACAGTGAATGGATGGGATTAAGCTGATTGTCGAGTTGGTCTAGTGAATTTACGTCGAGGGGGCACCAGAGTAGCCTGTTCATCGGAGCACAATCCATTGAAGTATTTGTAAAACAAGCACAAGGATGCTACATTGCGGCGATGGGACAGGGGCTGGAGCTTGGTTGACAGTGAGGGACCTATTAAGTTGGCGACTCTTTTTAAGACCTTGTCAAGGAGGGAGAAACTAGTAGATGATACACCAGCCCAAATGTGGCAACAATACTCGATGTATGTGCGGATTGGGGCTTTGTAGATATACCGGATGATGTTAGGTGTGAGGAGTTTACTAGTACGGTAGAAGGAGCCAACCTTCTTTTCTGCAGCCTTGGCAATGTCTTCAATGTATTTGTTTCAATTCATGTTACCAGTGAAGGTAAGGCCGAGGGGTTTGAATGTTCAACTTACAGGTACGGTGTTATTTGCCATGACAATCAGTGGTTGGAGACGTTTCTTGTAGTTATTGAAAGAAAGGATTCGGTCATTGCTTCGGATATGATCGCGTCCGTTTTGCCAACATGACGAGAGTAAAGCGTGGTGTCGTCAGCAAATAAACCAATCTCAGACTCTATGTCATCAGGGAGATCGTTTATTAAGATCAGAAACAATAAAGGTCCAAGGATAGATCCCTGGAGTATACCAGCGTTTATGTCATGTTGCTTCGATGAATGGTCATCGAGGACAAAATGGATCTTTTTTGGGGCTAGGAAATGTCTAATTATATTAAGTAATTGCCCAGTAATACCGTATGAGCGTATTTTCAGAAAAATCCCTTGATGCCATACCTTGTCAAAGGCATTGGATATATAAAGCGCGACTGCCCTAGCTTCACCTGCCTTGTCGATTGTATGATACATGCGTTCATAGATGACCGTTAGGATATCTGCAGTAGATCGTGCTTTTCTAAATCCATACTGGCGGTCAGAAAGAGGTTTAGCATTAACTAAGTGCCGGACTAGTGCTAGATTAATTAAGGATTCAAATATTTTAGCAAAGATCGGGAGTAGACTAATTGGGCGGTAGTTCTTAGGAACGGTTCTATTCCCAGAATGCTTGTAGACTAGTACCAAAGAGGCAATATTCCAGCTATCGGGTTAAGCAAGATTCAGCTAGGCATTTATTGTAGAGTTTGGAGAGGGCAGGGGCCAGTTCAGCAGAGCATTTCTTTATTACTATTACAGGTATAAGATCACACCGACAAGCTTTAGAGGTGTTAAGTTTTTTATGATGTCCCTGACTTGGGATATGGTGATGCCCAGGTTATCAAGTGTGGCTTCGGTCTGCAATGTGAATTTAGGGAGGTGGTTGTTATCTGAGTGCAAGGTGGAGTTAGAGGGGAAATGCTGGGAAAGTAGTTCAGCCTTATCAGTTGCCGTGCAAACGAAATCATTGTGGGTTTGATTATTATCCTGATGATGATTCCTGTGTGAATCGAGAATTTGAATTTTAAATAAATTATATGTTTAAATTAAAAGAAAAATCTCTACATTTTACTGGTTTAAAAACCGTTTTAAATTATATATATATATATATATATATATATATATATATATATATATATATATATATATATATATATATATGTGTGTGTGTGTGTGTGTGTGCAAACATTGTTAAGAATAACAGAATTCTTATTTTTAATTATACCATTTTTATTTTTTCAATTTTTTGGCGGTCTTTTTTGTATTAAAATCAAAGAAATTAATAAATGTTACATAGATTTCATAGGTTTCACGAACGTTTGCGATTCTTCGTCGAATCATCTCTGGGTGTCAAAAGAAAACCTGTGAAACTTAGGGAACATTTATTGTTATTTTTTTTTAATTTTAATACAAAAAAGTCTATAAGAAAAATTTAAAACATAAAAAAGCTATCATTAAACAAACAAAATCTGTTATTTTTAACAATGTTTGCATAAATTAGAAAATGCTGCCTAAATACACACACAATATATATATATATATATATATATATATATATATATATATATATATATATATATACAGAGAGATAAAGAGAGAGGGTGATAACAAAAGACATGTTATAGTATATATCTCTATATAGATATAGGACGAAATCATGACTTTTGATTTCAATTTATTCGGTACTTTAGTCCTATAACCTTTTCTCTACATATGCCTCTTCATCCGTCACCCCTTCATCTCTCCCTGTCTTTCTTACTATCTATCATTCACTCATTTGTTGGTCTCAATTTCGTACTCTGTCTTTTCTCTCTTTCTATAGCCATCTTCCTCTCTTTCACTCCGTTCTGTCTCTCTATGTCTCCCAGAATATCTCTCTCACTCACACATGCTTTCCCTTTATGCATATATTTTTTCTACGTTGATCAGTATCTCCAGCCGTTTCTGTTTCGGTATTATTCACCATCACTCGATTCTCTCGTTCTCCCGATTTTTCTTACTTTCTTTCTTTTTCCTTCACTTTTTCTCCCTCTTTCTGAATAACTCACTGCCACTATCAATTTTACTAACCATTCATTTATATAACTTTTCTCTCTCTATCAAAAAATCCCCCTCTCTCTATCTCTCTCTTACTTTCTCTCTCATTTTCCCTGTCTATCTGTCTCATACATACCTCTCTCTCTTTCTTTCTTTCTCTCTCTGTCTGTCTCCCTCTTTCTCTCTCTTTCTTTCTTTCTCTCTCTGTCTGTCTCCCTCTCTCTCTCTCTCTCTCTGTCTCTGTCTCTGTCTCTCTCTCCCTGTCTGTGTTTTCTGAAAAACTCACTCTATAAATTTCACTAATTATTTATTTCTATATCCTTTATCCATCTATCAACAACTCTTTCTCTCTCTTTCTCTCGTTCTTACTGTATCACACTCAATAACACTCACACACAGACGCACACACACACACGCACACACACACTATTATCTCTTTTACTTCATCTCTTTCTTCATCTTTATGAAAACTCACAATATCAATTCAAACCAATCATTTATTATAGCCTTTCTCTTTCCCTTTCTCTCCCGTACTCTCCCTTTCCTTCTCATAACTTCCCCTTCTCTCTCATACTCACATTTTCGTTCTTGTTCTCTGTTCCACAAACACACACTCTCCCCCTCTCTCTTTCTCCCCCTCTCTCTCTCTCTCTCTCTTTCTCTGTCTGTTTCTAGTTCCTTCCTTTCTCTCGCCTCCAACAAAACGTATTAAAGATATTTTCATCGTTATCCGTACGTGTTGGTTTCGCTTAGCAATACAGGGCTCAATAAACAGCTATATAATTGGATGGTCTCCGCAGATGCCGAGCATGTCTCCTCTGCACCCTACACCCTAGATAACCCCCGTTTCCACCCTCGGACACATACCATCACGCGAGCCAGCCGAACTCTACCCCCCCCCCTCTCACTGACGGTTCTACTGAGCATGCGTAAACGCGATAACAAAAACCAATACCGACGTGGTTTTATTATTAATCCGTACGACGTTGAAAACCTGGAAATGTGCTGATCAATTTGTAACAGACAACCTAATAATAAATGGTTGAACGAATTCGCATTCTTTTGCGAGTACAAAGCTCGACTAAAACCGGGCAAGAAGACTGTGAAAGATACGAGAGTGGTGGAATAGATGAAGAGAAAACGCGAACATTTGTTTGCGGGTAGGGGTAAGAATCCTAATCGGAACCTTATCTTATTCACATTATTAATGCCCCTAATCGTGTAACACCCGACCTAACCAGTTCCGATGTCCGTTTTATTTTCAGATGTGCTGTCAATCAATATAAAACGCGTGTTTTATTAAATGTATTGGTAAGAAATGAAAAGTTTGAATGCTAAACACGATAACTCTAAATTTTTGAATTGAGAAATATTACATATAGACGACGAACATATCAATTTTAGGCATCAACTAAAAGTTAATTTTAATTTAAAGAAAATAAAATGTTAACATTACGTCATGCATTGGGTGTGATAGGCAGTTAAATGAATGTAGTGATGGTTTCGCCATTTTGAAAATAGCGTTTATCACGTTTTGTATTCGAACTCTACTAAATACTAACAAAGGAAATTGGATAAAAAAATATTAAAAAATATGAATTGTTAAGAAATACTAAAACCAATTTATTAGTAAGAAATATTTTTGAAAGATATTTGTTGGGAAATATCACAAAAATTATTTGGTGAAAAATATGGGTTTTTAAATTAATTGGTAACAATTATTAGAAATAAATTGGGAAGAAATCTTACAATATATTAACGCAAGAAATATTAATAAAACTAATGATTACGAAATATTATACCGTGTTTTAATATTAAAAATATTACAAAATATAAATTGGGAGAAAATATTAGAAAGACAAATTTTTGAGAAATATTGAAAACAATTAATTGGTAAGAACTATTACAGAAAATTGTCCAAGAAGTATTACAAAAAAGTACATATATTATTAAGAAATATTACAAACATTAGTTGGTACGAAATCTTTAAAAATTGTTTTAAGAAATATTATGAAAATTAATTAGTAAGAAATCTTGCCGAAAAGATTATTGTTAAGAAATATTACAACATATATATATATATATATAAATATATATATATATTTATATATATATATATATATATATATATATATATATATATATATATATATATATTTAAACCGTGAAATATTAATAAATTGATTTGAGATTCCATTCATATTGTCTCTTCTCATTTATTTTTGTTCATCTGTTCCACCTTCCGGTACCTATATCGCATTGCTCCTGCCTCGGATTACGAACATACATTTCTATATACCAGCAATGCTTCAAGCAAACTACAATTTCATATACATATATGTATATATATATATATATATATATATATATATATATATATATATATATATATATATATATATATATATATATGCTACGTAATACTCAGTTCTGAGTGACAGTATTCTCGAGGTTGAAGGTCAATCCCCAGTATGGGCGATGCTAACTAACAATACAATTACGAATTACGTAAGACTTCTACCCGATAATTTGTGACCAAACGAAAGCAAGCTAACACCAGTGGATTAAATAAAAAGTTCTGTTCAAAATTCCGTACATATTTCGACATAAAAAAGTCTCCAGTTCTACAAGACGGATCTGAAGAAGGTCGGGGATTACATCGGCCGAAACGTTGTCAAAATAACATCCAAGATAAGAAAAGTTGTCCGAATAATCAAAACAATACAAATAACACATCGAAGTACACAAATCTGGTCTGAACACTGATGTAAGTGTGTTTAATTTTAATGTGTATTACTTTTATTCATACTGAGAAACTATTCGTTTCATTAAACAAATACGTGTTTCTTTCATCCTTTTACTTACTTAACGGAAACATGAAACATGCACGAATGTTGATCACTACATATTCACAAGAAAAATCAGAAAGTATCTTTGCGATTTAAACGTATGATTTAACGTTAGGCTCGCATCACGCAAGAGGGAAGGCGCGTTTGGAAAGGATATTAAAAATGAGCGTTGTACAATGTGAAAAATATCCAGTTCTCACAAAAAATATTTCATGTCAAATTAATTTTTATAAATAATACATTATTTGATAAAGGACAGAACACTGTCCAAAATATTAAAAGTAATCTCTCTCCCTATATATATATATATATATATATATATATATATATATATATATATATATATATATATATATATGGCATGACTATTCCCTACAGTAATGAAATGTAGACGCCTCTGTGCTGTTTGATTACCATAAATGTATTTTCGTACCTTACTATATATATTAATATATATATATATATATATATATATATATATGTGTGTGTGTATTTAGGCAGCATTTTTTCATCGATATAAACATTGTCAAAATAACAGAATTCGTCTTTTTAATTATGCCTTTTTTATTTTTGTGATGGTCTGTTTTGTATTAAAATAATAATGAATATCCCATAGGTTTCACCAACGTGTTCGATTCTTCGTCGAATCATCCTCAGGTGTCAAAAGCAAATGAACAAAAAAAAACTGTAGAAAAAAGAGAATTTTTTAAATATATGTGTGTGTATGCGTGTATATATAAATTTATCGTGGAAATCTGAAATTGGATTATTAATTAAAACGAGATATGCCCGAGGTTGCATAATATATAAATATAAAATCCCCACTGCTTGCCTCACACCCTTTTCCGATTCTCTGTCGGAAAAGGTCCGATCATGACGCAAGGAATTGTTCATATCTCCAGCATCACGAACCGATCAGGTAAACAGCTTTCTCCATCCCACTCGTTGTATTAACAGAGGGTTGTTGAAGAAATAGTAGAGAATAACTCGCTGAGATTCTTGACATATGTCCGGCCTTCTTCTTCCCGGATCCGTGAAGCCTCGCGATACTTTAACAAGACCAATGGACAGAGGCTTTAATAAAAGCTAGAAACCATTCGCCAACCCGGATGGAATTTTGGGTTGAACGAACTCCCAAATTAACGAGGCACTGAGAATGACTAACACTACATATATATATATATATATATATATATATATATATATATATATATATATATATATATATATATATATATATATATGGGGTAAGGTACACGATAAGTCATGAAAATGAAATGCCGTGGTAGACAAAATGTGTGAAAAATGACAAACGGAAAATAGATTAAAGTGCTAACACGAACGAAACCGGTCAAATCTCTTGTTTTTGTTGTTCTCTTGCAATTTAACCTGTTATCCGTTTGTCATTATTCACACACACAAACATACATACATATATATATATATATATAAACATATATATATATATAAACATATATATATATATATAAATATATATATATATATAAACATATATGTATATATATATATAAACATATATATATATATATATATATATATATAAACATATATATATATACAGGGTGGGCCAAAATAAGGGTCCTATCTTTAAATTTGAATAACTTGAATTTGAATAACTTCCACAAAATAAAAGTTAAACTCACCAAACTTTATGTGTGTGTAGACTGACCCTTCCGAGATTTTTTGAAATAAACAAAACAAATTTTAGCCGAAAAACACTTCTTAAAACTTACAAAAACTAAAGTATTGTTTTTTACACTGTTTTGAGTGTTTTATTCAAAAATAATGTTTTCTAAATGAGGGTACGTTCCTTATGGCTAATACGGCTCATGCTTGCTTCGGAAGGGGTCCTTTACTTATTCTAAAAAAAAAAAAAAAAAAAACAATAAATAAAAAAGTTATGAATTTTTAAAAATAGGACCCTTATTTTTGCCCACCCTGTATATATATATATATATATATATATATATATATATATATATATAAATATATATATATAAACATATATATATATATATAAATATATATATATAAACATATATATATAAACATATATATATATATATATATAAATATATATATATAAACATATATATATAAACATATATATATATATATATACATATATATATATATATATATATGAATATATATATATATAAACATATATATATATAAATATATATATATATATATAAATATATATATATAAACATATATATATATATAAATATATATATATAAACATATATATATATATAAATATATATATATATATATAAACATATATATATATAAATATATATATATAAACATATATATATATAAATATATATATATAAACATATATATATATATATAAATATATATATATAAACATATATATATATATATAAATATATATATAAACATATATATATATATATATACACATATATATATACACATATATATATATAAATATATATATATATAAACATATATATATATATATATATAAACATATATATATATATATAAACATATATATATATATATATAAACATACATATATATATATATAATATATATACATATAATATATATATAATATATATATGATATACATATGTATATATATGTATATATCTATATATGTATATATATAGTGTGTGTCTAGTTATATATATGTATATATATGTATATCTCTCTATATATTTATATATATTGTGTCTAGATATATATATATATATATATATATATATATATATATATATATATATATATATATATATATATATGTATATATATAACTAGACACAATATGTATATATATATATATTGTGTGTCTAGTTAGTCATATATATGTAAATAGCACGCACAATGTCGAAAAAAATTATTCGGATGTCAATCTCAACTTGAAGCGCCGGCATTTTGTTCATGAAATTGAATAAACGTCTTTTTTTAATATCGATGTTATGGCCAATGTTTTGTTTGGAAAAGTCTATGGCGAAAGCTTTTAAAAATTAATTTCATGATTCTGGACTTATAAAATGAACAAACTTGACTCATTAATTTAATTTTAAATAAATCTCGCCGAAGGCTTTTTGAATCAGCACTAATTATATACTTTGACTCAATTAACTTGGTAACGGCTTCTAATGTTTATTTCCTTTGATCAGCTAACTAATACTAACCGAACGAAACTTAAATTTAAATCCACACTAGCTAGTTTACACTTCATTCCGAACACGGATTTGTTCATAACATTGATATAAAATAACATACTTTCCACGTACTAGGCGCACCATACATTTTGCCCTTTGGCTTTCTATGTTTTTCCTAAAAAATAATTAAATCATTTCTGTTTTCAATTTTTCATATATATATATATATATATATATATATATATATATATATATAAGTAAAGAAATTAACATTTTTGAAGCACGAATTAGAATGTATTAAAGTGAAATATTTTGAAAATCGACAATCGTGCAATTTTAAATGAAAAATTCATTTATTTAATTTTTTTTGCAAGCTTTCGTTGTAGAACAACATTCCCAGGCGAGACTTTCTTATAGTTTTTTTTCTTCTTTTCTTCCTCCTCATTTTGATGGTATTAAATCTGAAGGGTCGAATCACGACACGAGCAGAAAGAGACGACAAGTTCTTAAGACGTTAGGATAAGTAGTCCTGGCGATGTTATGCGCAGATTGGCGCTTTTTTAAGTAAGGAAATTAACATTTTTTAAGCACGGATTAGAATGTATTAAAGTGAAATATTTTGAAAATCAACAATCGTGCAATTTTAAATGAAACATTCATTTATTTAATGATATATATATGTATATCTATCTATATATATATATATATATATATATATATATATATATATATATATATATATATATATATATATATATATATGTGTGTGAGTGTGTGTGTGAAATGACAAAAATAAAAATAAAACAAGACAATTTTTTTATATATTCATCAACGTTTCTACTTTATTGTAAGGATAATAATTTGAAGAAAAATGTAATACAGGTACATCGAAATTTTGGGTAGACATGATGGAGAGATAAATGAAAGTTGTAGCCGTGTCTACTGTGAGCGCTGGAGGAGAGTCCATCCTGCGAGAAGTAAATAGTGGCGAAGAATGAAATGAATATGGAAAGCTTTGAGTGCGTACCATTAAGGCAGCAGTGAAATAAGGAGAGGTGAGAATATAATATAATTGATATGAGAAGTGCTGGTTGCGTCTTTCCAATTTTGACACTAGGTCATACACTGTGTCACGCGACAGGAGGTGTGGCGGTGCGGGGAAAAAGAAAAAAAGAAAAGAGAGGGCGAGAAAACACGGTCATGCTCCGAAGTAAAAAAAAAGCAGGAAAATAAAGAGAAAGAAGAAGAAAAACATATTGCTTTTGTATGGAAATATACGCGTGAGAGTTATTTAAATAATAAGTTTATAGAAATATAAAAGTGTGGTTAGTAAAATATTCAAAGATAAATCCTACATTTATGGTAGATAGACTTTGTGTCTGTTGATGTATTTCTCATTTATTACTTATTTAGTCAATGGCAAAGAGTGATTGACTTCTCGCAGCCTCGACCCTCGTCCAGCGCTCTTAGTAGCCACGGCTACTACTTTTCCTTATCAACCCATCATGTCAACCCAATATTTCGATGTACTTGCATGACATTTTTCTTATAATTATCATCCTGAAGAAGTCTTACAACAAAGACGAAACGTTGATGAATATATTAAAATATCCCTTGGTTTTTCCTTTTTCATTTCCCATTACGTCGGATTACTATCAGTCTTTCATTTCTAATATATATATATATATATATATATATATATATATATATATATATATATATATATATATATATAGTCTTGGAAGTTTCTACACTATTAAAACTATATTAAAAAAATTAAAAAAAAAAACCCTGAAGTCTCAAATCGTTCAATGGAAAATCACTCATGTAAGTCAATTTAACTTTTTCAGTTATTATATTAGTTTGCTTCAATTATTATTTAAGGGATCATCAGTTGTTTACCATGAAAAACTGTTTCGGGAATTTAAAAACAAGACAGTATTTAATTTCATGGCTTCCCAGCAGAGTTGATCAGACTCCACTTCCTTTAAAAGACAAAAACATAAACGTTCCATATACTAAACCTAAGTTTTGTTCCGTATAAATGTTTTGCTAATTTATATTAGTTATAAAAAAAATTTTAAAAGATTTTTTAAAAAGTCCTCCTTACCTGTGTTGTTGGTCTGTCTAACAAAATGTATCCGTTAATTACAAAAATGTTGCTGCATTTTAAAGTGTGTAGACGAATCCATTAAAAAATGTTTTTTCAATTTTATATATATATATACATATATATACTTTTAGTTCTTTTTTTCTCCCCCTCCTCCTCTTCCTCCTCCTACTCCTTTGTTGTTCAATACTTTGACATCAATTTCATATATATATATATATATATATATATATATATATATATATATATATATATATATATATATATATAACATGATATTTTTAAAAAAACCTAGTGTTCGGCGAATACAATATATAGGAAATAAAAAAAATAAAATTACAGATGGACAACACCAAACAATGATTTATTATGAACTGTTTTTCAAATAGTTATGCAAATTAGGTATTCAAATATATGTTTTTGCTCTTTTGTCTGCACTATATATACAATATTTTAAAAATGTAACGTTGTTCATTGATTTACACAATAATAACAAGTTTTTATGCTCACATAGGAGTGATAAACAAAAATACCTTCTGTACTTATACATTTATATATATATATATATATATATATATATATATATATATATATATATATATATATGTGTGTGTGTGTATATATATATATATATATATATATATATATATATATATATATACACACACACACATATATATATATATATATATATATATATATATATATATGTGTGTGTGTGTGTGTATATATATATATATATATATATATATATATATATACACACATATATATATATATATATATATATATATATATATATATATATATATATATATATATATATATATATATATATATATATATAGTAAGCTATGAAAAAATATATATGGCAATTAAACTACACAGAGGCTCCCGCGTTTCATCCCCGGGGGAATCTTCAGGCTAAAATTTATGGAGTTATTTTTGCCGGGTGGTTTTATATACTAGCTAGCCGTGTATATAAAAACACCCGGCAAAAATAACTACATGCATTTTAGCCTGAAGATTCCCCCGGGGATGAAACGCGGGAGCCTCTGTGTCGCTTAATTGCCATAAATATATTTTCATAGCTTCCTACCTAGCTCTACTTACGTATTGAGCACTGTTGAAGTAAATACTGAAAATTGATACATAAAAAATATATCTCCTTATAAAATTGTATGTGGATACATGAAATAATATATATATATATATATATATATATATATATATATATATATATATATATATATATATATTATATATATAGTATTAGATAGTCAAATGCATAGACTAAAGTAGAGTATAAATGGACAAGTAATAACGTAATATTTAAGATAACGTTGTAACATTACTCAAAATAATACAGGTATCAAATCAGCGCAATGGTTTAACTTTCAAATCAAATAGAGTTAGTATTGGTCGACTTCTAATTGTGATGTTATCGAATCGGTGCTGAAGAACACAATGTTGGAATAAATAAAAATTACTTCGTCTCAGTAACGATCGTATGCCAAAATAATTTATTCAGGTTGGATCACTGCATATTAAGACTAGGGAGCCACTCGAGGATCAGGGTTTAAGGGCTCGTAAGTAGGACGATTATCGGAACCACGAGAAGACCGGAAACAATGTATGGGATGAGCATAAGATCGATTAAGAGGAATTGATTATTCAAGAGGGCGGCTAATCAATTATTTGTTTACATAAGACTTGAAGTCAATCATGTTGTCGACGGTTGAGATATAGTCTCGTGGTATCTTGTTACACATATGGGATTTCCTTAGAAAGAAACTTTGTTCATGGAAGTTTCGTTTTGTTTTTGTTAAAGAGAAAGAGTGTGAGAGAGAAGAAAGTTATTGGCTGTGGTTTTAGCTAGGCGTGTTATTGCTTCGAATGTCTTACAAGGATTAGAATTAAGTTAAGAATCGACCATTTCCATAACGACATGGTAGAGTGAGGCTAGCCGCATCTTTTTTGTGTGAATAAGGCTGCAGAGACGAGAAAATATCCCCCCACCCATTAGATTGAGGAGTCGATTTTTTACACTGTTTAGACAAAAAAAGTGCTCAGAGACCACGTTACTAGATATGACAGCAGTATTCCATCTTAGGATGTATCTGGCTCTTATACAGGTAGAACATTCCGTTGGGGGTGAGGTAGTTTCTGAAGCAGTAGAATCATCCAACCATTTTTCCAGCGACTTTAGCAACATATTTCATGTAAGTCCTCTATTTATGTCTAGGGTGAAAGTCAACTGTCGAAGCTTAAAGATTGGAGCTTCCTCTATAAGAGAACCATTCATTTTTACTGGGGAAAAGTGATGATCCGAGCGTTGGTGGTAGAAAGAGAGCACCACGTTCTCCAAGTAAGAAGGGATGGAGTCAGAAAAATGTTGATTATCAATGCTCTACGATGTGCTACCATACATAGTTGTGTCTTCTGGATATATGCCAACGAATGATCCTAGAATATGATTTGGAAGATTGCTAATGAAGATCAGGAAGATAGTAGGGCCCAGAATTGAGCAATGAGGCCCGCTAGCATTGATGCTGTGTGCTTCGAACTTTTGCCAGTCAACAGCTATTTTTGTTGACCTATCGGGGAGAAAAGAATTTGATGGTTACGAAAACACTTACAAATATGCAATAGTGAAAAAACGTCTGGAGATAACCTTTGTGTCAAACGCTATCTAAGGCATTCGAACTTAGACGGAATTGAATCTGCTACTAAAACCGATTAGTGTAATTAAATATAGTACAATTTTCCTACATTATATCGATACCAAGCAGGCCGATGAAGCTAAGACGTTGGATTGAATAGACAATTGATAACTTAAAGTCAGAGGGTCGAACCTCGTGAATATTGCATTGGTTTGATAAAGCAACACTTATGAGATTGGTAAGTGTTGATGTTCATATTTATATAACATATATTCGCTCCCCATGTAAGTAAAGAGACTATTCTCTGAAAAGAATTGAATTTTCTAATTAAACCGATTAGCATAATTAAATGCGGTAGCATTTCTCCTATATTATCCTCATTAGCAAGCCATTAGACTTTTACAGTTTGGATTGTATGAAAGATGGCTCAGATTTGAGCCTTGAGGTTCGTGTGTCTGTTAGATAAAGTCCTCCTGACGAGTTTTCAAAAGAAAAGAAAACTTTTATTTGTTTGCAAAGTTTTAAACTGAAGGTAGATAATACCTATTATATTCTTCAGTTTAAAATGAGTTACCCCTCTTGCTAATTTTTATTATTAGGTGATTATTTAAAAATGTTTCATATTAACAGTGGTCTTAGCCAAACTAAGTAATTTTTTAAAAATAACTTGTCGCTAAGTACTTTATTGTATTGCTAATAACACAATACAACACTGACAAATGAAAATTGACCAGTCCACAACAAAGATTGATTTAATAGTTGTAATGCTCTTTGCGTATGACTTAAAAATCCGATAAAATAACTTACTATTTTAAATATACAGTAATGTATTAATACAAACACTGAAGTGTTAATATAAGCCACATTTATTAATTATTTGAACAGTAAAGTCTTGCACCACTTTTATGTCCCCTTGAAAACATTAGAATCAATATACAAAGTATATAAACCTTATGTATATAATCATTATTCCAATTTTGATCTAAATCCGTTACAGGATTTTGATTCTAGAAAACGTCTAAAATGTAAAATAATATTAACAAATCGAAATCTAGGATTTTTAGCTTAATTTGTCTATAATGACTTAAGTTGATTCTAATGTAAATCTGAAATATTCAAATTTGTATATAAGGAACTTGGACCATATTGTTGCCCTTAAAATCCTTTAAAATACTTCAATGAAACTGAAATTTGGAGAATATATGTTCTTGAAATCTCACAAGATCAGAGGCCTTCGAATTCTTACAGAAAGGATTTCACCTCATCATTTTCCTATTTGCATAAAACTAAATTAAACTAATATAGTCTACATTACCTACCTTTACACTCAGCAGCTTTATTCAAAAATATATAATGATCGGCTAATTAGTTTCAGAATTTCAGAGTGGACCATATAAGTAGAAATATCTAAACATGTACACATAGCTTTAATATAAATCGAGATATAACTATGCCTCTCTATCTGAAATGATTTCGGGTCTTTGTGTGTGCAAGGTCTGCTGTCTTTATTTATTGTACAGGGTGGGCCAAAATAAGGGTCCTATCTTTAAATTTGAATAACTTGAATTTGAATAACTTCCACAAAATAAAAGTTAAACTCACCAAACTTTATGTGTGTGTAGACTGACCCTTCCGAGATTTTTTGAAATAAACAAAACAAATTTTTTGGCCGAAAAACACTTCTTAAAACTTACAAAAACTAAAGTATTGTTTTTTACACTGTTTTGAGTTTTTTAAGCAAAAATAATGTTTTCTAAATGAGGGTACGTTCCTTAGGGCTAATACGGCTCATGCTTGCTTCGGAAGGGGTCCTTTACTTATTCTAAAAAAAAAATTTTTTTAATCAATAAATAAAAAAGTTATGAATTTTTAAAAATAGGACCCTTATTTTTGCCCACCCTGTATATGTACCTGTCTATAACTGGGTGATCGTGTCTACAACTGGATGTCCGAGACAGAAGAAATGCTTTGAGACTATTTCTGTTTATTAACTTTTATCTTTGTTTACTATTGACGATGTTATATTTTTACACGTCTAAAACCGTTTTTTTTTCTTCTTTCTGCTTTCTATAAAAGTTTCTGAGCTTTGTTTTATTCCCAAATGGTTCCTTCTTTGTTTAGATTTCATGCGATTAAAGCGGCTCTGTATTTGTTATTTTCTTTACGAAATTCGTTAAGTCTTTTAATCTTACATTGATTTAAAATCTTTCAACTTAATCTTTAAAAACAAAAATGCTCTGATTAAATAAAAATGTTATTACTGTTTTTATTGCACTCAGAATACAGCGATTCATTGTGTCATGGTGATTTGTTTCTTTGTATCCGGAACCCCCACCCCCACAAGACGACGACGAAGACAACGACCGTCCCACTAATCACGTTTACCCTTTCGTAAGTGCACGCATGCTTAATAAGGCAATGTGTATTAGACTGACAAACTCTGGCGGTACCGATGATTCCCCACGCTAACATGATATTCCAAAATCCTCTCATCTGATTCTGGCCAATCTCAATGTTGCTTACCTTCGGTGATCTGACGAGTACCGGTGGGTCAACGTGAAAAATCTCGTATATAAACCCACATACAATCCATGGTCTTCGTTCAGTCTTGAGAAACAATGGATACCCCTTAATGTTTAATTTTACTTCAGTCGAAGTTCTCAGAAATCAAGGGGCCCCTTCCTGGGGCTAACACTTGATCTCTATATGAGATACATAGATACCCGAGTATTCTATTAAAATTCTCCTTTATTTCTCAAGCATTGAGTTAGTAAAAAAGTTAAGAATAATTACTTCTCTCCCCAACTGACCAGTCAATATGTCATAGTATATCTTTCTTGTTGTCTGTTGGGCTTACCGGATTCCAGGACAAGAATTCATCTAGTCTGGTGGAGTATCCAGCACGTGGTGTTACTTGAGGTAACATCACGAGGAGAAGATGCACTATTCCTCGTATGAGGGGATCTTATTTGTGTTGTGGATACTATGTAATTTGAATATTTGGTCAGGGTTTACTTGTAGGGGTAAGTATCCTCATGTCAGATTGTCCTGACAAACCCTTGTACAGAGAGACCGAAGACACTCGAGGATAGTGTTTAGTAGGTAATTCAAACTCCCCTGTAGTGTCTGGGCGTGTGATTGTTCACCAAGAGTGGCGCAAAAACCAAACTACCTCTCCTGAGTCGGCATAGCTTGATTCCAATCGCAAGGAGAAATCGAAGACGCCTGGAAACAATGCCCAGATAAGCGGAAAGCACATACAGCACTTGGTATTCCGAACTGGCCACCCATTTTACTACTGACCAGACTCAACGTCGCGTAACTTCGATGATCTAACGGTAACAGGTGTGTCAATGTAATTATGCCGTATATAAAAGTACGCTCTAATTAACGGCATGGATTTATGTCGACATAATACATTTGAAATGAAGTAAATATACTACTGCAAAAAGATACTAACAAAAGGGTCCACTAAAGTTTTGGAACATTAAACATGATATATATTAAAACATTATATATTAAAACATTATATATTAAAACATTATATATTAAAACATTATATATTAAAACATTATATATTAAAACATTATATATTAAAACATTTATTAAAGCGTTGTATGCTTTTCGTGGTGCTTAATGAACTTGTTAAGCTTTACAGGAACTGAGCCGCCTACTTTGTCGCACAGATCCAACGGTACATCAGCAATGGCGGCTCGTATTTATTCTTTAAATTTAACGATGCTATTCAAATACACGATTTCCTCTTTCGAATAACACAAGAAAAAGAGGAAACGCTTAAGTATAATATCAACACGGTTACAAACAAAATAAAATATATAGTTACGTATGACAAACCCTGTACACACACACACACACACACACACACATATATATAAATATATATACAAATATTTGTTATTGTTTATTATCTATGTACGTTTACGTTTCGTCCTTTTAAATCTGGACTCATTAGCATGGAGATATGACTATTCACTACCGGTCACCCTGGATTACAAGTATTTTTCAACTCAAATCCAACGTTGCTAACCTCTCGGCCAATCTTAAATAGCTGATAAACAATGACAATTTTAACACTTTTAAAGCGGCTTGACGTCCAGGCATTCTACTTATACTAGGGAAGGAATGATGCATTATAAACCAAGTGACGTCATGCTGTGTTAGTACTACCATTACAGTGCTCTGCTTTTTTACGAGGAGCGACAAATATATATATATATATATATATATATATATATATATATATATATATATAAATATGTATACTTTTTAATTGATGGAAAATGTACGCTAATATTTCTGTTTTATATATATATATATATGTATATATATGTATATATTTATATGTATATATATACTTTCACAGTTCGTAATAATAATCTAATTCTAATTTATTTACATCTAGTTTACAATATTAATGATAAAAAATGAGTCGTTTATAATGGACGTAAAAAGTAATATTTAATATAATTTAAAAAAAAAAATGTTTAAGAAAATCCATATAATATTACTCGTTAACAAAAATCTGCAAGAATAAATCGTTAACCAAATCCATCTTATATGAACTGTAAAAATTAGTCGTCTAAAATGACTCGTTAACAAAATACCTCTAGTACCAATCGTCAGCAATAGTCTTCTAAAATAAATCGTTAACAGAATTCATCTAGTACTAATCGTTAACAAAAGTCGTCTAAAATTAATTGTTAACAGAATGAATATACAAATCATTAAAAATAGTCGTCAAAAATGAATTGTTAACAGAATCCAACTCGTACTCATCGTTAACAATAATCGTCTTGAACAAAATTAAGCTGGTATCAATCGTTTACAATAGTTATCTAGGAAAATTCGTTAACAATACAAATCTTGTAGTAATAGTTTACAATATAAATATAGAATTAACAAAATTAATCTAGAAGCAAGCGTTTACAATTGTTGTCTAGAATGTAACGTAAACAAAATTCCGCTAGTATTAACAATACTCGTATCGGATGAATCGTAAAAATATTATCTAATATTAATCGTTAACAATAATTGTTTAGAATGAATCGTTAAGAATTGTTTTTATTTTATGGAAATCGCTCCATAATGTAAGGAGTTAAAAGAAAAAATACTACTTAAAGGTCAAAGACTAGCCAACGATAAGTTTTATATAGATAGATTCCGACCCAGAAATAGAAATTATTCCCCCTTTGTCAGAAACATCGCTCATGAAATACGAATACTAAAGGACAAAATAATAATAGTCGTCTAAGATTTAATGGTTAAAAAAAAGTTATTTAAAATAAATCGGTAACAATATTCGTCTAGAATTAATCGTTAACAAAATTTATTTTGTATTAAAATGTTAACAGTAAAGAAACGTTAACAATAAAAAAAGAAGAAAAACAATAAAATTCTAGAACGCGCGTTCTTCATCTAAAACCATGACTCGCTATTCATAAAATGTGTTTTCGACATCGGAAATCGATTGGCCGCCACAGGTAAAAATATGTCTTCGGGCAACAATGCGTGATCCGTTGCGATTAAATGGCGAGTGTTTGTTGTTCATCCACCCTGTCGATCTGTTCATTCATATGCCAGTCTGTCGCTACAGTGGCTCTGGCCCGGGGGTGGGTGGGTGGGTGGCGTGATTTTAATCAGTTGGCTCCGGTGAAAATTACCCGCAAATATGGAGTGACAGGTTGCACGTTCGAATCTTATTAACGCACTTTGACACCACGTATGCGTCGGTGCATCAAATTGCATCCGCCCATTCTAATTAAGACCTGGCACGCAACACAGGTCACAGCAACTTCCAAATTGCCATCACGCTATAACAGTTACTAAAACTTTTAAATATAAAATATGTACTGCTAACTAACACAGTTACTAACTATCAACTATTTACAGCAGCTAATATTAGTACTAATTACTAGTACTTATAATATTAACATTATTAAAATAATAATAATAGTAATAGTAATAGTAATAATAGTAGTAGTAGTAGTAGTTATGGTGTGGTAGTGATTCCCTTCATTTCGTAAATATATAGACCCTTCTAGACATAGACGCTATTCTTACCATGTCGAGGATTCGTTCCCGCCAATCATTCCGACAGAGGTAGGCCATTATTACTGATAATTGGCTTTCTTCTGTCGGGCTGAGGTATTGTTTAGGGGCTAGAGTGCTCTACCTCTTGTACACTGGCCCAACAAATCCCACTTTTGTGTCAAACTCACCCGCGGTAGAAGGGAGGTAAATATCCGTCCTTCTGTCACAGACTTACTATGGAAGAAGTAAGAGCCGCCATTCTCACAATGTCGAGGATTCGTTCTCGACAATCAGTCTGACAGAGGTGGGCCATTATAACAGATATTGGTATTTCTTTTGTCGAACTGAGGTATGATTCTGAGTAGTCCTAGAAGGCCCACTCTCCCGGGCCTTGCCTTCTCTCTTTGGGGAGGAGTTAGTTTGTTGCTAACCGCCTAAGGCGCCCTGACCCAGGAATGCCGACGTAGCTACCAAATCATTTTTTGCGGGACCAGAATACGCTACCTCTAGTTTGCTGGCCCAACAAATCCTTCCCGCAGTGAGAGGAAGGTAAATAATAACTTTTTCTTGTACAGTCTTACTATGAAAGTCAGATATGCCATTCTAACTATTTTACTAATAGTTGCTTTTCTACTGTCAGATTGAGGTATGGTTCGAGATAATTTCAGGAGATCAATCCTACCAGATCTTGGCTACTCTCTTTGGGAAAAAGTTAGATTACTTCAAACTGCCTGAGGACCGGGGAATGCCGACAGGACTAACAAGGCATTTTTTTGTGAGGCCAGAGTTAGCTACCTGTTGTGCGCTTGTCGAACAAACTCGCACTTTCCATCGTTGTGTGACATCTTCCTGCAGTGGGAAGTAGATAATTCATCGGCCTTTCTTGCACAGTCTTAATGTGAAAGTCAAAGACGCCATTCTTAACATGCCGAAGATTCATTTCATGCTCGACAATCAGTCCTACGGCGGTGGGTTATTATGATCGATGATGGCCTTTCTTCTGTCGAACTGAGGTATAATTCTGGGTAGTCCTACGAGGTCCACCCTCCAAGGCCTTGCCTTCTCTCTTTCGGGAGGATTTAATTTATTAACTGCTAAAGGAGTTCGATCGAGGAATGCCGACGAATTAAAACAAAAAACAGGTGAGACAAAACCAAACACAGTTGAGATAAATGTTTAAACAAATGCGACGTAACGCTTACAAACGTTTATTAACAACGGTCACATCTCCACTCTTTTTTATGATTTCCTACTAAGGAGAGCAATTGCTGTAGATTCCTATCTCCTAATGGATAAAAGATAAAGTTATATATTTAACGATATAGTAATCAGGTTGTGGCCATATCATGTCCCCTAAAACTCTTTTAAAATACTCCAAAGAAACTGAAATTTGGGGGACATTGCTGAATTGATGAATTTATGTCTTATACATTAAACATTGTTAACATTTCACAAAAATCGAAAGTATCTGTATTAACTACGAATGAGGTAGCTTGTTCTCGTGCCCCTAGTGCAGAGCAATACTAATAGTACAATTAAGAATTACTTCAGACTTCTACCCGGTCAAGAACAAGAACAAGCATGTTCTGTTCGAAATTCCGTACAGATTCCTGGGTTCGACATAAAAATTCACCAGTTCGACAAGATGCACTTCGAGAAGGCCGGGTTTACATCGGCCGAAACGTTGAGTAAAGAACACTAGTCTTATATTACATTCGTATGGGCTTCCATACGTGCTCCCGGAGCCGGAAGTCGTCAGGTGACGCGTATTAAAACTGGCCATATCTGCCACCTTTTTGTATTTGTTGTTTTAGTTGAATAAAGCTTGGCTTCCAAGTAGCACGTGTTTTTTTAATTACAATTTATTAAACTAAAAAAGGAATACAAAAAAACTAGTCCGAATCATTACCATCAGTTTCTTTTTTACCCGATATTTTCTTAAACTTAGTTCATCCCAGACCGTTCAAGTTGCCACTGTAGACATAAAGGAACTACTGAGGTTTAGGGTGAATGTTTAGGAGGTCATCCTAAATCAGAAGCTGTGCAGCGAGATGCTTGTTCACATTAGTTTTAAATTTCGGAGTTTCAGTGCAGTCAAGGAAACAGGTAGCAGGGATGGAGTTCCAAAGGCCGGCAGCTCGAGGAAAAAAGCTATTGGTGTAGAAGCCTCTCCGGATCTCGGGACCTCTACAATGAATTTAGATGATTGTCGTGTTGGTCGAGAATATTTACGTCGAGGAGCAACAGAGCAGCAAGTTCATCGGAGCACATTCCATTGAAGTACTTATAAAATAAGCACAAGAATACAACATTGCGGCGATGGGACAGGGGATTGAGCTTAATGGATAGTGAGGGGCCTATCAGATTAGAGATTTTCTTTGGGCCATGTCTAAGAGGGAGAGACTAGTGGATTGTGTGCCTGCTCAGATGTGACAACAACATTCCATTCATGGGCGGATGGTGGCTTTGTAGAGATATAAGATACTGTCAGGTGTGCGAAGTTTTCTTGACCCGTATAGCAAGCACACCTGTTTTGCAGCAGCCTTGGCAATGTCTTCTATGTATTTGTTCCAATTCATGTTACCTGAAAATGTTAGGCAGAAGAGTTTGAACGTTGAACTTTTAAGTAGGTAAGCTGTTTTTTGCCATGACAATCAGTGGTTGAAGAGGTTTCTTGTAGTTGTTGAAGAAAAAGAGTTTTGTCATAGCAGCATTAAATGATACTAACTATGTATGACCCCATTTCACTACAGACTGAAGGTCACTCTCTAAGGATTCCGCCAATGCCTTGAATCTGTGCGCGTCCTTTTTACCCACATGGCGAGAGTAGAGCGTGGTGTCGTCAGCAAATATACCCATCTCAGACACAATGTCATTAGGGAGGTCGTTTATGAAAATCAGGAACAATAAAGGTCCAAAGATCAATCCCTGGGTACACGTACATTTATGTCATGTCGTTTGAATGAACAGGCATCGGGGACAACCTGAATTAGATAGAAAGGATCTAATTATATTAATCATTCGTCTGGTAATATCATATGAATTAATTTTCATGAGAAGATCTTTATACCAGACCTTGTCGCACTTGCTTTACCTTCCTTGTCCAGTGGTATATGCGTTCAGAGATATTGTTGGATTGCAGGAGGTGTTTTGGATGTTATTAACCATTTCATGCACGAATTTTTAGACCCACGTTACTCTCTAGCCCATATCTACATGATTTAATCTATTCTAAGCACATAACTTTCACTTTTTAAAAACCTATTTTGCCATAGTAGTACGTCGTTTATTTCTGTGAAGTCGCCCAAGACATGACATTAAACCACTTGACGTAACGAGCTAAAATATAATGCAAAGACAAAAGATACCTATTGACCTAAATCTTGAAAAGACTAAGGCTATAGGGACGAGGAAAACAGACAGCATGGAAAGAGTTTAAAAGTCTGAAGTTCTTGGAAAGAAGCTACTGGAATCGGAAGTTGTATTATAAACGAGGTACTTGAACAGAGAATTGAAGAAGACCATTAGTCAGACCAGTCAAACGAGCTGGGATAAATGGAGTTGGGAATGAAACAGATAACACATGCCAAATTGTACTAATTGAAGATACTGAGACTAGCAACATCACGTCTATGAAGTAGATTGTGAAGAAAAAGAGAAAGGATGTGCCAACGAAATTACAGATACGCGTCTGAACATTACCAAGAACCATCAAATAAGACAGAGATTCATCGGTCTGCTAGCAGATTTCTAGAGATAGAAAAAGTGTTTGGGGTGATAAAACGAACGACATTTGCGAAAAGCAGAAAGCTTAATGAATTTAAATGACTATTTTATATGAAAGTAAGAGCAACATGTATCAGGGTTGATTTCTCCTCAAGAGCAGTAGCATCTACGAAGATCTCAAGAAGAAAAGTGTAACACCTACAATTAAATATCACAAGTTGAGTCTCAACATTATAAAACGAAGCTATTTCGAACCCCAAACAACAACGGAACCCAAGTACACCTTCCAGACCTGCTGCGTATCCCAACTGATTTCAGGGAGATGGGCGAGAAGAAACACTAGAATAGAGCGTAGTATCATAAGCATAGATGTTAATTTTCTAAATAATATTAAACAGAAGATCGTTGTTATAGAGAAGAACAAGTATTGGGCCAAGAATAGAGCCATGGGGAACATCAACATTGGTAGCGAAAGAGGATGGAGATACCTAATCTCGGGTTACTTGCTAGCTTCGATCAGAAATAAAAGTGTTTACCCCGTCCAATGAACAGGTATTGTCCGGGCCTTCGGGTCTGGATTTACGCCGGTCTATCGGTTGTCCGTCCTGTGCAGTTCTAGGAGGTGCACCCTCCTAGGCTTTGCCTTCTCACCCTTTGAGAGGAGGTTAGTTTATTGCTAATCACCTGATGCGCCCCTACCGGGGAATGCCGACGGGGCTGCCCAGGCAATTTTTAAATAGCCAGACTGCTCAAATTTTCGAGCGCTGTTTTTTTCCCCACTTTTCCGACCTTGTCTTACATCTTACCTTCTGGGAGGAAGATAAATAGAAATATTATCACTAATATCATAAACCTTAACTTGCTGTAGAAAAACAGAAATTCTGGACTGCATCACATTCATTTATTAAAGTTTCAAAGTGTCTTCTTTCAATAATCATCGTCATCAGGGTTTAATCATTCCTAGTTTCTTTCCACCTTGTTTTACCCTGGTTGTGCGTAGCCAAGTAGGACCAGTTGGCTGTCTCCACCGGGTGTTTGACCTACTAATGTCAGTCTGTTTTAACACAAGGATTCTTAGCACTCTCTGCTCTCCTGCCAATCATTCTGATGCCTTTAATTGTAAGTTTAGAGCTGCTGAGAACTGATGGCCTTTTTTATTGGTGTCTGACATTCAGGATGTTGTTCCATAGTCGCCACGCTGGCACTGCAGATTGGCGACGCTATTTGCTCATAGCTAGGTGCGTGTAGGTGGCCGTTGTCTCAATAGAGCTCATCCGCCCTTTTACAGGTTTTGTTTTTTTTAAATCCTGTTGGATACCTACACCACCCTCCATACTATGTGAAATTATTAAATACAAATTGAGTGGCTTGGTTAGATAGGAATGCGTAAGACAAAAACCGATTTGTATACGTACAGTCAGCTGATCGGAAAATGACCATAGTCGAAAGCGAGGACGTCCTGTGCTTTACTCCGCCAGCGAAGGAAAGGGATTCACTGTATATAAAGTAATAAATGTATGGGTAAGTAATGTTGATATACATCAGCAATAAAAGTAAGCAACTTAAAAACCTAATTGATCACAAAGAATAAAGTAGAAAAGAAAGGGAAGCAGTAAAGACAAAAAGAAAAGAGAACGCATGAAAAGAAACGAAAGAATAAAAAGGAAAGAAAGAAAAAAAGAGTCAAGAGAAACAAGGAAATTTGAAAGTAAAGAAAATAAATAATATAAGAAACGAAATTTTTAAAAAGAAGGAGATGAAAGTAGAAAACATGAAAGAAAAAATGAAGAAAGAGAATTCCAGTAAGTAGAATCGCAGCGGCTTTCATATGAGTCGGGGATACGTCTTTGACAATCAGTCAGACAGTGTATGGGCCATTTTGAAGTTGGTGGTGTCGTTTCTGTCGCGACGAGGCATGTTTCTGTACAGTCTGAAAAATCCCAGGCTTTAAATTCTCTCAATGAGAATGAGTAAAGTTTTTATGTATAATCTGAGGCACCACTACTGTAGTATGGCGACGGGTTTTCTCAAGCATTTTCTGTAAACCAGGTTGGACACGCCGGCTTTATAACCCCCACTTTCTCACTTTGTGGCTAACATCGTACGGAAGTAAACAAAAGCACATATTAAATGTCCATTTTCAGAACAGTGATATTGTAAATTTCATAAGAATCGGTCGAATAGTTATGGTAAACATCGGATTCTAAGATATTAGGGACTAGCGCAAAATGAGAAAGGAATTGTTCTTAGTGGTGCGAAAGAGGCTGCCGGGAACAGAAATTAGTAAGCAAAGAAATAGAAATTAAGGAAAGACGAATAAAAGGACAAGGATGGAAAGCAAAAAGGGAAAAGAAAGAAGCAACTGTCTATAAACCCACCATTCGCTCATGCATGAGGTATTGTTGCCCCTATCTGGGATGGTGCACCAACCACTAGCCTATACTCCTTACAAAGTGTACAAAAAAGTCGCCCACTGTTTGCCAAGCATAGTTCTTATGACATCGCCGCTGTGTTTTATCCATATGCTTGTTTTAGAAGTACTTTCACGGAATTTGCTTTGATGAACTTCTTGCACTAATACACCCTCAACGAAAATACCTCTGACCCAGGCGACTATACGCAAAACCCTACACTTTCACTGTAGAGGTCCCTAGATGTCAAAATCTTATTAAGCTTCTTACCTTTGACAGTTAACATTTGGAATTCCCTCACTGTTCTATGTTTTTATTTACCGCACCAACATGCATGCATTTGCATATGATGTTAACAAACATCTTGCTGCCAAACTCCCTACTTAGGTTGCCCTCTTATAAATCTGCTCCATACAAAAGTAGCTCCTTACATATTAGTGGTAATATGCCTTCTTTTGGGATAATAATAAGTGTGTTTTTTTTAGTAAAGAGGGAAGCAGAAAGTTATAACGATAGAATTAAAAAAGAAAAAGAAAGAAGGAAAGGAGAGGAAGAAAGAAATAAAAGAGTAAAACGAAAACAGAAAAATGAAAGAACGAAACAAAAAGATGGAAGCAATGAAAGAAAAAAGTAGAGGAAGTTACAATTGAAAGACATATAGAGTACCTCTTCCTGTCACAAAACAAACTAATTGTTATGACGTGTTTACAACTCAGCAATCACCATCATCATATTCAGTTTATGGTCTGTTTCACAGGCTGGCATGTGTTGGACGGCCTTTAGAAATAAATTGACGATATCTGAACAGGTCTTTATTCAACCTTCTTTCTAGCAGATCCTCGGAGATCACTTCCATTCGTATTTTCAATGTCTTCCTGCCAATTGGCCCTGCCATTTCAACTAGTTTGCATCGACTATTTCAAGCACCTTCATGTATTCTTTCAGTGCGACCATATCAAAGAAGTCTTGGTTCTGCTCACATTTCTCTCCCTATACTATCCAGTTTTAATTTATTCTCTCACTTCATCACAACTTAGTATGTCTTCAATACATGTCTCTCTCTATATCTATCTATCTATCTATCTATCTATCTATCTATCTATCTATCTATCTATATAGCTATCTATCTATCTATCTATCTATCTATCTATCTATCTATCTATCTCTCTCTTTTATAAACGTTATGTTTTTAGTCTCGGTCTTTTCTATAAATACTATTATGGCATGTGTTCTTCAGAATTGTCTTCCTTTGTTCCAGCTCAAATGACAGCTTGACATGGGGGGAGCAAAGCCGCTGAAAAGCGTGCAAAGAGAAATGTATAGGGCAAAAAAGTGAGCTTCCTCATCCAGCCTCCTAGTTCATCTGTGTATGTATTTTCTTGAAAGTTTTATAATCTTAAACTATTAAAAAAATCTTTAGTCAAAAGCCATTTGATGGGAAATTTCCCTCTTTCGTAAGTCAATCTATTTCTTGTAATTGCCGTATTAGTTTGTCCTAACCAGTTATGCTAGTCTTCAAACAGAATTATAATAATGATATTTTTAGAGTGACCATCAGTTGTTTACCATAGCAGAAGAACTGTTTCGGCGGTTAAGAAAAAAAGTATCTGTCATGGTTCCTCAGCAGTGTTGATCAGACACCGCCTCCATCACAACGAAAACGACAACTTGATAATTACATTCAATATTTTCCTTATCTGTGCTTTTCGTCTTTGCTCTCATCTATAAAAAGAATGTATTATCTCCTAAAGTAATTTATTTTATAGAGTTTAGATGAATCCATTTTTATTCATACGGCTTATCAACCGCCTAAAAAGACAGCTTGACATCAGGAAAGCAAAGTGGAAGGCAAAAGCCGCTTAAAAGCGTGCAAAGTGAAAATATAGTGGAAACCAAGTAAGCTTCCACAAATCCACCCTACTCCTTTATTTGTGGCAACTGTGGCGGAGACCGCAAAACCCGCATAAGCATTCTGAGCAACAGCAAGAAATGCCTATGGTTAAGTCAATATCAGCCTTGGAGCATTGGCATTACTGACAGGATTTTTAAATACTAGAACTAGTCTGTTGGATCTGCAGAAATATGTAAAACACGATAATTGCCATATTTAAAATTGCGGAGTTATCAATATAAACAGTGTTGCATTTCAACACTCGAACAAACCCAAAAATCATATTTAACATCATGTGATATCGGCACAATTTCTTTTTTACTTTCAATTTGAATCAGCTATTAGTCGAACTAGGCTAGATTTTGTTTCATCTAACCTTTTTTGTTTAATGTTCCTATTTAAAGGAATTGGATTTATTGCGTTTTGCATTCTGACTCTTCATATATATATACATATATATATATATATATATATATATATATATATATATATATATATATATATATATATATATGTATATATATATAAATGAAGGAAAAGAGATAAAGATGTGCGAATGACAAATCTATTTCATCTTCGCTTGTTCAATGCAAGGTGTACTCGATAAAAACATGTGTATTTTTCTTTCCTGAAGCCAAGGCTTTTCAAAGATTAAATCATCAGAGGAATTAGATAGATGTATAAGTTGGCAGGGGAATAATAGTTCGTAGATTCAGCCTAAAATTATGAGCCTGACGCCAAGACCAACACGACCGCGAGAAATCACCACATATCATATATAAGATACACTTACATATATATATATATATATATATATATATATATATATATATATATATATATATATATATATATATATTGATATTAGTTTATTCATATCATTGAATATTTTTATAATATCGTTTTGCCTTCTGTTCAGCGCCCATCACACTTTTTCGTATATCGTTATCATTTCTGCATCTTTTCCCAATTAAGAGTTTGCAAAAAAAGAATAAACTCCCGGACATTTTATGGAATATTTCCTATAATTCTACTGCCACTTTCTCATATCCGACTGACCTTAAGGTGTGGACTCCCCAAAAAAACGGTAGTTCTGAAAAATGACAAATCAGTTTTCCGAAATTTTCCGACCCTCGACTTCATTATTATGTCCCCTTTTTCGTCTCGAAGGCATTGCGGATATGATTTGATTGGTCATCAAGTTCACACACACAGATATGTACACTCACGCTAATATTAACACTAACACTTTCACATATGCACGCAAATACATACACTCATACTCAGATACTCAGATATGCACTGTCCACTCACTTTCACAGAAATATACACACCCAGGCACACCGATTCACTTATACAAACACACTCATAAACTCACACATATACATCCGCACATAACAAACCAAAAGGCAAGGGCAAATAATAAAAAAACGCCGACCCGTACACACACACACACATTAAGAAATACTAGATATCCATTGACATATAGACGCAGATAATTTCAAATACATACGCCTACTCAAGTATTCCCTCATTCACTCATTGGCACACACAAACACACACACATAAGCACAGACACACACTAAAAATGCTCACACACATTCAGAAATACCACATATCGATTAACACATACACACAGATACATTGACACGCACACATACATACTATGATATGCACTCCTACACTCACTCACATGCATTCAAACACACACACTCGGGTATCCATACTCAACAAAACTCTCACACACGTATCCACACTTACATATAAGGAAACAAAGAAACGGAAAAATAATGGCAAACTTTGAAACGTAAACACATACTCACACATACACACATATATATTAATTCATACATATACACTCAGAAACACCCACAAACACAAAATCACATATCCAGATATACATTCACTCGCACACAAAGAAACACACACACGCTCGGGTACACTCAATCGCAAAACACACATTCTCAAACGAATTCATACACATACATCCACATATCCACATTAAAAAACAAAAGAAAATGAAATAATAACACAACCTGACAACATATTTATTAACACATATACACACAGATACTTTCACATACACATGTATACTTAGATATGCACTGATACACTCATCTGCACACACAGAAACACACACTACACAAAACACATGCACTCATATACATATACACATAGACATGAGAAAATTATAGAAACAGAACACCCTAACACGTACACATACACACACTAATATACACAAATACAACATATGTATTTACACATATACATTCAGATACTCTCTCATACAAACACTCTAGTGCCAGCAGATCAGACTGTCTGAAAATAATGGCTTCCTACCCTAAAATACACCAAACATTTTTCCTTTCCCTTTGCAAAACTCAATCATGTTCTGCAAAGCCAAAAACAAAAACAACAATTTTCCTCTATAAAACAACCAAACCAAACACCATAAATAAATATTTGAAGATATAAAGAATTACCAAAATGACTAGATTTGGAATTAAATAACTCGAAAATGTTTAGATGCCATAAAACAAAACAACAAAACAAAACTAATACACACACACATACTCGTGAATACACTTATTCACTCACTCGCATACACAAACTCAGGTACACACACTTGCACACACTTGCTAAAAAATGCTCAGCCACATACACATATACACGCATAAACATAATAAACAAAAGAAACGAAAAAATAGTAGCAAATCTTAACACGTACAAACATACGCACGTAATACATATACACACACTTAGATACTTAAATATACTACAGTAATTATAGGGACAACCAGGCGCATGAAAAAGTATTTCAACCACTAACTAGCAAAAATACGTGGTAAACCAAGTACAAGATAGATACAAACAATCGCGATTATATGGACGGTTAGAATCTTAAAAAGATCTCTCGGTTGAAGTCTCTTAAATAGCGGGTGAATGTCTGACATCTGGTAGAATGCTCCATCGCAAGCAAAAACAAAAAGAGAAGAAAATTGAAGAAAAAAAGATATGCACTCATTCACTCACTCGCACACACAGAAATATACACACCCAGGCACACTAACTCGTCCACAGAAGAACATCCACAAACCAACTCACACATAAACATAAGAAAACAAAAGAAAAAAACTGATAATAGCAAACTTCCGACCAGTATACACGCATACACACATTCAGAAATACCACATATCAATTCATATACTCTCACGTATACGGACACATACATATACAATCACATGTGAACGCAGTATAACGCACACACACATCCACACAAAGGAAAAGAAAATAATTAAAAGCAATACCAGACCATTCTTACAAATGTTCGACAGATTAAAAACATCTCATGCTCATCTTTCCTCGAAGGCTACACACCATTCAATCTCCCATGTAATATGCAAATATAACATGTACCCGCCTTGCTGTTTCTCCTTCTCTTCCTTTCTACCTTTTTTATCCTGTATGTTTGGTCTCATTCTCCTGTCCCTTTCCTGTCATGCATTTTTCACTATTTGCTAAGACCCTTACGACAGTTAGTATTAATTTCCATACAAAACCCAACCCCCCAAACATTCCACCACCATCGAACCCCAACACCTAAAAAGAATCTCTGACTGCCAGTAAACCGAGCTGTCTTTAAGCGGATAATGAATATTATTAATCGAGGGAAGATTTCGTCGCTCGGGCGGACTGCCCCGCTCGCAGACAGGCAAAACAATAAAAGAAAAGGTCGGCGAGGTGCGATATTAATTTGATCCTGTGCCGTTTTTGCATCGGCCCTTTAGGTTTTTTGTTATATTGCTAGTTTTGGCTGTTTACGTTTGGACAAACACATAGAAATACATAAGTGGAAACAACGAATGAGAAACACGTGTTTCTTTATTGCTCATCCCCCTCAATTACTATTATATATATAAATATATATATATATATATATATATATATATATATATATATATATATATTAGATAGAGAGAGATAAAGATAAAGAGAGGGGAGAGAGATAAAGATAAAGAGAGAGAGAGGGGAGAGAAATAAAGATAAAGAGAGAGAGAGAGGAGAGAGATAAAGATAAAGAGAGAGAGGGGAGAGAGATAAAGATAAAGAGAGAGAGGGGAGAGAGATAAAGATAAAGAGAGAGAGAGAGGGGAGAGAGATAAAGATAAAGAGAGAGAGAGAGGGGAGAGAGATAAAGATAAAGAGAGAGAGAGAGAGAGGGGAGAGAGATAAAGATAAAGAGAGAGAGAGAGAGGAGAGAGAGATAAAGATAAAGAGAGAGAGGGGAGAGAGATAAAGATAAAGAGAGAGAGAGGGGAGTGAGATAAAGATAAAGAGAGAGAGGGAAAGAGGGGAGAGAGATAAAGATAAAGAGAGAGAGATCGAAGGTACGTAAATTTATGATATATTATTTACGTACATTAAACATGAACGATCGTTTCTGAGATGATATATATGTGTATATATATATATATATATATAGAGAGAGAGAGATTAATAGAGAGAGAGAACGAGATATGTAGAAGGTAAATAAATTTTATATATTTATTTACGTACATTCCAAGAATTCAACATGAACAAAAATGTCGTGTACGATCGTTTCTGAGATGATGTATATATATATATATATATATATATATATATATATATATATATATATATATATTTATAATAAGGAGAGGTAGTTAGCTTAAAGCATTTTGTGTAATACGTATACAGAGGAGTATTAAAAGACGATCACAATACAATTAATTTAAATATGTCGGTGTTGTAAAGTAAGACAAAAACAACTGTTGAAGGTTTTTTTTATAGTAAATCTTACTTGATTGGGCAAGATTTTTACACAGTGATCTTATGTGTGTGAGCGTGTTCCATAATATATTTCGAGGAAAGACCTCTTTATGAAATGGTAAATGTTTAAAATCTCTAAAATCCGTGCGGAATTGTAATATTGTTATATGCTTATACCGCAGTAAATAGTAATGTCGCCCGCAGCAAATGGAATGAAACTAAAACTATTTTTTTCAAAACTTCTTATTTGATTTACATAGTGAAGTGTTTTTTTCATATATTTGTTTAAATTAAATTAACTACTTATATATACATATATATATATATATATATATATATATATATATATATGTATATATAAGTAGTTAATTTAATTATATACATATATATATATATATATATATATATATATATATATATATATATATATATATATAAATATATATATATTTACGACAATGCCATACAAAAAGTCGCAGATTCTATTAGGATGAAATTAACAACAACACATTAGTAATAGAAGAAGAGGAGAAAAAAGAATTACTAGAAGGAGGAAACGGAGGAGGAGGAGGAGGAGGAGGAGGAGGAGGAGGAGAATGAAAAGCAGGAGCAAAATTAGAAAATAAAAAAGATGAATTTTTTTTTTAAATAAAGAGATAAAAAAAGAGATAAATATTAAGAATAATATTTTTTCAAATGTTTGCACTTTGGCTTTTCCACAGCCAACTTATCTATCTGTATATCTCCTCTGATGATAAGATTTCGATCTTTGAAAAGCCTTGGCTTAAGGAAAGAACAATAAACATTAGTTTATTTAAGACTATACCTTGCATTGAACAATCTAAGTTTGAAATAAATCTGGACTTTCGTACATGTTTATCATTCTTATTTATTCTACCTTTATATATACATACATATATATATATATATATATATATATATATGTAGAGAGAGAGAGATAGAGAGAGATAGTGGTGCGTCAAAATCCTGAAAAATATATAATGATAGAAAAATTGTGTTTATTCAGAATAAAAAGTATTTACATGAGAAATTGCTTCGTAGCATTGATCTTTCCTCTTCCATATTATTCAATCAAACCCCTCCCACCTTTAATCACAATCTCCGCACAAGACTGAAACCTACAGACGTCGGTAACCTGATCCCCTGTGCAAGTTGGTCACGGCCTTGATAGTGGCAGTCCTCAGGGAGTCGACAGTATTTTGTGCATGTCTGTAAGAGTGTCTCTCTAGTACGCCCCATAGGTAATTCTCACAAGATTAAAGTCTTTGACCAGAACATATGCAAGGTCTCGTCACACAAAGCCTGCTCAAAATTGGACGTATCGACAGGAGCTCCGGCCTGTTTGAAAGTTCATGGCTTCCTTGCAGCTACTTGAAAAATCCCTAGCTTCACAATATTGACATGAAACCTAGGTAGACCTAATTTGCCACAGTCTCCCTCTCTCTCTCTCCCTCTCTCTCTCTCTCTCTCTCTCTCTCTCTCTCTCTCTCTCTCTATATATATATATATATATATATATATATATATATAAAGATAGATGAAAGAAGAGGGATAAACATGTACGAATGATAAATTTATTTCAACTTCGATTGTTCAAGGCAAGGTGTACTTGGAAAATACATGTTTATTATTATTTCCTTAAGCCAAGGTTTTTCAAAGATTAAAATCTTATCATCAGAGGAATTACATAGATAGATAAGTTGGCAGTGGAAAAGCCAACATTCAAGATTTGAAAAAATATTAAGTAGAGGAGAGTGAGAATGTGTGTGTAAAAAGATATAGGGTCTGTCCAGTTGGTAAATGTCCGTTGGTAAGGTAGCCAGTGAAAGGAGATTTAAAGATGGAAAAAAGAGGTTTTGTGAAGGTAGCATTGAAAATTGGATTTACTTCATTCTTTAACTTTTTCATAATTGCTCTATCTCGTATATTGAGCTTAAACCATTTCACTATAGGTTCTATCTACTAGACGTATACTTTTAATTTCATATTTTATTTTATTTTTATCTCTCTCTCTCTATATATATATATATATATACATGTCATGCACTTTGATGCTTAGAATGCTGTATAGGTTAATGTGTGCGCAATGCTACAGCAGTTTTTGGTCTAAACACTAGCTCACTCATGAACTAAGTTTTATATTCATTTTTATTTTTTATTTTTCAATAACCAAGATGGCCGCTATAATAATTTAAAGTTCAATAGTAAAAGAAAAGATGTTAGATAAAAAGGAAAAGGAAATAGAAAAAAAACAATCTAATAAACAAAGTAATTAAAATAACAAACAAACGGTTAAATGCATCCTCTTTAGAAATTCGATTTTTTTTTTTTTTAGAATTTAGTTCTGTCTAGCAAATCAATAAATTTTCTTTCAGAGTTTGGAGGAGGCTGAGACGGCGCAAGGAAATTACTTTTATTTAGATGTTTCTTAAGAGTATTTATAAATAAATAAATAAATAAATAAATAAATAGATAAATAGATGCACTAGCAACTCAACAGGGACGCTGGTTCCACTATGTTTAGTTCTGAGCCGCTTTTTCTCGCTTTTTTATTTCTTTGTTTTCATCGGTTGAAAAATCCCCTTTGACTTTCCAAATATTCATTGAATAGCGTATTTCCTTTTATTCGTAAAGAAATAAAATAACAACGAAAGCAAAGAGGGATGGGGATATGGTATATGCCAGAATATCACGACATTAAAACGAAAGTAGAATTTTAAGCTGATATAAATCAAAGTTCCTTATTTTCGATATTAATTTGTTCTTCTCCAAACTTTATCTTTATCATTGGAGTTTATTTTTTTTCATCCTATCTGTTATTTTTATAGTGTTAGCTTCTTATTGGCACCGTTTGATTTATATTTGGATTAATTTAACTACTATTCTCATCTCGCTTGTTCTTTTCACAAAGTTTCGACCTTCTTTACATACTTTTTCTCGAGTTTGAAAACGTAATAGTCGAACTTGGAAACCTAATAGTTGGATTCAAGCACCTTATACTCTAGCTACTAACCAAATAGTTGAACTTGAGAAATCTTGTAGTCGAAAGTTGGAGCCTAATACTCGAACTTGGGAAACATATAGTCGAATTTTAGAACTTTATGGTAGAACTTGGGAACCTTATGGTTGTACGTGGTGACTTAAGTGTCAGACTTTAAAACCTAATAGTCGAGCTTTTGATACTTAATTGGAGACCTAATATTCGAACTAGGAAACATTATGGTCGAACTTGGAAACCTAATAGTCGAGCTTAAGAAGGTTACGGTCAAACTTGGAGACCTAATATGCGAACTAGAAAACATTGTGGTCGAACTTGGAAACCTAATAATCGAGGTTGGAAAGGTTACGGTCGAACTTGGAGACATAATATTCGAACTAGGAAACATTCTGGTCGAACTTGGAAACCTAATAGTCGAGGTTGGGAAGGTTACGGTCGAACTTGGAGACCTAATATGCGGATTTAGGAACCTGCTGGTTGATCTTTGAAACAAAATAGCCGAACTTGAAAACCTAATCGTCGAACTTTGTAACCGCATGGTCGAACTTAGAGACCTAATAATCGAACAGGGAAACCTTATAGTCGAACTTGAAAACCTAATAATCGAACATGGAAAACTTATAGTCAAACTTGAAAACCTGAGAGTCAAACGTAGAAATACCGTGGTCGAACTAGAAAACCTAATAGTCGAACTTGGAAACCTTCTGCTGGACCTTGGAAACCTAACTTGGGAACCGAATAGTCGAATTGAAACGTATATTAAAACATAAAGAACCTTCTGGTCGAACTTGCAACCGACGTAGTCGAAGTTAGAAAGCTTCTAGTCGAACTAGCACTTTTTAATCGAACTATGCCAAATTTTGAATTAATAATTTACCCTTTCATGTATTACTTTTTACAAATTGTACGTACATGATCTAACTTGTTATTCAACCACATACCTTCAAGTTAGACTTGATTTCGAAAAGTCCTGTAACGACTAATAATAAAGGTAAAACGTATTCATCGATATCTCTAACTCACGAAAACAATATAATTGGTCAAATCAAAATTGATTATGATTAATGACAACTTTTCTATTTGTTGTTGTCGAACAACAGCATGCATGAAAGAGTTAAATTCTGTATGAATTAACAGGGTATAAGTTTATCGGACTAATATTTTTATCTCGGTTGTTATATTCACGAAGTGTCTACCTTCTTTACATACTTTTTCTCGAGCTTGAAAACGAAATAGTCGAAGTTGGGAACCTAATAGTCGAACTTTGGTACTTTCTGGTCGAACTTGGAAACCTAATAGTCGGATTCAGGAACATTATACTCGAGCTACTAACCAAATAGTCGAACTTGAGAAATCATATAGTCGAACTTTGGAGCCTAATACTCGAACTTGGGAAGCTAGTAGTCGAACTTTATTACTTTATGGTAGAAGTTGGGAACCTTATGGTCGTACGTGGTAACTTAAGTGTCAGACTTTAAAACGTCTTAGTCAAGCTTTTGATACTTAATGGTCGAACTTTGAAAACGTAATATTCGAACTTGAAAACATTGTGGTCGAACTTGGAAACCTAATAGTCGAGATTGGGAAGGTTACGGTCGAACTTGGAGACCTAATATTCGAACTTGAGAAACTGCTGGTTAATCTTTGCAACAAAATAGCTGAACTTGAAAACCTAATCGTCGCACTTTGTAACCGCATGGTCGAACCTAATAATCGAACATGGAAACCTTATAGTCGAACTTGAAAACCTAATAATCGAACATGGAAACCTTATAGTCGAACTTGAAAACCTAATAATCGAACATGGAAACCTTATAGTCGAACTTGAAAACCTAATAATCGAACATGGAAACCTTATAGTCAAACTTGAAAACCTGAGAGTCAAACGTAGAAATACCCTGGTCGAACTAGAAAACCTAATAGTCGAACTTGGAAACCTTCTGCTGGACCTTGGAAACCTAATAATTCAACTTGGGAACCAGATAGTAGAACTTGAAACGTATATTCAAACATAAAGAACTTTCTGGTCGATCTTGGAAACCTAATAGTCGAACTACGGAACCTTCTGGTCGAACTTTTGAACGACGTAGTCGGAGTTGGAAACTTTCTAGTCGAACTACCACTTTTTAATCGAACTATACCAAATTTTGAATTAATAATTAACCCTTTCATGTATGACTTATCACAAATTGTGCGTACATGATCCAACTTGTTCTTGAACCACATGCCTTCAAGTTAGACTTGATTTCGAAAAGTCCTGTAACGACTAATAATAAAGGTAAAACGTATTCATCGATATCCATAACAAATGTCTGAATCGTGGTTGAAGGTACATCTGAGGAGACCAAGATAAGGTCGAAATAGACCTTATGTACACAACCGAAATGTGCATCTAATTCATCGCATCTTCAAATTTATACTTGCTCTGCTTAATTGGACATCGAGCTCTCTTATTCGGATTCCTACCGAAACCATCCGAACCGGTATACTATATATATATATATATATATATATATATATATATTCAATATTATATTCAGCATGTGTTTGGATAAGATGCGATGTGTAACACAAATTAAAAAGTGGTTCAACCGATTTAAAAATGCCGCAAATCAGTGGAGAGTGTCCAGCGCTCTGGCAGGTTCCAAACTGCTCGGAGTGCAGCTGTTGTTGAAATGGTACGAAAAAAGAGATAATGAAGAACGCGACAGCGGAGATGAACACCATTCTAAAAGAAGACTTCCAGAGGTGTTTCCGGCAGAGGATGGATCGGTGGCCTAAGTGTGTGCAAGCACAAGGTGCCTACTTTGAAGGGGATCAGGGTCCCAACCACGTCACGTATTTGAAATAGTTTTCTGGCTTAATGTCCGATACGTTTTAGACAGGCCTCGTATATATATATACATATATATATACACACACACACACACGCATATATATATGTGTGTGTGTCTGTACCCTTAAATTAATTAATAGTGTTGTCACTTTGCTTTTGTTGAAGAGAAAGTACTGACACACCTACTTTATATAATGGACTATTCCGAAGAGCAGACAAAGAACGTTCAATAAGTAATGCCCCTGACCCATTTCTCATAACAGTAGATTAATGAAATTTGGCACAGTTATTAGTCTTTCTAAACATAGAGAAACACCCAGAGTTATGCATTTCTCCCATCGTTTGATGCAGCTCTTGACAACGTTTTTGTAGAACGTCCCAGGTTGGTCCTCCAACCACGTCGTAACTTCAGAAATCAAGGCTGCCTATCTGGGAAATGCTTTCCTTTCAAATACAAATTCATGGCTGAGAAGAGATGCAAGTCAGAGGGTACAAGGTCAGGAGAGTAAGGAGAATGGTCGAGGAGTTCATAGCCACCTGCCCGTGCTTCTGATCTAACGACATGCGAGTTGTAGACCGGAGCGTTTTCCTGTAGGAAGAGGATAACTTTGTTGATCTTGCCCCGCCCATTGATTTTTATACCTTCTCTTAATTTCATCAAAAGTGAAGCGTAATAGACTCCTGTAATTGTTGTAACCTTTGCCAGAAGATCAAAGTGTAGTATCTGTTCCGATGGATACTGCACCCCATACTGGTATTGTCTTGTCCTGTACAGTTCTCGGAGGTCCACCCTCCCAGGCTTTGCCTCCACTCTTTGGGGAGGGGTAAGTTTATTGCTTACTGTCTGAGGCGCCCCTACCGGGGAATGCCGACGGGGCTGCCCAGGCAATTTTTAAATGGCCAGAGTGCTCACCTCTCGGGCGCTGGCTTTTCAAACCCCACTTTCCCGACCCGACCTTGGGTCACATCTTACTTGTGGGAGTAAGATAAAAACTGGCCTTGTGCCTAACTCTTGGAGAGGAGTAAATTAATACTCTGTCCTGGTCCCAAAAGACTGTTAGCATGACCTTGCCAGCGAAGGGCTAAAACTTTCCTTCTTTAGAAGTGGTGAGTCCAAGTGCTTCCACTGCATTGACTGGGCTCTTGTCTCTGGATCATAGTGATGGACCCAACTTTCATCCTGTGTAATCATCTTCTTGGCACATCTCCAAATTCCTCCTCGAGAACTCGACGTGTTCTTGCTTCTGGAAAGGTGTGAGCAACCTGGGAATCCATCTGGCAGACACCTTATGCATATGCAAATGCTCATGAATGATATTTTCAACAAACCATGTACTAATCTTGACCTTTTGGGATATTTGGCGAATAGTAATGCGTCGATCCTTCAAAAGGGCAGCCTCAACTTGACAGACAGATACCTCATCAAAGGCAGAAGATGGACGACCAGGTCTGGGATCTGTTTCCACAAACTTCCGGCCATGTTTGAATTCACGATGCCAGCGTTTTACAAGGTCATATGATGGAGCATAATCACCATGAGTTTCTTTTATTTCATAAAAAGTCTCCTTTGGTGTGCGTCCTTTCAAATGCAAAAACCAGATCACTGCGCGACACTCAACTGGCTCCATTTCACACCTGACTCAGTTCAAACACCTGTAAATCAGAAACCACAATTAGTTCAGAGCTGTTTTGCAACATAACCCATACATATATAAATCATTACACATGCAACATATCATGGGCTCGTGTGTGTGGATGGGGGGGGCGAGAATCAGATTTATAGGAGGACAACCTGGGTGAAAATTTGGGCACTAAGTTGATTGTTCAGATTGCACTTAATTTCTACATTGTACTGTAGCGGAAACAGAGAGCAGGGAGTATGGAGGGAATTTCAAAAGCAAGCTATCCGAGGTTAAGAGCTATCAGAGTCAAAAAGTGTCCACCGTGTAGGGACCTCTAAAGTGAAAATGGGGAATTTAGCAACTAGTCAGATGAGTCGGGGTCTTTTTGTTTGAGGGGAAAAGTGCAGTAAGTGTATTGGAGCACATTTCGTAGAAAGTAAGACATCACTCAATAAGTTCAAGACCTAACTAATAGAACAACAACTTAAAAGCAAAATGCAACTTTATTCATCAACATAGTCTTCCTCCATGGTGATAAACTGATTATAACGCTTCTATAAAAATTCGATGCCTTTTTGGACAAAGATTTCTCTTTGCCCTCAAAAGATTTATGATATAACTTCTACATTGGGGCTGAATTTCTTTCCCCGGAGCATTCTGTGGTGATCTGCAAGCAGCCAGTAGTTGCTGGGTCCAGATCTTGAAAATAGTGTAGCTACAAAATGAATTTGATGTGCAATTGGTGTAGTTTTTGCTATCATTGCGATCGTCTTGCAACACAGTGAATTGTCTTTGTGAAAGATACGTTTTTCACTTATTTGTGGTAGTTTATTAGATATTTATTCCTTCACACGCACAATTAATGCTATGTAAAATAAAAAAAGAACGGCCAAAAACTGTTATTTATGTATTCATCAACGTTTCGTCTTTATTGAAAGACATCCTCAGGATGAAGAAAACAATGTAGAAAAAGAATATTAATCTTGATTTGTCAGAAAGTGTCCAGACTTCGGTATGGTTGTTGACGTGAACAAGCAGAGAATGAAAAAAATCAATTTGGTTGTAGCGTTATCAGCAGTGGCATGTCTTTTTTAAAGAACGCGAGATGAATGCTATATAACATTCGCTATGGATGATGCTTCCTTTCTCAAGTATTGCTTTGGAATGTGAAAGTTATTTTGTTCATGGATTACCCATGAACAAAATAACTTTCACATTCCAAAGCAATACTTTATCAACGCATGGAATTAAGATATGTCGATTGTTTTAAAGTCTGTAACAGTAGCTTCACTTAAATAACTGTAATTTATAAAATAGTTATCAGATCGGGTTCAAATTTGGGCATCTGCTATTTGAGGGTCAGTATTTAATAATAATACAAATCGTATGGATATTTTTTATTAGTGGGGCCATCTAAATGTCAGGCCGATTTCACTTCCTTCATTGACCCTCAAATCTATGGTGTACGTGAATGCAAGAAGGAGTGGCTCAGTTTGTCAGTGGACGTTACATTTATACGGACACAATAGACAGGATTCTTCCATAACGGTGCGAATTTAAGAGCCGGCTCATCCTGAAAGGTGTAAGTCGAAACAAGTACAAGTTAGTGAGACCCGGGACTTATTGAGAGATGTGTTAGTTATAAACCAAGAAGAGAGATGCAAATCTGCGGCGATGCGACAGAGGTTAGAGCTTCGACCACTGTACGGGGCTTATTTTCGTAGCTGTGTTTATGTTTCATAAGAATGCATGTTCCTCTTTTGTATCCAACTGTATCTTTCACAAAAGCGAACGTGAATTTCAAATTTAATTTACTCCGTCAGAAGACAATACACCGCCCGAAGGACAATAAGTACGCTGAAAAATAACGCTAATAAAAATTTCGAAAAATTTAATTTTCACTTCACCATCTTATCTGTTCGCTTTTATCAATTTAAGTCCAATATTTTCTTTTTTTCACATCCTGCGTAAAACAATAGAAAATATGATTTGCAATAACCCGTTTTTGTCGCGCGCATGACTTGGGGGTTCTTGTCACATCAGTAGTGTACACCTTGATAAGCATCCAATATTAGATTGGATGTATATACAACTACAGAGAGGACGGCGCGCACCTTAAGATTACTAATAATTTAAAATATTTTTTACACCTGTGAAAATATTCTTAAAGATAGCGATACTCACGAAGCTGCAACCTTATTACAGTCATACAGTAATATATATATATATATATATATATATATGTATATATATATATATAATATATATATATATATATATTTATTTATATATATATATATATATATGTAGAAATATATTCATACATATATATATATATTTATATGTAGAAATATATTTATATATTTATATATTCATATATATATATATTTAAATGTAGAAATATATTTATATATTTATATATTCATATATATATATATATTTATATGTGGAAATATATTTATATATTTATATATTCATATATATATATATTTATATGTAGAAATATATTTATATATTTATATATTCATATATATATATATATTTATATGTAAAAATATATTTATATATTTATATATTCATATATATATATTTATATGTAGAAAAATTTTATATATTTATATATTCATATATATATATATATTTATATGTAGAAATATATTTATATATTTATATATTCATATATATATATATATATATATTTATATGTAGAAATATATTTATATATTTATATATTCATATATATATATATATATATATATATGTAGAAATATTTTTAATACTTATATTTATATATATATATATATATATATATATATATATATATGTATATATATGTATATATATGTATATATATATATATATGTGTGAATTTATATGTATGTATGTGTGTGCATAAATATTTGTATATACATAAATTTATACATATATGTACATGAATGTTCATAGTAATATATGCATACACACACATATAAATATATGTAAATATTATATATATATATATATATATATATATATATATATATATATATATATATATATCCGATCAATAAACAAGTTTCGACATTTACAGAAAAATTAGTTTTGTCTTATTCAAGAATCAATTTTGGTTAGAAGAAACATGCTTTATCTTCTACATTAAATTATATTTAATATAAATATACAAGTATGTATATGCGTATATATATGCATATATGTACTCAAATAAAATTAGAAGAACACGCGTTTGCATCTAGTACATTTATATATATATATATATATATATATATATATATATATAAGCATAAAATATACGATATATCATATAATTAAATTCAGTGAAAGACATATATATATATACATATACAAAGGCATGTATATATATATATATATATATATATATATATATACTTTAGACATATAACATATATATATATATATATATATATAGCTACATATAAATATATGTATATGTATATATATATATATATATATATATATATATATATATATATATATATACTGCAGTATATCTGTCTCAGTACGAGTAAAAAGTAAAATTTATTTGTAGAACACAATCAGTTTTGCACCCTTTTATGTCTTTTTACGATCATTAAAATCAAGATATGATGATACTAAAACTTATATCTAGAATCCTTATTTGTATTTTGATCGACTTGCAATATAGAAGCGAGGTATAAAGTTTTCTTGCGTTATAACTTTGTTTTAATCGTCGTAAGAGGACATAAACGTTTTGCAAAGTAGTTCTCTTCCAATTAAGTTTACCCGGTATTATTTTCGTATATATATATATATATATATATATATATATATATATATATATATATATATATATATATATTGATGTGTGTTTGTGTGTGTGTGTGTAAACATATATTAATATATATAAATGTGAGTTTGTTTTGATTATTTTAGTAATTTTAAAATAAAGTTCCTTTTCAAGAAAATGTACATTTTTTTACTGTTTTTACACCTGTTTCAATGCAGTTTTTATGTTAATTCATACAATGAAACATATGTTTCACTCATAAGTTTCTTGAATTTTGTACGAATATCTTAGTATCTCTCTCTCTCTCTCTATATATATATATATATATATATATATATATATATATATAATGAATGTATATATATATATAATGAATGTATATATATATATATATATAATGAATGTATATATATATATATATATAATGAATGTATATATATATATATATATATAATGAATGTATATATATATATAATGAATGTATATATATATATAATGAATGTATATATATATATATAATGAATGTATATATATAAATATATATATATATAATGAATGTATATATATATATATAATGAATGTATATATATATATAATCAATG